>PVJL010000602.1:156120-377243 GCA_004026885.1 Lyroderma lyra | reverse complement strand
CAATATCCTTGGACCTAATCATCTCTGTGCCAATAAAAAGACAAATTTCTGAATCTGGTCTGGGGTGGGAGGATACCTCAAGAAGCCTGTGAGGCTGTTTTGGCCAGGGGAATACCCAGCAGTGCCTGGCTTGTGCTGCAATATAAGCCTGACCCTCCATAAGGAGTGCAAGGTAGTTCAGGCAGCTGCATACCACCAAGCAAGACTGGCCTTCCATCAAGATACATATTTTAATGGATGTGCTTTGCATTCTGTAGTAAGAATTTGCCCAATAAATTATAGGAATAGGAATGAATTTGCTTAGGAGTTCCTTTTCCAAAAATTTCCTCCAATAAATCACTTCTTGGTGCCTCTCTGTTAAAGACTGAACCTAGGGTGTTTCTGAAGGGGGGAAAAAGTTCATTCAAGGATATTGTGGTAGGTACAATTCTAAGATGGCTTTTAAGAATCCTGATCCCTGCGGTGTGTACCTTATATAATCCCCTGTGTGACTATGACAGGGCATCACTCTCATGATTAGGTTATTTTCTATGGCAAAGGTGAAGGAATTTTTCTGATGAAATTAAGGTCCCTAATCAACTGATTTGAGTTAATAAAAGAGGAGATTATCCTGGTGAAGCCTGACTTAATCATGTGATACCTCAAAAGACTGCAGAAGTCAGAAAGTTCTAAGCAGCCAAGATGTTCTCCTGCTGGCTTATAAGAAAGCAAATAACCATTTTAGGAGCTGCCTTTGTAGAGACCTGCTTTTAGAAGGTGAGAATGACCCACAGGGGACAGTGAAGAAGAAAATGGAGACCTCATTCCTATAACCACAATGAACACAATTCTGCCAAAAACCTGAATAAACTTGGAAGAGGACCCAAGTTCCACATGAGAATGCAGCCCACACATTGACTTCATTTCAGCCTTGTGACATCCTGATCAGACAAACCAACTACTAAACTAATAAACTCAGAAGATTTAATTTTGCACCCAAACCATTCCCTATTAAATATGTACAGGTGTTGAGTAGACAACCATTTTTTTTTATTTTCCTCCTAACCACCTGGCCTAATATGGCTGCAAAGCCTCCTCCCCAGTCATGGTTGCCAAGTGTTTGAAATGCATTGTTGTTTTCCATCAGAGACCCTGTGTTAGTTATTAAGAGTTTAAATTGCTCATGCTGAACAGCCCTTGTACCAGCATCAAACCATGTGCAGAAACTCATATACATATGCCAGCATAAACGCTGGTAACTCTATACCTCATGTTATGTACTTATTTTTCTTCTTTCCTGTGTTTCCAACAAAACATACTTGTCTAGGGTCTATTCTCATAGATTCCTGGCAAATGAGAGCTATAAATCTGATCTACTTATTCATCCAACAAATATTTATAGAATGATACGTCACATGTAAGATATAGTCAACATACTCTGTGGGATAAAGCGAGCTTCATGGATCTGAGAGCTGTGTAGTTACACAGGGCTATGTATGTAGAAGGGCCCTGTATTTGTTTTAATGCTCTGCTCTTGCCATCTTAAAATGTCTAATAATTTTTGAACAAGAGGCCCTGCATTTCCAGTTTACACTGGAACTTACAAATTGTGCATTTGATCCTGCTGTGGGAATATAATAGAAAGGGGTACATAATTGGACTAAAAGAATAGTAGGCTATGTACACACTAATATGTCACTAAATGATTGTGTAATCTTAGACAAGTCAATTCTCTCTTGGAACCTCAACTGTCTGTTTTACAAACTGACGGGATAAGGTTGCGTCGTGTTACCCAAACTTGTCTGACAATGGGAATCACCAGGGGTGGTTGTTATGACTATAAAGTGCACATTCTAAGTGTGAACTTCTAATCTTTTCTATCAGCTTGCTCCCATTCCAGTGTCTCCAACACTCCCCTGCGCCCCAGCACTGATGTCCCACCCTCATCCCATATGTATATGAAAAGTCACATCTTTTGGGGAGGGGAACATGAAATCAGGGGAGGCTTCATGAAGGAGGCTGCACCGGAGCTGCACCTTGAAGGATGGGGCAGGATTTCCCAGGAAGAGATGGAGAGAAAGATTTTCTAGAGAGAGAGAGATGAAATTTATGTGCAAAGCCAGGGATGTTGCACAGGTGCGAGGCAAGGGACTGGGTTCAACTCAAGATCTGGCACTAAATGTCGCTTTCCATGACCCCCAGTTCTCTTTGTCAGTGTGAACTTCACAAAAACACTCACATATATACAATGTGTGTATGAGAAAGTGTCTATATTCCTATGTTTTCATTCTTTCCCCTTTTCATTTTTGAGAACATAAATATTTCCATTATTTTTGTCAGCGGAAATGTAATCACCTCTTTTGCTAGCATTCTTTCCTAGGACAGCCTATTTAAACACCCTCCTAAGGATTCCCTGAGTCTCTCAAGATCAGACTCCTTTGGGCTTTTGTGCATATGAGTGTACACAGTGTTATTTCTATGATATAAACTTATTTGTGATATCCTGGCATTATTGACACACATTTAGAACATTTGCATATGTTGTACAAGCAGAAATAAAATAACAAAATAGTATAATAAACAGCAGCAATTATTTTTATTTGACTGACATATGAACTAACATAAATAAATAAGAAATAAAAATCAGTAGCAAGAAAGCAAGCATAAGAGCACCCTTTTTTTATTACCCCAATAGTTCATAATTTCATGGCACTTTTTGGAATCATCTTGCTTCTTTTGTGAACACATTCCTATCACAATGGGTGAAAATAGTCATGCCAATGCCAATAATTTCAAAGTTATGATGTTCCTGCCCTTGAGCTCAATTTCCTAGTGCCACTGCCTAAAGCACAATTCAGATGCCTGACTTTGCAAATGTGGGCACCAACATTTAATACACTGGGAGTTTTGCTCTAGCTCGGTTCATTTCATGCAATTTGACAAGCTATCAGTTTTGTGAGTGACCTTGCTGTGGCATTAGAGGGAACTAAGCTTACTGATTCTTACTGATAGCTGAATAAGTTGCAGGTCAACCCGGGATCTTGGTCAGGTTGAAACCTAAACATCAGCCAACACAGAAAGAACAGTTCATCTCAAAGCATCTTTTCTGAGCTGTGGGAAAGTTGGTGCAGTAGCACAATAGCTCAGCTCCATGAAGGGCTTATTAAGTGTGACAGCAACAGCTGAAGCTGCTAGTAAAGGCAGAGCATTGAAAGAAGCACAGACCCACTAGAGATGGAGAAAAAAAAAGTATAATTTGAAATATTAAACAATGCCTCTCTGGGCTGCTGGTGGCCATAAAAAGTCCAGCAGCTTGAGTGGAGTTTTATATTGTGTTGAAGGCAAAAGATGTAATTTCCTTTGGACAACTTGACTCCTCACATTTATGCCTACAAACATAATATGAAACAGCACTTTGAAAGCCAATATGTATCATGTGCTGCTCTATGGATAACAATAGTGAGGGTGCTTGGAATGAGCATAAATTTGTTTATTTAATAAACAACTCTAAGGCAGAGAGAAACCCCTGAGGTCAGCATTCAAGGCCTTCTATCTGCTTCGTTTATCCTATCACATCAGACTTCACTGCTTTCTACCATGAACAGGTCATGAATCCTTTCAGTACATACTATATGTATTCCTCTCTGCTTCTCTCTATTCTTTACTCGGCTTACAATAAACCTCTCTCTTACCTCCAACTTCAAACTACTTCTTATATTTTCCTTTGAGAGCTACTCCAGGTCCCACCTCCTCCCCCAAACCTTCCAACTTGACAAACCCCACTGATATCTTCCTTATTTTTATTTCTATAATGCTTACTGGCTATATGTACTACATAGCCTGGCTCCTGCTTCTGCACAGTCTTATATAACTTCCTAATATAAAACTTCTGAATATTAGTGATGTATAGTCCCCATAGTGCCTAAGAGTTCTCACCACATAGTAATTTGTAAAATACTGTTTGATGGTGAAATATGTGACCTTTGAATCCCAATTCTAAAGCTATGTGTGTGACTACAGGCAAATTATTGAACTTTACTAAGCTCCAGTTTCCTCATCTGTGAAATAGAAATACAATAGTCTCTGGGTTTCATTCACAGGTGATTGGTTCGAGGACACCACTGCAGATACCAAAAATCTGTGGCTGCTCAAGTCCCTTATATAAAATGGTATAGAACAATGCATATCATTGGTCCTCTGCACCCACAGATTCCTAAGTGCATACTGAAAATACTGTTACAATTCACGGTTTCTTGAATCCACACATGCAAAACCAGTGGGTACAGAGGACTGACTATAATAATAGCTACCTTACAGAATTAACTCTCCCTTGATCTAAAATTTCATTTCTACCATCAAAGATATGTAAATGCTTTTACTTCTTTGGGGTAAAAAGAAAAAGAAATGCTGTTTCTGTGTCTTTGCTCTACTTTTCTCAGTAAAGAAGGCTGTTGAAGACAGTCCCAAATCACTGGGTGAAATGCCCACCAAACATGATTTTTGACCTAAAATATGGGAATTGAAATAGGAGACTTTTCATCTTGTCCCCCCTTTTCTTCATAAATTTCATCCTTCAGGTGCTTATGAGAATGTAAGGAATCATTGATATTCCTTCATATTCTAAGGGTAAGCTCTTGAAAGTTGCTGAAAATAAGAAACATAGCCTTAGGTAGTATTTGTGAAAGTGGCCTAAAAATAATAGTAATAATAATAACAGCAACAACAACAGTAAAATTTTCTAGCATTTCCTGAGTATTTATTATGTGGCAGGTACTGTTCTAAGTACTTTGCATAGATTAATTCATTTTGCCTTTATCTGAATCCTATGAGGTATGTAAGATGATCATCCACACTTTACAGGTGAGGAAGCTAAGGCACAGAAAGATTAAGCAACTTTCTTAAATTTACACAGCAAGAAAAGAACCAGGGTTTGATCTCATGTCTATCTGATTCTACAACCTGTATTCCTAATCATTATATCATACTGAGTCTTCAATAAGATTTAGAAAAAACAATAAAAGGAAAAAAAAACTAATAAAGAAAAAATTCCAAATAAATATGGTTACAAGTTAGATTGGTTGGTAAATGAGTGGTATCAGAAACCTGGAAGTCAAACTTACCTAGTTTTTCTTTCTAACTCCCCATACCCAATTACTCACCAAATCCTATAGAATCTACCTCCCCAAGAGTTCTCAAACCCATTTATTCTCTTCTTCCCTATAGTCAACACCTTAGTTTAGGCATCATCATTGTCTCTTGCCTCTCAACTGGTCTCTTCACTCTAGTCTTTCCTCTTTTAGTCAGGAGAGCAACTACAGTGATTTTTCTAAATTGGAAATCTGATAATATTGCCTTAAGTGGCTCCACATTGTCTCAATGACAAAAACCTGAAGCTATTAAGCTGACTCATATTATAAAAGAAACTACATGATTTGCATTAAATTTACCTCTCCAAGTAATCTTTTAACCCTTTACCAAGTGTATACTGCAACAATAAAATAAATTATAATTCCTGAAAAATTGTTCCATCTGAAATCATAAGACATACAAAGAAATTACTGTGGCTTGGGCTGAAGGGATGTAAGAAGCTGCCGAGGGTTTTAAGAAAAATTAAGTCGAAAGCTCAGAGCAGAAAGGGAAGAAATCCTGTGCAAATCAATAAATACAGTCACCATTTTTTTCATATTGGTAAACCATATCAGAAAAAAAAAACAACTTTGGATTACTAGTGACTGGACAATACAGATGAATTTGATTCTAGCAATTAAATTCTTAACAAATATTTCAGTCCCATAGGAAGGATTTTTCCCCTTTAAAGGCCCAAGTAACCTATTTGTAAATATTCAAACTACATAATTTCTGAGTTTTATTTGCAAGAGTTTTTCAACAGACAGCATATTTTTTAATTTGAAAAATCAGTATTAGATAGTGAGGGTAAAATGAGAAAATCAGATGAGAAAGGGTAAATTACTTAGCTGAAGGTCACCAAGCTAATTATTAGTGAAGCCCAGATTAGAGGCTCTTGTGATTCCTAATCCAGCTTTCTTAAATTTGGCTTGATAGATAATGTGCTTTTTACCGCAAAAGAAAAAAAAAAATACTTGAGCCTTTCACTCTTGAGTCATGGGTGAAAACTGAATGCTTAATTCAATGTTATTTTTTCCCCCAGCCTTCTTTACTAGTGCTTTTGATTCCAGAGTCACCGAGCAGTAGAAGATGAATTGTGCCATTAGGAAATCAATGCAAAATTGGGTTGAATCTAGCATTGAATGGCTCCTCCAATTTACACCCATTGTCACTCCCATTAGCTTCTGCCTCCCAACAACAGGCCCAAATATTTGAATAATGATTGAGGTGAATGTTTTTCCTAAGATAAAGTTTCTTATATTTCTTCGTGTTTAATTTTATCTTCAATTTCTCATTTTATAAGAGATAACATTGAATTATACCATGACTAATTCTTTACTCCTTAAAGTGGAAAGCCTATACATTTAAATACTCAAATTTCCTGATTTTCTTTCATCCTGAGTGGTTTCATCAATAACGGTTTTTGCAATGTCTTTATCATAACAAAATTGTCTCCATATTTTCGCTTCATTTTTCTGGTTAAAGCCAGATAACTAATGAGTACACAGTCCTGGCCATCACTCATTTCATAACTTTTTTCATTAACCATCTGATTTTTCTATGAGAACCCATCATCAGCTATATTTTTTAGTATCCTTGTTATTGCAGTAGGCTAGTTTAAGCAGTGTCAGTTCCATCTGTTTTCGTCAGCCCCATCAAATAGCATACAGTCAAAAATGGATGTATAACAGAAAGCAAATTAGTGGTTGCCAGGGGCTATGGGTAGATTGGGGATGGCATGTGGCTGCTTAATGGTAGGAGGCTTCTTTCTGGAGTTTGTACTGAAGAAGGGGGATGTGGTTTTAAATGTGGTAGGCAAAAAAGACCTCAATGAAAACACGACATTGAATTAAAGACTTTCGGATGTTAAGGGAGCTAACAATTAGGTATAACGTAGAAGAATGCTCCAGGATGAAGGAATAGCAAAGGAATAGCAAGTACAAAATAGCAAGGTTGCAAAGGTATCTGAAAGACTATCATTTTAAAGTTACCTTTTCCCTGACTTTAAGACTGACTGCAGGGGCTAATAAAACATGACCATCTTCTGGCAGCATCCGAGGTCAACTAATTTCCTATTTGATGCTATAGGTTGGTTTGCCTGGCCAAAGATGTACGGAATAAGGATAACACTCTGGACTAGAACTGACATTTATTATCCTTTAGACCTTCTATTTCCACAAGTGAATGGAAGCACTTACACTTCTGGTTGAAATTCCAATTGACATTTTGTTCTATGGTCACTTTCAATAAATCAGTTGCCTCTCAACAGAACAGCTAAGTAACTCTCATGATTACATAAAGATTTAAAGGTTTTGGGGTGATAAAATTTCACTTGGTTTGCCGTTTTCTGAAAAATTAATTTTTTTCCAACAAATAAAATTATTTGACAAATGTAAAACTAAATGCACAGTTTTTCTGCTTCCCATCCTTTTTCTCTTTTCCAAAGAGACATACTTTTCCCTAGAGAACTAGACTAAGATGTTCACTGACATATTGCAAACATTAGATATTTTATGCCCCCATTATACATACTGTGTTATCCTGACCTCAGTTGCGTCAAGCTGTGTTAAAATAGGTTCTTCTGTAACTGTGGTTGAATCACACAGCAGCTTGGCTTGCATTTGCTTACTGACCTTAGCCTGGCTTCATGTTAGTTTATTCACTCTTAATTTATTTTTTCTCCATTTTCACATTTTTAAAAATGTATTTTCATAAGCTGGCTCCAGGCTTTTAGGGAATTAAGTGAAGTATGAAAAATAATAGAAGGGAGAAAATTGTGAAATACCTAATAAGTAAAAATACAACAATAGATTAACAAAAACACATCTGCCTATAATTTGTGGTGTGACCCGAAACAGTTTGGCTGTTTCTTCTTTGGTCTTCTGTATTCCTTCAGTGACATAAACCAATATTCATAAGAATACATACAAAGAAGGGAACCCTTTTTAAAACCCAGAGTGTGCCAACCTAATCATCATTCTTGGGAATATCAAGATCAATCAGAGGATAATAAGTTCACTCTCAAATATCACCAGTATTAGTAATTTTTTTCAAGAACAACTTATGTGATTCATAGAAGAAGACACTAAAGGAGATACCAGCATCAGAGGTAACAATTCACTTAGCCACATTTAAATACATTTATTGTTGCATTTTTACTTTATTCTTCATCTAAGAAGATCTAATTGAGATTCTGAGGGCTTTCAAAGACATGTGATTCATAAAAGATTATATTATAATTGAATGTTTTCAGAAAACTAGTTAACACGGTATTTTAGATAAAAACAAAGCACCATTGCCCACATAGATTTTAATTAGAATTTACTTGGGCCCAAATCCTGATCTGCAAATGAATTTCTACATAATTCTGTTGATGCCATGAGAACAAATGAGTACTGCATAACATTTTTCTAAAGTAACCATTTTGGTGACAAACATAAAATTGAAAATGTGAATGTTTGGTGGCCTCTGGTTCTCTTCAAAATTCCACTGTCTCACACCATGAATGCATTTATCTAAACCAGTGGTATCCAACCTTTTGATTTCCCTAAGCCACACTGGAAGAATTGTCTGGACCACACATAAAATACACTAACACTAACAACAGCTGATGAGCTAAAAAAAAAAAAAGTCACAAAATTCTCATAATATTTTAAGAATTTGTGTTGGGAAACATTCAAAGCTGACCTGGGCTACAGGTTGGACATGCTTGATGATGACTAATAAAGCCTTTATGCTACTAAATTGTGTATTAAATCACCTACCTTCACAAGTCCTAAACAAAATCTGCAAATATCACTGTAAGATAAAAGCTAGTGGAATTTTTGAAGAAAATCATTATTGGAAGTTATTTATTGTTAATATTTTTTAAAAGAATAGTTGACTACAATTCAATGTCACTGGTAAATACTTCTAGTGGTCCCCGGCATGTCATGGGAGAATAAACAAATTATAAAAATTATGTAACAGTGAGATGCATCTCCTCTTCAGGAGCTTAGCAAATGGTCTGTTGACCCTTAGAAAGAAAACACCTGCTATGAAGAACTTGTAGTTTACAGGGCCCAAATTCATAGTTGAATACTAGCAGCCATTGCTTGCAGAAACCTCTCAGGCATGCTACATTATAGGGAAAAGCCTCAGACTGAGCTGCCAGGCCTCCTGTACTTTGCTCCTGCTTTCGGAATTGGCCCTTATAAGACAACTTACAGGATCATATTTTAACCAATAGGACAAAGACTTTCTCTGTGCATCCAATTGAAACTGTGCATCTATCCTTAGTTTCATCTTCATCGACCAATCAGAGTAGATCCATGCTGACCAATCAGAACAGTCCTTTTTGGACCAATCGAACTCTGAGGATTTGGAGCACTCATTTGCATGACAGCAGACCAATCGTGAGCTGAAGGTGGGAACTACACTCTATAAAAAGCCAGCTTCACATCAACCTTACTGGAACACATTTTCAATTTCCACTGAAGACTTTTTCACCAGCTGAAGCAGCGACATTGGCTGGAGCTTTCTCATAGGACTGGAGGAGCTCTCTTGCTTGAGTGGGATGGAGCTATAGCACTAGAGCTGTAACAGCAGGGCTGCCTCCCACAGATTTCCTAGCCTGGGCTGCCTCACCTGAGCTGTTTCACAGCCATGCTGTATCATAATTAAGCTGCATCACTCTTGAGCTGTCTTACCAGCCACGATGTTCCAAATCCAAGGTGTATAACAATTAAGCTGTTTCATAGCCAAACTGTTCCACAATTGAAGTTTGCATTCAATAAAGTCTCTTTCCCCTTACCCCAAGTTGGGCATTCTTGTTGCGGTTGCACTGACAGTGATGACCTTTGTTTGAAAGGTCCTACCAAGATTAATCAAGAGACCTTGTAATGTTAATTTCTCCCTGCTTTATACCAGGAGAAAAAAAATATGATTGAAAGACAAAAAGGAACAAGTTCTGATGTTTCTGTTGAAATATTCTGAGCCCTAACATCATTTCCAAACTCCTGGGTTTCAAGTTTATTGATAGAGAATGTGTATGGCACCCTGTTTAATTGTTAAAATGTGACATCACTAGTCATTCCTTTACAAGTTCTAAGCAAGATCTTTGAAACTTCCTTTCTGGAAACGTTCCACTTAAGGCAGGTTACCATAGGCTGGTCTAGGAGACATGAAGAGAAAAAAAACAAGGAAGCTATTATGTTTCCATAATTGATTGGGTACTTGGTATGAAAGGGAAAATGAGAAACTACGCTGAACTTTTAGAATGCCTGCAGCACAATTCTGACAAGATTAAAGTATATGTATAAATACATATTCCAAAGTCAATTAGTTTGGTGGACATGGTGGTCTCTCAAAATTTTAATTTTCTTATTTTATGCTTCTTATTCATTCAATTGACACTTAACTGATTTGAATCTAGCAAAAATATTTTGGGCATATGGGAAAACAACAAAGGTCTAAAGTTGCCTTTTATCTTAACTATTTACCATGTATATATAAAGTTGTGATAATATCTACATGATTCTTAAAGTCTTGAATATGCTTTTTCAAATGCAAAGATTTCGTATTAATTCCTGAGCCTTCTTTATGTGTAATGGTATTAATATATAACTTCATGAAATATCATTCCAACACTTTTTGCATCCAGATTTTCCAACAAAGCAAAAAAAGTAGTTTGTTTCAGGAAACAATAGTAGAATAGAAATTATCTAAATTATATCACTTAGGGTTGGGAATTAAAGGTTTTTTTTTCCATAAAGGAACTACTTTGAGCCATTGACATTATTGCTGTAACAACAATATAATTCACAGTCATCTTTAACTGACTTCTTAAAATCTCTAGATACTGAAATAAATCACATACCCTTCCAATAAAAGAGAATTGGATGCATTTCATTGCTTCAGCTGGATTGTGGATTTCATTTTTATTTTTTCTAGAATGAGTATCATATTCCTTCACAATCTTTGCAATTAGGGTCAAGTTTTCCTGTCCTAACCTGAAATTATGCTTTTCTTTCACACTCTGCCCAGGTGTTAAGGGAATAACTAAGGCTCAAACCGGCATTGTTCAAAGAGGGTGTTTTTATTATTTTTGTTTTTGGTGGTTCCCTGGCTGGGAGTCGAACCCAGGCCATGGCATTGACAGCGCCAAAGCCTATCCACTACACCACCAGGGAACCCCTTATTTTTAATTTTTTTTACAAAAATAAACTAACATACAATATTATATTAGTTTCAGGTATACAGTGAAGTTATTCAACATTTATATATTTAAAGAAGTGATCTCCATGGTAAGTCCAGCAACCATCAGATATTGTACCATGACATCATGACATTATTAACTATGTTTACTATGCTGTATATTATATCCTGATGATTTGTTTTATACTGGGAAATCTGAACTTCTCATTCCCATTTCCCTTTTCTCCCCTTTAAAAATATTTTCAATTACAGTTGACATTCAATATTGTTATATTAATTTCAGGTATACAGCATAGTAGTTAGAGACATATAATTTAAGAACGGATCCCCCTAGACTAGTACCCACTTGGCATTATACATAGTTATTACCATATCATTGACTATATTCCCCATGCTTTACTTTACATCCCAATGACTATTTTTTAACAACCAATTTGTACTCTTTAATCCCTTCACCTTTTTCACCCTGCCCCCAAACCCACCTCCCGTCAACCATTAAAATGTTCTCAGTAGCTGTAAGATTGTTTCTGTTTTGTTTATTTTTGTCCTTTAGAGTCTATCTGTAAGCAAAATCACATTGCATTAATCTTTCTCTGTCGGACTTACTCCATGTAGCATAATGCCCTCCAGGTCCATGCATGTCACCGCAGATGGCAAGAACACATTCCCATCCATGGCTGAGCAAAATTTCATTGTATATATGTATTACCTCCTCTTTATCCATTCATCCATTAATGGACACCCAGGCTGCCTCCACATCTTGGCCATTGTAAACAATGCTGTAGTGAACATATGGATATACATGTCCTCTCAAAGTAGTGTTTTGGCTTTCTTTGTATAAATACCCAGAAATGGGATCACTGAGTCCTCCTTTGTCTCCTTTAAATCCTTTGTTTTAAAGTCTATTTTGTCAGGTATAAGTATTGTTATCCCAGCATTCTTGTGTTTGTTGCCATTTTCATAAGATATCTTTTTCCATTCACTTACTTTCAGTCTGTGTCTTTCCATTTGAAGGGAGTCTCTTGTAAGCAGCATATTAAGGGACTTGTTTTCTTTTCCATTCAGCCATACTATATTTTGATTGGAGCATTTTATTTATTTAAAGTAATTTTTGATAGATGTGTGGTTATTACCAATTATTATTCATTTTTTAAATATTTTTGTGTTTTTAAAGAAGTTTCACTAACATTTCTTGTAATACAGGTTTAGTGGTGATGAACTTTTTAGCTTTTTCTTGTCTGTGAAGCTCTGTATCTGTCCTTCAATTCTAAACAATAGCTTTGCAGTTTAGAGTAATCTTGATTGTAGGTCCTTGTTTTTCATCACTTTGAATATTGCCTGCCAATCACTTCTGGCCTGCCAAGTTTCTATTGAGAAATCAGCTGACAGTATTATGGGAGTTCCCTTGTAGGTAATTAACTGCTTTTGTCTTGCTGCTTTTAGAATCTTTCTTTGTCTTTACCTTTGATATTTTAATTATAATGTATCATGGTGTGGGCTTCTTTTGGTTCATCTTGTTTGGGAATGTCTGTGCTTCCTGGGCTTGTCTGCCTATTTCCTTCCTTAACCTTAACCAGGTTAAGGAAGTTTTCCCTTATCATTTCTTCAAATATGTTTTCAGTTCCTTGTGCTCTCTCTCTCTCCTCCTATTGGGACCCATATGAGGTGAGTGATGGTAATCTTGATGTTGTCTCAGAGGCCCCTTAAACTATCCTCACTTTTTTTATTCCTTTTTTTTTTCTGTTCTGAATGCACATTTTCTGCTATGTTGTCTTATAAATCGCTGATTTGATCCTCTGCTTCATCTAATCTACTGTTGATACCCTCTAATGTATTTTTTCATTTCAGTTACTGTATTCTTTATTTCTGAGTGTACTTTTTAATGTTTTCTATCTCCATTTTAATGTTTTCTATCTCCTTGCTGAAATTCTCTTTGAGATCATTGAGCATCCTTATAACCAGTGTTTTGAACTCTTCAGCTGGTAGATTGGTTGTCTACATTTCGGTTAGCTCTTTTTCTGTAACTTTGTTCCATTCTTTCATTTGGGACATGTGTCGTTGTATCTCCATTTTGTCTGCCACCCTGTGTTTGGTACTATGTATTAGGACTACTATGTCTCCTGATGTTATTAGACTGTTCTTATGTAGTAACTGTCCTGTGGGTCACCTGAGCTGGGTACTCCAGGTGTGTCCCTTGTGTGAGTTGTGTGTACTATCCAGTTGTAGATGAGCCTTCATTACTGTTTGCATATTACCATATTAGTTATATCAGTTTCAGGTGTACAAACAGTGATTTGACACTTTTATACCTTACAAAGTGATCACTCCACTAATATCAGTAATCATCTGTCATTATGCAATCTTATCACATTATTTATTTTGTTCCCCTAAACTAAAGATTAAATGGAAAAACTAAATAGTTCCATATCATTAAATGTATTAAATTATAATTTAAATTATAAATTAAATATATTCTTCCCAAAAAGAATATATTTAGACCCAGAGTATTTTGCTGTGAATTCCAACAAACATTTTAAGAAGAAATAATACCCTTTTTTCTAAACAATTTCAGAAAAACTGTTGGAGGGACTGGAACATTCCCAACTTATTTTTTATAAGACTAGTATAGTCATGGTTCTCAAACCAGCAAAGGTATGGTGGATGACATTCTAGCTCCTTACCCTATTGAATATGTTCCATATGACCTATCCCATGGCTAACTTTCTGTCTCAACCCACTCAGGCTGCCATAAAAAACAATTCATAGACTAGGTGGCTTATAAATAACAGAAATATATTTTTCACAGTTCTGAAGACTGGAGGTCCAAAATCAAAGTACTAGTAGATTCATTGTCCCAAAAGTTCCATCTCCATATACCAACACATTGAGAATTGGCTCTCAGCATATTAATTTTAAAAGGACAAAAGTATTAGTCAACATTACTCTCTGACCTTATCTACTACTACTTAACCTCTTGCTTTCCACGCCATATCCACACTGGCTTTCAATTGTTTCTCCAGATTGCAAAGCACTTTCAGACATAAGGGTTTTCACGTGGCACTTCTCTGGTTTGCTCTTTCTTACAGGTCTCTCATTTTCATACAGACCTCTGCTCAAATATCACCTCTTTAGAGAAGCCTTTCCTATCATTCTCTCCCTTTGCCCTGTTTTACTTTTATTTGAGAACTTATCACTACTGCACTATATTATATTAGGTTTATTTATTGTTTATTTCCATTATCTTAATGTCAGGCCCATTAAAGTATATAGTTATTTTTTTTTTCAAATTCTGTATCCTCAGTGAGGACCCAGTAAATATTTGCTGAGAGAATGAAATTTGCACAATAAAAATTCTACCATTAAATGGTTTTAGAGTTAGAAAAGACTTTAAGTTAACAAGACCAGTCACATATTTTTTATAGCAGTGCCTTAAGCAAAGAACCGGACAGATCAAATTGCATATTAAAGGTGACAGATTTTTCTGGTGACAGATTCAAGACTACTATTGAGGTCTTCCAATTCCTAGCCCAGTGCCCTTTCTTCTGGTCCAGTCTGCCTCACGCTGTCAGTAATACTGAGAGAAATATTGGGGAAATACTTTCCTGAACTATACAATGTCATCTGCTTAAATGAAAGAAAGATAGTAAACTCTGGCATGAATTCAGTAACATTATTTATCTAGCAGCTTTTTATTGACCACATACCATGTGGAAGGCACTGATTCCATTGCAAAGGTGAGCAACAAGTGACTCAAGAATTTTTAATCTACAAAAGAAAATAAACCCAATTAATATGAAAGAAAATGGGATAAGTCTCACCTGGGTGGCAAAAATATATTATGTGTGTCCATAGGAGGAACTAATTATACATAACTAATTCTGGATTATAAAAGGGTTGAAAGAAAAGGTAATATTTGACATAGGCCTTAACAGATAACAAGGGCAAGTAAATAGGGAATGGCACAAACACATAGGGTAATAAAAACACATATACTCTGGAAAGTGCAAATAGTACAGTTAAGCTAATCCATGGAGTCTCTGTGGTGCTACAGTAATCAATAAAGTTGGAAGTACAGTTTGGGGAAATAATATAAAAGGCTTTGCATATCTGACAAACAAGTATTTGGACTTCATTTCCTAGGTGCTTCAACATCATTTGCTGAATAGATATTAAATAAAGGAATGGAGGATCATTCTCTTTTGGAAACGGGGAATGACATGATGTCAACAGTGCTTTAGAAAGTTTGATCTGGCATCTGGGTATATGATAGATTAGTAAGTCAGTATTGTGATTGGTGAATAAATAAAGGGAGGGCATTCAAGGCAGAGGCAACAATATGAGCACACTATAGAAGGAGGAACAAACAGTATGTATTTGTGGGATTAATCAATCTAACTTGAACATGAGGAGATGTAGAAAATGAAGTTGCATGGGAAGGGGAGAGATAAATTATGGAGGACCTTAAAAGCTAATGCATATAGTTTAGGCATAAAGTACTGATATACTTATTAGACAGAAGGCGTATAGTTCCATGTGGGAAGTTAGAAATGGATCATGCAAGAGGTCAAGAGGTCCTGAAGAGGAGAGTAATGATAGAGCTTTTCAATTAGTGTTTAAATCAATCATGTAGACATTGACAATTTATATGGGAGGGAAAAAGATTACCTAATTCAGTGCTATGCTCTACATCAGAGACTTTTAAACTTTTTTTATTTTTTACCACAAGCCATAGTAATATGTTTTATGTCATGACTCAATGCATATGTGGGAACATATGTTCCCATACAGTTGAAATAACATTTCACAAACATTCTCTTATCATGCACAATGCTAGTCTATTCTATTTTCTATTTAAGTTAAAAATACCAATAACAACATTTGATACATTATAAGCTACTAATGGGTAATATCCCACAGTTTGAAAACACTGCCCTAGATTTAGTCCTAGGGCATTCGTTTTCATGGTCCTCCATGATTTATCTCCACCCTTCCTATGGAACTTCATTTACTACAACTCCTCATGTTCAAGTTAGACTCATTAATCCTACCAACATATAATACACATTCCTTCCTCTACAGTGTGCTCATATTGTTGCCTTTGCCTTGAATAGCCTCCCCTTATTTCTCCACCAATCACAAAACTGCCTAATCTACCGGATCGACTTCATGAGGTGACTAGTGCTAATTACTCTGCCTCTCACTGAATCACTTCAACACACACACACACACACACACACACACACACACACACACAGAGAGAGAGAGAGAGAGAGAGAGAGAGAGAGAGAGAGAGAGAGAGACAGACACACACGGTGTTTGACTTTGCCATAGTGTGCTAATTATTTTAACTGTATTATATTTATCTTCATAACCTGAGATAACAAGATTAGTGGAAAGAACACAAACTTTGAAGCCAAACAGATATAAGTTCAAATCCTAAATCTGTCATTTACCAGTCATGTCTACTTTGGCAAATTACTTTTCTAAGCCTTAAGCCACATATCCATAAAGTACAAATAATACTATCTACTTCACAAGGTTGTTTTGTGTAAAGAATCTAGTGCAGTCCCTGATATGTGCTTAAAAACTATTTTCCCATGCATCTTTCACTGAAAACAGGTTTCCTGTCTTATACAAAGCATCTAAAACAGGATTGAATACATAGGTACGTACTAAAACCTGGTTATTTACTGATCAATGAATTCATTTGTCTCCACTATCATTGTATCTAAGTAAATTAAATTTCCCCAGTCATTATAGCCTACTAAACAGCAAAAGAAGAAATAAAGGTAAACCATCTACTTTTTAAATTTGGCTTATTTTTATTGAAAATTAGCAATGTGAGTTTCCCAAAGATATTTTAAGAAATAATCCAGCAAATAGACATTGAAAAAGTAGTGTTTTATCCTGATTACCTTTGTGTTGCAGTGACTTTTCCTCTACTTTTGGTTTCCTTTGTTGTCTTCTCCTCTGCAGATGAAATTGTATCAGAGACTTAAAAGAGAAATGTCAACTACATTATTGTGATCTTTGTTTGAAAATCTTTACCTCTGTTAGGTGAAAAGCATCATCATATTAAAAAGAGACAGTAAAGTACAGCATAGGGAATATAATAAAAACCATTGTAATAATTATGTATGGTGCCAGGTAGGTACTGGATTTATGGGGGGATAATTCTATAAGTTATATAAATATCCACACACTATGCTATATACCTGAAACTAATATAATACTGACTGTGAACTGTAATTTTAAAAATTAAAATTATAAAACAAAAATAAAGATAGTAACTCTAATTCAGTTCTATTGCCCCATGGAACAGTTATTAACATAAAGGCTTTTGATGAAAGTCTACAGAAATTTCCTGCTTCCTCGGCTCCAATAAAACAGAGCTGTGGTAAATGTAAACTGCAGGATCTTGAGGAACTTGTCCAGTGAACTGTGGGAAATGATGACAGATTCCGAAATAATGTGTCCTCCTGTTTTCCACAAAGAACAGGTAAAAGAAACAGCACACCACTTACATGTGGGGAAAAAAAGTTTTTTTATTACATTTTGATCTATTGTTACAAATTTCTTCTGCTCAACTCCCTAGTTTTAGTTATATCATATTACAAACAGTTCAATCACTGTGATGTAAACATGCTAAGCTAACTTCTTACATATTTCAGTTATATCTTTTACTGTTTTGATGCTGAATGTCAGAACTGAAAAGACCCTTAGAGTTTGATGTATTGAACTCATTCTTAAAGGACAAATTGAAGTTTTAAATTACTTTGTTTAAGAATTATATTTGGAAATGTAAAAGTTATCTGTCCCAAGTTGTTCAGGTTCTCTTTAAAGAAGTGAAAACATACAGTTCACAGAAAAAATGTAATAATTTTTTAAATACACAAAAAACCATTTTTAAACATCAGTCACAAGAAGATAGAAGTAAACCTACAATTAAGATACATGGATTCTTCCATCTGCTTGGCAGAGCAAAATACTTGAAGAAAACTGTTGATAAGAATTTGGGGAATCAGATATTCTCAGATGCTGCTGGTGTCATTAGACACATGTATAAATTTCCTGGGAGTGGAATTGTTGGATATTTGTTAATATCATTGTTGATTTTATCCGCATTATTAGGAAAATAGTTTTGAACTTATGTGGATCCCATAAAAGGGTCTTCAGGCCCCTAAGTATTTTGTGCCACACTTCGAGAAACACTGTACATACAATAGACTATTTATGAATCATATCCAAGAAAATGGAAAAAAAATATAGCATCTGGTAAGGGGATTGAGATAGAAGGGAGGTTTTTGCTTTTAGTGTACACATACTTGTAGTTTTGGGGTTTTTTTTTTACTGTGTTTAAGAATTGCATATTCAAAAATAAAGACTAACAGAAGTGTTTTCTTTGTGTCCTTAATAAAGCTAAATGACAACACCAATAATTCCTAACAGAACAGAGGACCTATGTTTGAAAACTGTGGCATGTATTCCTGGTGACTTTGTGATAATTTCATAAATGCTACAAATTCTTCATTATAACTTGAAAATCATTATGATTAAGTTGGACTTAGGCCTTCATAGTGAAGTTTCACTCTTGCTTCCTCTGATTTTTTTGTCAAATAGTTAACCAAGAGTCAACAAATGTTTAAAGTCAGTAGCCAAGTCTTTTGCCATTGAAAATATACTCATATATTCCTAATATATCTGTTCTGTAAGATTCTCATTTCTCTTTTTAATGCACAAAATGCTGAATAAATGTCCCAGTGACTCAGTTCTCAAACATCCTGTTCTATGTAACAGACATCAATAAGCAGCAATTCAGCACAAAATGTAAAAATTCATTACATTTCAAAATAGTTTTGATTTTGACCAAGTCTTGAAGGGGCTTTAAATAGGCAGAAACGGTCTTCATGAGGGGCTAAGGGCCTAGCTGTGGTTCTAATTTGAGGTCCCTTCAGAGCCATGTGTCCCAGAACTTGACCCACTTTTGCCTTAGCAAAAGAGAAATGTTCATGTTAGCAAAGTGAAGTTTGATGAATTGGATGATTCACTTAGAGGAAAATCAAATTTCAGTAAGTGTTAGTGAGGCATCTGGTTATTTGGTATTCACTTCTTTAGGGGCAGGTTACTCAAGTCTAATCAAATTTGAGCAAGAGATCTGTACCTTCTGACATATTCAGTAGAACTTCAATGATCTAGGAGACTTTGACATAACCATCAACTGAATTACCCAAGAAGAAAATGAGGAAGTTAATCACTTGACTCCTTTTCCCTTCCCTCTTCCCAATTTGTCACCAAGTCCTCTAATATAGAAATCTTCTTCTACTTAAAAGTCTTCAATGACAATAATCTGTAAGATAAAATCTATACTCTTTAGCATAGCCCTTGACAATCTCTCCACCCCTTCTGAAACTTGTTCACCTGATGAATTACAATCCATCTCTCAAAATAATACTCAGCTATTTCATCTCCATGAAGCACTTGTGGATAAATTTTGGTTTTGTTTACTGGACTTTTAATTCATCACTGAATACTCTTTGTCAAAATTCACCCCCTTTGCAAAACCTTCCACTGTATTCCAACTTTATCCAAGATAAATTCTGGATTCCCATAATATTTTGTACATGTTTTTATAGCAGCATGAAACATACCATATTATCATTGTTAATACATCTCATTCCTTTGGTATACTATGGATTTCTAAAGGCAAAGACCAAAGCTTATTTATGTTTGGGTTTTAGAACCTAGTACAACTCCTGGCAAACAACAGCCTCTTAAGTAAATGCTGTGTAAATGAGTGAAGAAATACTCTCAAGGATAAGAACCTTGAAAGGCAGTGTGGTAGAATGAAAGGAACACAGATTTCATGATTAAGATTTCATCAACCAGCAAAGCTAAGTTTCTATATCAAAAGTCAACTCGGATTTCTATCTTAAATGACCAATCAACAGCATTCAAGTCTTTCACTCCCCTCTTCTTCATTCACTGTCTTTACTTCTTATCTTTCCTTCTTCTTCATTGGGTGCTCCCTCAATCTTCTTTGTAGTTTCCCTTTTATCTCCCCAGCCTCTAATGCTAGTATGTATCCATGGATCCAAATTTGGATCTCTTCCGTTATGTATTTACATTCCTCAATGATCTCATGGATTTGTTTACCATTTACATGCTGTTCACTCCCAAATTGATTTTTCCTCGATGGACTTCTCTCTTAAACTTACATATTCAACTGCCCATTCAACATCTCCATTTAGATGTCTAAGAGACATCTCAAATATAATATGTACAAAATTAAACTTTTAATTTCCAGTCTTCCCCATCTTACCAACCAACAACTCCAAACTTTTAGTTACACAGGACAAAAAATCTGAAATAGTATAACCAAAAACGTGTTTCCCTACCTTCAAAATATAACCATAATTCTATTACTTTTAATTTTGTTTACTGCTAATATCCTAGATTGAGACACCATTATCTTCCTTCTGGACTATGCAATAGCCACATAATTGCTCTTCCTGCTCTAGTCCTTGCTCTATTCATTCTGTGTTCTACCTAGGGTCCAGAATGCCCCTTGTAAAATAACCAAACTATGTCAATCCTCTGTTCAAATCTCTCCAATGGCATTTCGTTTTGATTAAAAGCCAAAATCCCTATAATAGCCTACATAGTCCTATAAGATCTGACTCTACTGCTACCACTCTCTGACTTCGTCTCCTAATTCTTTCTCTACTGCTTACTCTGCTCAAGCCACACTGGCCTCCTTGTTGTTCCTTGAAGTTTGAAGGCTCCCACCAAGGTCCTTTGCACTTGATATCACTCTGTCTAGAATAATCATCTCTGAAATATCAGCACAACTGACTACCTCACTTCTACCATGTCTGTGTTTAAAGACCACCTTCTAAATGAGGTTCAACCTAACCATCCTCTACAATATTGTCAAAATGCCTTATCTGGCTTTTTTTTCCCCATAGCACATTTTTTTCTCTCCCTCTCCCTCTCCCCTTCTCTCCCCTTCTCTCCCTTTCTCTCTCTCTCTCTCACTCTCTCTCTCTCTCTCTCTCTCTCTCTCTCTCCCCCCCTCCCTCCCCCTCCCTCCCTCCCTCCAAGCTCTTTTCTTTTTATTGTTGATCTTCCTACCTTTCCACACTAGACTGTATACTCTATAAAGATGGTTGAGTTTGTTTGTTTGTTTTTTGCAACTGCTAAATGTTCATCCCCTAGAACAACACTCAAATTATAGTAGATGCTCAGTAAATATTTATTGATTGAATGGATGAATGAGCACACTGGCTATTGACCTCAAGCAAGTCAACTTACCCCTCTAGATTCCTGTGATATCAAGGAAAATAAGAGGTTTAATTACACTATGTTCTCTTCCAGTGTCATCATTCTATGAACTTATAACTTATGCTTCTTCTAAATCCCCTCAGGACTCCTTTGCACACTATCAGGAACAGTATGTATTCAGTAAATACTTGTTCATGGTCTATGATTCTGGATTACAAGAACATGTATTTGTTAATAGCTCTTCTATATTAAGAATATTTTAATATACAATATCTCTTTTAATCCTCACAACAATTCTATAAGGAATATATTATTATTCCCAGTTTACAGATGGGGGAAACTGAGGCTCAGAAAGGCTAATTGCCTTATTCAGGTTCATATAGCTGACAAAAAGGGAGAACAAGGATTTGAACGCTGGTCCATATGGCAAGGCTTGTGCCCAGTCCAATAAACTACCTTTCACTTATGAAGGTTTAAAATGACAGTTTTAACAATAAAAAGAGAGTACTGAGACATAATGGCAACTTAGTTTGTGTGGGAATGACTAACTGGCTGCCTGTACATAAAGGCTCATTATTTTGTAGCTCCCACAGATTTTCTTTCCTTGAATTCCCTCTCTGCAAACACTGCTAACACCATAACCCCCAGAAGCATACTAAAACAAGCATGATGTGATCAGCATTTTTCCCTAGTCTATGTGGTCACTAATGTACAACCAAAGATTGAGATATACAAATTCTAATCTCATGTAAAAAATGTGGAAACTGGCTTTACCAGGTAAATACTTACAACCACTTCCAGCAGAGGCCATTAAATGTGAGCCCTGACAAAACTATAATCTAATGAGAAAAAAATAGACAAATAATTGCCTAAGAGCAGAGGTGAAGAGGATTAACTGTAACTAAAACCAAAAACCATATGACTTCACTCATATGTAGAATATAAAACAGAAAGCAACGAAGAAACAACTCATGGGCACAGCCAATAGTTTAGTGGTTACCTGAGGGAAAGGAGGGAGGTATGGTGGATGAGGTAGTGGGAGCTAAATATATGGTGATGGAAAGAGAACTCACATTTGGTGATGAATACATAATGCAACACATATATGATGCATTGTAGAATTGTACCCCTGGAACCTATGTAATTTTTGCTAACCAATGTAACCCAATAAACTTAATAAAAAAACATAAAAAAATTATTACTCTATTTGCATTCTAAAATTATCCCATTGTATTGCCATTGTTTATTGTGCTATCTCAACCATACACTGTATGTAGTCTATCCATATGGGACACATCAGAGCAGCAGCACTTTTGATGGTTAAGAATCTCAGAGTTACATGGGTACATGTATTTGTCAAAACTCATTAATGTGTGCATTTTATTAAATGTAAATTATATCTCAATAAAGTAAATTTAAAAATAAATGTGAGAAAATCTATTTAGAAGTTACTTAAATAAAACTTAAGTGAATAAATATGGGTGTTGTGTTAAATTATATTGACGAATTAATCTGAAGATTACAGGAAAAATTAGAAAATGATGTTTGCATTTATAGTAATAAATGGCAAACTACTCAATTTATTCAAAGAAAGATTTAATTTTCCCAATTTGATTTATACACCACTTTTCAGGAGCTTCTTGTATCTTGTAAAAAAGAGGAACACTGAATAGTCTACCAGAGATTTAGAAATCAGTGATACTAGAAATTGCGTCCTGATTTCATGCAATGTACATACAGCCAGATTGCTTATTGTACTAAGCAGAAGATAGAGATGAAAAGGGCATGGGGGTTGCCTTTTCCCTTTCAAAGCTTAATGTCTAATGAACAGGTCTGACATATGAATACATGTCAAATCCAAAATAATCCAACTCTAGTGGCCTCTCTCTTCCATGGCCTCCTCCTGACCAACAATCCCCCAAATCTATCCAGTATCTAGGTGATTCTCCTCCTCTGGGCTTCCACAGCACCCTTGGAAAACTATTATCAAGATACTTAGACTACCACTGTATTCACTGTAGTTACCTACTGATTTTCTGTACCCTCTCCCCAACTAGATTGTGAACTTCTTAAGGATAAGGAGCATAATTTATGCATCTCTGAATCTCCAGAACGTAGCATGGTACCTAGTACTTACTAGTATACAAAAATATTTGTGATTGAATTAACCATGCCATACCTGGACCTCTCACTGAAAGGTGCCATGATCCATCAGGTTGAACAAGCAAGAAACCTCAGCATAACTTAAGAGACACCCATCTATTTATCTAATACTCCATATCTAATCCATCACTAAATCCTGTTTATTTGACCTTCTAATCAAGCCCATAAGTCCATTTACTTCTCTCCATAGCCACAACTTCCAACCTAGTACAAGTTACCATCATCTCAAATGTGGACTAGTAAAATCACATCTATTCTGGCTCCCCTCCAAACAAATATCCATATTGAAACAATCTGATGATGTCATCCCTACACCCTTCCTCAAAATCATTTTAATAGATTCCCAATTCTCTTAGGATAAAGAGGAAATTTTAGAATGGCCTTAAGGTCTGACATTTCTCTTTCTGTAACCACCCCTCTCACCTCAGCTTATACTAGTCTCCTCCTCCCTCTCTTTTCTCCAGACAGCTGAAGTTGGCCTTATTTTAGTTGCTGGTATTTACCAAAATTTCTCTACAGAGCATGCTTATACATGCTGATGGATTTAGTGGAAAAGTCCTTCCTTTCTCTCCTTATTTAGTTAATGGCCGCTACCCTTTGTACCTCCGTTTCAGCTTTACTTCCTCTAAGAAGCATTTCCTGAACTCTCTGATTAGGTCAAATCCTTCTATTACATATTCTTTTAGTCTACATACTTCTTTGATTCATAGTACTTTCATAATCAAAACTTCTTATTTATTTGTGTGATTATTTAAACTAAAATTTAACCTGTAGAAGGTCATAATTGTGTGTGATTTTTCTTACCATTGCATTCTCCGGGTTTTGTACAGTGCCTGTCATGCAGTAGGATGTGATATATTTTTAAAAAAATAAATGAATAACACCATATGGAAATAATAGAAGCTAAATAATACATATCTTTATCTTTAGTAATGTTTTTCAAATTAAAACAAAAATTATTGTTAAATTTATTGGGATGACATTGGTTACTTAAAATTACATAGGTTCCAAGTGTACAATTCTACAGTGCATCGACTATGTGTTGTTATGTATTCATCACCTAGAGTCAGTTCTCTTTTCATCACCATACATTTGAGACCCTGTCCCTTCTCTCCCACCCCTTCCCCATACCCTCAGATAATCACTAACAACTAAACTATTGATTGTGTGTATGAGTTTTTGTTTCTCTGTTGTTTTCAGTTTTGTGTTCCACAAGTGAGTAAAACCATATGGTTCTTTTTTTTTTTTTTGTTAGTTAGTTAATTTGTTTGTTTTCCTGTCTGGCTTATTTCACTTTATGTGATGGTCTCAAGGCCCATCCATGTTGTCATAAATGGCCCTATTTCATCTTTTATTATGGCTGAGTAATATTCCATTGTGTATATGTACCACAGTTTCTTTAGCCAGTCATCTATCAAAGGACATTTTGGCTGTTTCCATGATTTGGCCACTGTGAATAGTGCTGCAATGAACAGTGGGGTGCAGATATTTTTGCAGACTAAGTTTTTCAAAATTTTGGGTAGATATCCAAAAGTGGGATTGCTGGGTCATATGGTAACTCTCTTCTTAATTTTTTGAGGAACATCCACACTGTCCTCCACAGTGGTTGTACCAGTTTGCATTCCCACCAGCAGTGTACCAGAGTTCCTTTTTCTCTACATCCTCTCCAGCACTTGTTATTCCTTGTCTTGTTGATAACAGCCATTTTAACAGGTGTGAGGTGGTATCTCATTGTGGTTCTGATCTGCATTTCCCTAACAGCTACTGAAGTCGAGCATTTTTTCATATATCTATAGGCCCCTTGTATGTCTTCCTGGGAGAAGTGTCTGTTCAGGTTCTCTGCCCATTTTTAAATTTTTTTTAATTGTTAAGAAGTACAAGTTCTTCATATATTATAGATATTAGCCCCTTATCACAGGAATTGTTTGCAAATATTTTCTAGCCAGAGAAGTCAAGCAAGAGAAATGAATAAAAGATATCCAAATTGTGAGAGAAGTAAACTGTCATTCTTTGCAGATGACATGATATTTCACATAGAAAATTCTAAATACTCCACCAAAAAACTAGTAGAAATAATAAACAAATACAGTAAGGTTGCAGGATATAAAATCAACGTACAAAAATCAATTGAATTTCAATATACTAAGAATGAATCTTCAGAAAAAGAAATGAGACAAACAGTACCTTTTCTGATCACAACGAAAATAATAAAATATTTAGGAATAAACTTAACAAAGAATGTGAAGGACTTATATACTGAAAACTATAAGATACTACTAAGAGAAATTGAATAGGACACATAGAAATGGAAAAATACCCCATGTTCATGGATTGGAAAAAAATCAATATATTTAAAATGGCTATATTACCCAAAGCAATATACAGATTTAATGTAATTCCCATCAAAATCCCAAAGACATTCTTTCAAGAAATAGATAAAAGAATCATCAGATTCATATGGAACCACAAAAGAACGCAAAATTCCAAAACAATCTTACATAAAAAGAGTAAGGCTGTAGGCATCACACTCCCTGATTTCAATCTGTACTACAACTTGTTATTGGCAGAAAAACAGACTTACAGATCATCAAATATTTTTTAATCTCCTACTCTGTGTCAAGCACTGTCCTAAAGTGACAGCAATGTACAGAGTCACGATAGATATAATTCCTGTCCTAATGGAACTTAAAAGCTATTTTAATGAAAGGGTTATTTTTTCAACAATTTCACCTCTTATGGTGTATTTTCTATAACTCAACTAAGGTCATTTTTTTCTTCAGTTGTTTGAACTTTCTGATTTGCAATGTGGTATTAGAAGCTGTCTTACCCTCTCTCAAGTCTTCTGCTCTTGAGCTGATTCCATCTGCCAATATACACATGGGAGCATTTTCCTCCTTTGTAGCCTATGAGGTATAATAAATTAGTGATACTAACAGTAGTAACAGTGGTAGTACTAGTACTAGTGGTACTAGTCATAGGAGCTATAAAAATAATCATAATGACAATATCAATAGTAAAATTAGCTACCATTTACTCTGTTACGTCAGAATTACCCAATAACTCTGCAAGGTAAAGAAAGGCAAAAGATATAGAAAGAGAGGCTTAGGAAACTTCAATAACTTGCCTAGCATCATTCATCAAGTTAGTTGTAAAGGAAGAAATTAAAATAAAATATTTCTGACTTTAAATTCTGTGATCTTTCCACTACATATCATTTTTTCTAGCACAATGGGGACTCTAGGAATGATTTTCTCAGTTCTGCTTCCTGGAATGCCCCCATTAATCAACTCTAATTTAATGAAGTTGCTCAGGATAAAAAAAAAATCTTTGGATTAGAAAATTTACTTTGAATTAACAAAAAGGGGATAAATATAGAGTCTGCCAAGGTTAAAATTATCCTATTTTATTGTAAATTCTGTTATTACATTTGACTTTTTTTTTTTCAAAAAAAAAAAAAATGGAAATTTCCAAGGCAAGATTTAGGGCTAAGTTAGAAAGACATGTGAAGTGCTAGAAAGTGTTAGAAAGAAGCATTGTATTGAGAAAAATTTCAGCTTATCTAGTCTCAAACTGTGTCTTTGGGTACATAAATTAACCCCTCTGTGTTCTACTACCTCATTTAGAGAATAAGAGGACTATGCTCTTCAAACATCTTTCTAGCTCTTATTCACTCTTAAAGCTACTTCTACTTTTCAAATGTCAGTAGGTAAATCAAAAGTCTGTGTAGCTAGTACTGCAAATGAGTTGAAATTAATTAATTATTTTAAAAAGAAACCTCCCCAAATTGCAGAACATTGGTTGGCAAGATAAATGCCAGAAAATGATATCGGCTATCTCTTCAGTATCTTCAAGGTATCCAGAGATAATAAGGCAGTTCTAGTCTAGGCAGGTAGTCACCTAGAATGTCCAACAAGATTGTATGTCAATTTCATTTCAATAAACCAAAAGTGTAGGGAAAGATCCCATGTAACAGTCCAAGTTGGGAGGCTTTTATTCAAATTGAAGAGATCTACCAGCAAGTTTGCCCATCTCAATCTTTTATGTTTTTTCCTTAGGGTAAAAAGATTTAGAAAATTGTAAGGAATTAAAAGAAAATTAGAGTAACTTCTCCTAAAATGTGAGATTGGAATGGGGAACAGACAATTGTATACTTGCTGTGTGGACTAACACAGTCATATAACTTTTTCAGTGTAAGTTTCTTTATTTATGAATTGGGCCATGTAATTTTCAAGGCTGTGGTAGTGATTAGAAATAAATATAAGTAAAGTGATTAATATGGTATCTGGCATATATAATAAATAATGACTGAGTTTTTTATGCCAATAATTATATTCCTCTAGCTCTGAGCAATTCAAATGTCAGCTAAATGCAGGACATCATCCTCACATGTCAGCAAAAATACAGGTACAAATGTCTTGCTTGATATTTACCAATTTGAGGAGATTGGAAAATCATGACAAGTAGCTTTCATACGGTGTCATAGTTCTAGAAAAAATATGTAACATATGGCCTGGGAGCTGCAGTTTGCATTGATCTCCTATAGTAATCATCAATTGCACCACACAATTTATTACTTCATTGTATCTTACCCTGTATACCATGCAAACAACTCAAAAATTTATATCTCTATCCCAGGCTTCTCCCTGAATACCAGACTCATATATCCAACTGCCTGTTCAACATCTCCTCCAGGATGTGTAATGGGTATCTCAAATAAAACATGGCCAAAACAGAACTTTGGAATCTTGCCACAAAATCTTGCCTTCCTCAGTTTTCCCCATTAGAGTAAACAGCACTACTCTCTATTCTATTACTGAAACTAAAAACCTCAGAATAACCATGAGAAATCTTCATTAGTCATTCCTGTCTCTACAATATCTCTTCAATCTGACCATATTTTTCTATCTCTATTATCACCGCTCTGGTTCAAGCCACCATCACCTTCGAGATGCTATAATAATGGCCTCTTAACTTGTCTCTCTGCCTCCTCCCATCTATTTTTCAAAGAACAACCAGAGGAAAATTTGATTTTAAAAATGTTTTTACTTAAAATCATCCAACGATCTTCCTCTTGTTCTTAGGATAAAGGTCAAAACCTTATAAGGCACTGTGCTATCTAGTGTTTGCCGAGCTTTCCAGTATGTACTGCTCACAGGGAGTAGTGGTGAAGGAACAGAAAAATGTTCCCTAAGCATGCAAAGATATTTGAAACCTCAAAGACAACACATGCTCTTCCCTCTGAAATCTATTTTGTCCACTCTTCACCTAGATTACTTTTTCTTAATCTTCAGGGTCCAGTCTAAATGTTATTTTGATTCAAGTAGATCTTCCCCAATGATCCAATATAAAATACAGGTCCACCTACCTCTCAGTGAGTCTCTATTACTTTCCTTTTTATCACTTATTGTAACTATTAATTATTTTATTTATTTAATTTTTAGTTCACCTCTATTCATCAAGCACAATGATTATTTGATGAATGTTAAAAGAATATCAAATATATCAATTGTGAATCCAGGGTAGATAATCACTCAGTAAGATCACAGAAACTTGTTTCAAAATCTCCTTTTAACCTTTCACCTCATATGCTAGACAGGTGGTAAGTTAAATAACATCATGAAGATAATTTCACTGGCACAAAATATAAAGACACAGATACTTACAGATGTTTGATTTTAGGATCAATGAGGATTGGGTGATTAAATTACTATTTTAAATGTCTTTATTAGAAAAAATAAATTCTAATTATTTCTCATGCAACTTTTATGCCACAGTTTATAGTGAAATTATGATGTTTTGACCAGCAAAAATAGAGATAATAACCCAGGGTATTAACCCTGTATCTTCTGAGCATTACTGATACTACCTTTCTGTGTCATTTCTCCAGAATACAGTGGAAAAGAATTATTAGACACTATAGGTAGGCTGTGATGCAAAGGATTCAAAACACATGAAAACAAACAAAAATAATTTAAATTAACTCATTCAACAAAGAGATTGACTACTATATACCAAACACTCAAGTTAATATTTTTCCTAACCAGTCAGAGAGGATCAAGGTCATGTGCCCCAAAAAGGAATCAACCTTCTGTGCCTACAAACCCACACCAAGCAGCTCAACACGTAGGCTTTTGTATCTGGTACTTCCCAGTTGCTCCACTGGAACGTAATGCCAAATCACAAAGAGATTTCTAGCTATATAAAGCACTCCTGGCACCAAGAAATTATTTATAGACTTGAAGTGATTAATTATTTTCCTATTTGACAGCCAAAGTAGGCAATTTAACTGCCATCATAAACCACCAGTGATGAATCATAATGACTTAAGGAACTGCTGGGCAGGAAAAGGCCACTCTCCTTAACATGCTTGTCCTCGGGACCCATTTCCACTTTAGCTTTGTCTCAGCAGTCTTTGCTCTTGGCTCACACATCATTAAAATGTCTTGCTGGTAGCAAAAGCTCATTTACACAGAAAACAATATTTGCTCTTAATTAACAAATTATTCCACATGATTGCATCTTCATCAATGAAATTTTTTCCTGCAATACCTTTGTATATAGCCCTTTGCTTAAGATTGTCATAGCCCTTAGTTAACTTCTTTATTTTAAAAATGTTTCCCTTGTAATATGAAGCACCCTATTAAAAATAGGAAATTGTCTTAGACCATTTGTCAGACTGTTTTCTTGTGGTAAAATAGCTGTGAGGTAATGTTTGCAAGCTTTTCAGTAATAATAGTGATAAAGATAATAGTAATAATCATAATAATTAATATCATTTATTGATTACTTACTATCTCTCAGACACCATTATAAGTGTTTTTCATATGTTAACTTTATTCAACACAGTAGCACCTCCCCATTTTGCAGGGGAATAAACCTGAAGCTCAGAAGGGCAAATTATTTTTTTTCAAAGTCACACAGCTACTGTTAGAATGAAGATTTCCATCATGTTTTCCTGATTCTGAAGCAGGTTACGAAGCAAATCAAGTTTTCAGAGTTTTCTGTGGGTGTTCTCTTAGAATCAAATTCTTGGTTTAGACAAAATTACTTAGTATGTATTTTATAGAAACGACATTCTCTAGATTTTTTCTAGATATTTACTCATCCTTCCACATATAAAAAAAATCAGTTCTAGTCAAATCAGATCACATACAATGAATAACGTAGTTCTATAAGCACTTACTAGTGGAAGAGGCCCAGGCTTTGAGAAAATAACAACTGATATTCATTCCAGACTATCATTTAGCAGATGTAAAACATCAAGAAAATTTACTTAAGTTCTCTGAATTTCAACTTTGACATTTGTAAAGTAGGGCTAAATGACCATACCTTACATATTTTGAGATGCTTAAATGAGTTGACATATCTGAAAACATAGAGCCCAGCTCTAAGCTCCATAATTGCGTGTTATAACTAACTTTTAAAGTAAACCTTTGTTGGGGGAACAATGGATCTTGGAGGACATTAATCTAATTGGTAAGACAAAAGCTACACAAAGAATATTTCTAAGGTAATTAATTATGAATTAGCATCAGACAAAGTGGTGAAAATGTTTGCAAAATTGCCAAGGGAATTTAGAAGAAGCAGGTAACTATAAAATGAGGTCACTCTGTGAAGGCTTCATAGAGGAAGTACAGAAGTGCAAATGTGTCTTGACAAAGGGTATAAGGGCATGAAGCAAGCAAGCAAGTTGGAAGGAAAGGAACTAATGACATTTATTGAACACTGCCTTGTGCAGTAGCCACGCAGGTAGTTTGTAGAAGGTTGCTTCAAAAACAAGATTTTGGAATAAATGTGGGTTTTCAAATCCTAGCTCCACCACTTACTAGCTGTGTAATCATACACAGGTAGCTTATCCTCTCTGAATCTCCCTTTCTTCCCTTATAAATTAGAGAAAATAACCTCCCAAGGCTGTTGTGAATTTGACATACTGTAAAGTACAGTGTCTGACCCAATAAATGGTGGTTCTCTGAGCATCTGCCCCACTCTGTTGGATCTAGTTCATGGCAAGTCACTAGTTTTTATTTCTTTACACGGGTGCTTGATAGAATATTCTCAGCTTGCTCAAACCACTGCTTTCAGATATAGTGAGAGAAAGGTAGCTGAGACTCTCACAAATAAACATAATGGATTTAGGAAAATCTGTGCCCATGGCTTTAGGGACTGACAAACCTCGGAGTCACAATGCAATCCCTTCCCAAGAACCTCCCCGCAAAACACTTAATTAAAGCCAGAGAAGTCAGGCAACAGTCAATAATCACCCCAGGCACTGGAAGAGAACCACTGGAGTGGAACTGGTCTGGATTGGGCACGTTTGCCATATCCTGCTGCCATTTGCTTTAATTTGCTCACCCTTAGCCCTCCAAGCAGGTCTCCTGCACAGAAGCTTGTAAAATAAACCCATAGGAATAAATGTTCTCACAGTCCCTGACTTTGCAGAAAAACAAGACTATCTTTCTACTGATGGTACAGTTAATGGTGCTTATTCATCTCTCCGTAGGGCACAGAAACATGATACAAACATTTTCCTAAGACATAGACTGGAAATCTCTTTAACCCTGGTTGTCACCAACAGGGTTAATAGATAGCCCAGTGTCATAGGTTGAGGCAAATGGGGGGATACAAGGGAGAGAAAGGAGAGACAAAATAAGAGTGGCAGAAAAGGAAGGGCAAACAATATCACTCTTTAGACTGACACTCAAGGCCCTCTTTCCCATTAATTTTAAGCAGTTATTTATCCTACAAGTTACCCGAAGTCATGAGTACAGTTGACCTTGTTTTTAAAGGGAGCAAGTGGCCACCTGCAGGGTATGAATTGTGACACTCTGGGAATGACCCCTACCAGAGGTGCTGCAAAGCTGCCAGAAATTCCCACCATTAGTCATGCTTATGAGTTACAGAATTGAAGTATCCTATTAAATTGCAAATATGTTAGCTGAGAAGGGAAATATGTTTGGCCATTACCAGTCATGAATTCTTTATCTCACTGAGGGATTAGATTAGCCCAGCAGAAATCAAGGATCTGAGGAGAACTGAAGAGAAGATAGGACATTAGGACCTTTAAAAGTCAGGGAATGGACAATATGTCATTCAGGTTGGACTGAGTAGGGTACAAAAGGCCAGGGTCACCCAGGAAGGGAGAGAAAGGCCTAAGAGGAAAGACAAATGAGCTACTGCAAGCTGGTTTTGGTCATGAGATTTCTGTACCTGCGACTGTGCAAAAGAACAGTTGATTATGAAATGTACATTCAATCTTGTGAAAGTTCCCTTAATATAGCCAAAAACTATTGACTGCTGAGTTCTTTCCTCATTAAGTCACACAAAAAGTATAAAGCAGATAGATTCTCACGTGATAATAAGGACACATGCATTCATGTCATGCTAACTTGCTACTCAGGGACAACATGAAGGAGAGGAAACATATGCCAGTGATTTGTTCCCCTATGTACTTCACATCACACTGCTTCAAGGCAGCTTCAAGGTGGGTGCTTTATCCCCAGGGCCCTTCATTTGTATGTAACATTTGACACCAACTTGCTTCATCATCTAAATCACTCTTTGTAAGTTGATCGATTTGTCAATACCACTCCACTAGTATTACATCCATAAATTCTGCCCTTCACTTTCTGCTTAGATCGACCAGTCTACTGGATGGTGTGATTAGGATGATTTCTAAGTGCTATTCTCAGTTTGTCTATTAGTTGCTCTCCTGGCCATTTAATGTTGTTTTGTTTTGTTTCGTTTTTTCCCCACTTGCTGTTGTAGACAGAAATAGTGGAGCAGAATCTGGTCCAGATACATAGTCACTTGTTTAGAAGTTCTACTGAATTAAATCGTTTAAGGCAGCGTTTCTCAACCTGTGGGTCACGACCCCTTGGAACTGTATTAAAGCATGGCGGCATTAGGAAGGTTGAGAACCACTACTTTAAGGCAAAGGTCACAGATACAGAGCCCGTAAACTGAATTAGCCTACAGATGTGTTTTATTTGTTAGTTTACAGTGCTCTACAAGGCAAGGATTTCAACATATAATCCAGATTTCTAATATCTCTTCAAAATTAGAGGGTCTAGTGATAATGAATCATTAATCTCACATGACAGCTATTGGCTAGGGCTGAATCTGTGCTGAGGGAACTCTGTAGCTTGCCCCCACCCCCTATTGCCTTACACAGCCACTCAGGTACATGACCTGCCTGGTTTCTAGAAAAATTTCAGTATTAATTAGGACACTACCCCTTTCCTGGTCTGGATTCAGCCATCAATAACATGCTTTTCCTCTTATAAAAGAGATACAATTAGAGTTATTTCTTAAAGCCAAAACAATGGATTTGCAAGTAAATATTTTACCTAACATATTATTTCAGAAATCCTTACATCTAAGCTCTGGAGTAACTTTGGAGTCCTCCTGGAGTTGTATCTCCTATTCTTCTCTCCCAGAACCCAGGATTAAAGGACTATGGATAGAGTAACAGTGGCATATGATAGGAAAATATTGAGCTAGGAATTAGAAGGTGGGAGCTCTAGTCTTGGCCACACCATTGCCCAGCTGCCACCCCAGGGCAAATGTTTTAAACTCTGAGCCACAGTTTATTCTGCTGAAAAATACAAATACAAATAATACAAATAATAATAATATTCTTTACTGCCAATTCCATAAAGTTATGTGAGAAACAGAATGAGATCCCAAAAGTAAAAGTGCTTTGAATGTATAAAGTACTCTACAAATACAAAACTGTCTTATTTGTACCTAAATAAAGCACTCAACAATGAAATAAGCACTCCACCAATCCAAACTACATGCAATATTTGAATACCAACTATATGCTTAGCATTGGAGAAATAGAAAATAAGTGGTCAAGGAATCTCTGTCCTTAAGGAGCTTACAGGCTATGTGAGAAAAAAGATAAACAACAGAAAATAATAAAAGATTATAATTGTAACATAAAGTTAATTTCTGCTAATTATCTTTCTGAAATTATTGAAGATATAGTCATTAGTGGGATGCCCATAAAGGTAGGTACTCAGTTAACTACTCACTTAGCTTTCTTACAGTTATTTTTCCCTCTGGAAACTTAGCCTTCTCAAATGCTTGAAGGAGGAAAAAGTGTTATGTGGTCATATAAGTTTAGGAAATACCTTAAATTACATTTCAGAGGTCCCTAACCTTTTTGGCTCCACGCACTGGTTTCATATAAGACAACTTTTCCGTGGGCCAGGGTCAGGGGAGATGGTACTGGGATTATTCAAGCAGATTACATTTATTGTGCACTTTATTTCTATTATTATTATTATTATTGCATCGTAATATATAATGAAATAATTGTACAACTGACTTGCCGCTATAAAGTCTGCCATTAGACGCAGCTTAATTGTCACTTGCCACTCACTGATAGGGTTTTAACATGCATCTGCAAGCAACTGATTTCTTATGTTCTCTGTGTAGTCAAACCTCTCTGCTAATGTTAATTTATATTTTCAGCTGCTTCCTAGTGCTAGCATCCCCACCTCAGCTCCGCCTCACATAATCAGGCATCAGATTCTCAGAAGGAGCTCGCAACCTAGATCCCTCGCATGTGCAGTTCACAATAGGGTTCACGCTCCTATGAGAATCTAATGCCACAGCTGATCTGACAGGAGGCAGGCAGAGCTCAGATAGCAATGCGAGCAATGGGGATCAGCTGTAAATACACATGAACCTTTTGGTAGTTTGCTGACTGCTCACCTCCTGCTGTACGTCCTAATAGGCCACAGAAAGGTACCCGGCTGTGGCCCAGGGTTTGGGGACCCCTGCTATATCCTATTCTCTTTTTGAAAAGTATAATGCATAGTAAAATACTACACATACTAAGACGCCTTGAGATGCCATACAACAAAGAAAACTTTTTAACCTTGATCTACCAGATAAACACATAGCCATAGAACCTCTCACTACTCCTTTCCCCACCCATCTTTTTTCTCTCTCCCAGAAATAACTATTGAATCTCTTGGAATTGGAGGTCCACAGAACAAAGTTTGGGAAAAACCACTCTAATGAATAAATTTAGAAATTTTGTCAGATTCCAAAGGAAACATAATTCTGTCTATCTGACTGCTTTCAGAACCGTATTAGAAACTGGTTCCTGAGCTCTTGGAGTAAGCACTGACTTACGTGTTGATTAATCTTCACCAACTGAATTAACATTGTTTAACTAGATTATTCTCCATTGCTTTGTTTCCACTGGCTTGAAGTCATTGTCATACCTGCAATGAACCTCTCTGGAATCAATTTTTTATCAATATGGATTTTTATATTAATATAACCATATGGCACCAAAAGATAAAAGTTAGCAAATTCCATCCTTTCTGTACATTCTTGCTTTTCCTGGCACCACTTCTCCTTGCTTCTCTTCTACCACATCCTGCATTGAGATTTAATTCTTTGTTCCATGCCCACTGACTGATCTATGGTACTCATAGAGAAGTATAGATTAGGCTCCAAAATGCCCAGTATATCCTTTTTAGGAATATCTAAACCACAGTAGAGAATTATTGGACATCAAATATTGAATGTCCAAAAAAGACACAGTGGAATGATGAACATTGTGATTGCTATTTCAGCATCCATTTTCAATGGATGTAGGGCATATTTTATGAAATAAATTATGTGGTTTACACTTTGAGGGAATTAAAAAGTTATGTTTGAGTGTCAGAAAGACCTAGATTTTTATCTGTGATCTTCCAAGTACAAAGTATATGACCTTGGGCACATCACCCACCTCTCTAAGTTTTAGTTTCTTTCCCTATAAAATGGGGACAATAATAGTATTTATCTTTATATGGATGTTATGAGGATTAAAAGGGAAGATGAACAAAAACCACAAAGGACAGTGTCTGCCACATGGTGAGCTCTCAAGAGACATTCCCTGTCTGGAGGCACCTATTACAATTTTGTAGCTGTTGGTTTAGAAGTTACTTCTCCTCTTGTAAATCATTATTCTGTCAAATCTCTACTTCTGTTTACTCCCCAGCTTTCCACATCTCTAAGTTCTGCTGTTTTTCTGAAGCCCACTCTCACTCCTGTCTCAGCATTAAGAGTAGAGACATAAAGAAACAAGCCAAGGCTGTGAAAAGCCTACTTTCAAATGTGATTTGAAATTGTTTTTTCTGTGTGTAAATAGGTGTCATTCTCCAAACCAAAGGAAGGTTATTCTAATTAGCTATGTAGTCTCAATGACACCTACAACAGCACCACAGTTAGTTTTAACTTTGCAAAGTGAAATTAAAAGCATCGACTGAAGCCTTGTATTTGAACTTCTTCACCAAAAACTGATTCCAGTTCCCATTTTGCAATTTTACCAAGTTTTGCATGTCCACATTGCTCTGCTACTATTGCTTAATAGTAACTGGGCAGCAAATCTTTGAAATTTGTCCATAGAATAAACCTCTCTTTTTAGCCATAGGGTTTAGACACCAATGAGTTAAGAGATTATCTCTATTGTGTGAAGAGATAAAAATCAGAAACTAGAGCTGTCTACAATAATCAGAAGGAAGGGTATTATTTGCATATCACCCAAGGGCAGGTTAGTGTTTTTTTTTTTTTTTTTCTAAATAGCTAATGTGCATTTCTGAAAAGCTGCACAAAATTATGCATTTGTGAATGATTTGCCAGGTGAATGGTAAATCATCTTCCAAACACAGTTAATTAGTGCTGGCTTCCTGCTTCTGTTCATTTTTGGAAGCCCCTATAACTTGTCTGCCTTCGACCTTCTCAAGGCAGTCAGTCTCCTCTAATTCGAGGAGACTTTATTCCATGAGCTTCCCCACTCCTCCCGCTCCTCTTCTCCTCCTTCCATTATCACCAATTCTACATTCTCGCCAGCATACAACCAACTCTGTCTTCTCTCTTTATCACTTAAACTATCCCTATGCACAAAATACAATGTGAAAATAAAAGAAAACTATCATAAAACAGAAAGTAGCCACCTAAAATACGGGCTGGAAAATAAAACTGCTGGCTTTTGGCATCTTTGCCAAATTACCTAAATACACTATTGCACATATCTCTTTGGTGTTAAATCCCTCCCTACTCATCTGGAGCCTTCGAAGGAATAAAAAAAAATCTACAATACCATCACATAGGTCTGATATGATTTATATAAAAATAACTGTGCTAGGAAAGTTACACTTAAATCATATTTTAATGCAGTAGGAAAACTATTTTAAAAAGTCCTGACAAAATTTTTATATGGAAAAATAATTTCATAAAGCCAATAATTACCTTCTAATTCATCAGATTTGAATATGTGGATCTTTTTATAACTGATCTATTTAAAGCTAGTAGCACCCATAAAGAAAATCTGTTTTACTGAAAAACTAGTTCTCAGATTTATAAATTTTAAAAGAACAGTCAGAAAATTGCCTTTCAAAACTTTGATAATCTTTTGAAACTTGTGTGCTTACAATATGCAATCTTTAAGAACCTACAATCTACATAATTTGAAATTCACCAATCCTGTTAGTTTCATATTGAAACTCCTATCCCATGCCTGAATACTGCTAAACTCAAAACAAGTATGAGTGGGTTACTCTTTAAATAATCCCAGCCTTATATTTTGAATCATGAGAGGAAAATCTATTAGTTAATTACAGTTTAATACTGAATATACTCATACAAAGCATGATATAACATATAATATTGCAAATAAAAATAAACCTGCACAAAGCAACCAAAATACCAACAAGAGAATCACCTGGACAAAAAGGCAAACTCCAAGTCAATGTACTATATTAGAATCTGTGGGAGAGACCTGTGGATCTGTACCTTAAAGAGCCTCATCTTCACCCTACCTGGGTTCTTCCACATATTCTGATGACATTACAGTTCGAGAACTTCTAGTGTTGCGGAAAGGCTCTACCCATTAACCTGTCGGAAAGACCAAGCAGCACTCCGAGTACTTGTAAGTTCAGGTTGTTTATATTACACAGGCAGGATCAAAGGAGTTGTTTCCAAAGTCTGAGCCCTGAACAAAGGTAGGGTGGGGAAATATATAGCCTAGCATTTCCATAATAAAAGCAGTTTCCCTCTCAAGGGCTAGGGTTGATGAGAACAGGGATTCAGGGAGAAGAAGAGCCACGAAGTGACTCTGGGGGGTGGTCTCAGATTAGGCTATCAGCTATGTTGGCAGGCAATATTTCTCTACACTAGGAGGTCATGTTAAAGTGAAATTTTAAATCTATAGTCCAGCTATAGTAAAAGATTAGGGCAAGTGAATTAACACCTTATAAAATGCACAAAGTAAGTAGCTCTTGCTCTGATTTTCCAGATTCTGAAAAGAAAACAAAGAAGCAAAGGTGTTGTCATCATTACCCATTAGATGGGAGCATAAAGAGTTATGGTGTTTACTTTATTCTGATCCAGTTTAAAATCCAAGCCAAACCAGTATAATGTTACAAACTTTAGTAAATGATTCCAAAATTGAAGTGCTCTACAAGCATGTGATAAGGATTGTGTCTGTGGTCAAAGGGATGACGCTGTCAGGTTTGTGTGTAGTCAAGTCACTTATTATTAATGATGTACCATTGCCTATGAGTGACTCTTCTGCTTGAATGAGGCAGAAAGTCAAGTTCATGTGGAGGAACTCAGAAATTTAATCAAAAGCAGGTCTTTTCTATTTGAGATTGGCCTAATATGGTAGTTATTTTGAAAGCTCATGGGAAAAAGAATTCCAATTCTAATCAAAAGAATAACTTAGTATGAATTTGTAGAGTACCTTCCTGTGAAGGTTTAAGTATTAGGATAGAGAGTGAGCTAAAGTATATATATATTAATTTCTAATAAAAATGAATTTTTTAGTCTTGGTGTTAACATCCAGATTTTTAAGCAGACAAAAATCTTGACTCTCTGGGATCAAAGACTTAATTAAATGTATGAGTTACATAAATGAACTTACCTAGCAAGTGTCATTATTAGTAGACTGATTTTAACATTACTGCAAATGTTAAATGTTGCTAGATAAAACAAAAATAATATAGAAGAAAATCTATATTCTTAACATTAACAAGAATATGTTATAATTAGTCAACTAGTTGATGTCAACAATTAGGTGGTTAAATAGGTAACATCCAAATGCATTATTACTAATAAATTAACACAATCAATACCATTTTTATCCAGATATTGTCAAAATTTATCATGCCTCAGATTTTTTCCACAATATAAATGTATGTGTAGACTTTCTCTCTGTCTCTGTCTCTGTCTCTCTCTCTCTCTCTCTCTCTCTCACACACACACACACACACACACACACACACACACACACATCTAAAATATATATATAAGAAGAAAATGTGTCGAGATTGAGAAGAAATAACAGATAGACTTTTTATCATACAGTTTCTTAGGGTTCATCAAATCCATTGTAGGAATTAGGGATAACTCTTATGGTATAAGAGTCTGTCCTATGCCCCTGAAAATTGCTTTCTAAAATTCTCCACCAGGTAAGAATACCCTGACTTTCTCTCTTCACTACTGTGAAAAGAATTACAAGTTTATCTTTGTTTTCACTTCATATTTAAAGCACATATGTGCATGACATTGTTTTGGAGTTGCTCCATTGAAGAATCACTAGAAGCTTACAATAATGTCACTCATTTATGAACAATTTTGTATAAATGATGTTTTGGATGTAATCTAAAGGTATTTTATTCCAAAAGCCCAACAGAACTTCATTCTGGGGCACCCTTCACCTATAAGGAGATTCCAGATATGGGTTAAGTTACCATTCTAGAGTGGTTCCAGTAAATCTTCTCTGAAATGCTCAGTAACAATCAATGATATTTTGATGAGTTAAGAATCTTTCACAAAAGCAGGGAACAGATAAATAGCAATTAGGTCCTTGTTCCCTAAAGTAATTACTAATATTCTGCGTATAGCTTATCAGTACAACTTATTAATAGTGAGTTTCTCAACTATTTTATTTGCAACCAATTCTAAATCCACAACAAGTTGACTCTTTGTAGGAAACTCTTTCTCTCCATACCAGATTATACTTAAGATTCCACTTGCTATAATTTGGAAAAACCAATTCCTACCTGTAACTTTCAATTCGGTTGTTCGTCTTACAAGTTTTCCTTCATACTTAAGTTCACAAGTGTAATTTCCTCCATCTTCTTCTTGAACTTCCTGGATTAGAAGAGCATTTCCTTTCTGTATTATTATGCTTCTCCACATTTTTGGCTTGCATTCCTGCAGAAAATATATTCTCAAATTAGCAAAAAATAAAAATTCCTATTACTAAACCTTACTACTGGCAAGTTTGTACTTTCACTTTTTTGTATTCTCTTTAGTTTTAAAAATATGTAACTAAAGAATTAAGTCAATGATCAGAAAATATCACAATTGTGTCTTACTGTGTCCAATTCACGTATCACAGCTATCATCCTAAGAGCCACTTTAAAGACCAGATCGCAAGAGCAGAAAGTCTTTAGAGAGATTCTTCAAAAATAGAAAAGCCTACAAGCTCCCCTACAAGCTCCCCTACAAGCATATCAGAACCTTAAAAGTCACTAAATGCCATTATAATGTCCTGGTTCTTTCTATTTGACAGGAATATTTCTGAAGAGTCCTAAGAAGATAGTGTTCATTTAATAACATAGTATACTACAAGGGAGTCTTAGTCATTTCTAAAAAAATAATATGTTTTTTACATTGGCAATGATGTCTACAATGGTTTCATTAATTATTTCATATGGTAAAAACTAATACTAATATTCTAGAGTCTCCCTCCCCACAGTCAAAAGATCCATTTTGGGGGTCTAGAAAATTAGGCTTAAGGAGTTCTCTAGAAACAAAGCTAGATAAAATGAGGATACACTTGTTTTAGTAATGGAATGGGGAAATTATTCACTTACTTTCTGGGTTCAGCAATCTGTGACCAGAGCATAAGATTTGGATTTTGATGTTAATTCTTCTACCCTCTTGATGGAAATTTAAGGGAGTCTTATTACTGGGTGTGGACTTCCCTAGAAAGGAATGCTTAACTCTTCCAGAGTGACAAGGATATAGCAACAGCCAAGTATGTAAGAATATTCAGCCAAGTTGCTTTGTCTTTAGGAAAATTTCTCACAATACTTTGCAGATATCATGCCAGTTTCTTTTTCCCTCATCTCAAATGTTCAACTAAAGTGGTGGCCAAAAGCTGTACAAACATCAGTGGAGGTGTAAGGGTTAGTTGCAAAGCAGTGCTGAACAACTAAAACAAAAGTATTTTATCATCTAAATTCTGAATCTGTGTTAAGGCAATAAAAAAAGATTATGAGGCAGATTATGTGAACAGTTTAGAACACTTTTCACTTCCCAAACTATGGTATATACAACATCTCTACCTCTGCTCATCCCCTGACCCCTGCCCTCCTCTCATACTTTTTTTTTTTTTTTTTTTTGCTTTTTGGTATGTGGGTAGCTCCCTGGCTGGGAATCGAACCCAGGCCACAGCGCTGACAGCGCCAGTGCCAAAGCCTTAAGCTACTATACCACCAGGGAACTCCCACATACTTCTTAAATATTCATCCTAAGGATAGAATCAGTGCTGAGGCTCAATCCCCAGCTCTGCACGCCTGCATGCATATGTGTGTGTGTTGTGCATGTGTATAAAATGACTTAGGAGAATAAATGCCTATTTATTAGTTTTTTTACTATAACATTTTTTTTCTTTTATGAAAGCAGGAGTTTTGACAACAATACACAAAAGTGAAACTTAGGTTCACATGTACAATATTTAAGAGCTGTGCTTGCTTTATGTCCAATACAACTATCCACACATATTGTCAAAGAGTAAATAAAAGTAATACTATCTAAGACATCTAGATATAAGACTCCTTCACTCCATAGGATATTTCTAAAGAACAGTCAAGAGTTTGTCTGAAATTACATTACATAGCATGTCTGGCAAGGTTTATCACCTATATGAGATTTGCTTCTGATTTAAACCTTGGGGTATAAGGTTTCTGGGAAAATGAAGAAGAAAGTCTGAACAGAAAGGAAAAAAAAATAGCCCAGCTGCCACTATCGTCATACAATAATAATCCACAATTATTTTCGCATTGCTTGCAACTCTGACAGCCTCAGATTTCTAAAGAATAATTGTGAAGATCATTAAACAAAAATATGGTCCCTCTGGGCATTTTGAAAGGAAAGGAAAATGAAAACCATGCTCCTTCACTTTCACATAAGGACTAGTGAGGGCAAGGAAATGAGCCCACACACTATTTTATCCAAAGACAAATGGCATTGTTTTCTAATGTCCTTTTCTGGGGAAAGTCCATAAGCAATTAGCTATAACCATTTTCATTTTCCCTGTACACTGCTTAGGTTTTTTCCCCAGAAATTAAAATCTAAAGCATGCATAGGAATTAAAAAATCACTCCTGAAGATGAATACCCAGTAATCCTTACATGTACTTTGGAATAGATCTAAATAGTCCCAAGTCTTTCCAATTTGCCATCCATCCTTATAAAAGATTTTTTGCACTCAACAGAGATTTGTTGGTTTGTTTGTTATTCAGCTATGGAATATAAAAACGTAATCTACAGGTCAACTACACCCTTCTTCAGGCAATGTAGTATAAACAAAAAGGCAAATTGGCTTTATAGCAACACAGCTCCATGTCAAAATCTGGGGTTCAACCAAGTTCTGTGATTTTACACAAATGAGCTTAACCTCTTTAAGTCTCAGCTTCTTACACAGCCTATGAGAAAAATATACACTACCATGTGAGCAGTCCAGAATCCAGAGGCTTGCAGAGATTATTTATTACATTCTTATTGGGCAGCACTATATATATAGTGGTCATCCAGCACATAGAATATTTTTCATCCCTAAATTTGCACAATCCTGGATTTTATCTCCTCCAAAACTTTATTCCTGCTTGTGAAAATTTGTACTGATAATTAGATAAAAATATTCACTAATTGGTTAACCATCCCCCAGCAACATAATACTTTAACCTACTGAAAATATATACCTCCTAAGAGGCCACTCCAACACTAATCCTAGCAGGTAGGTAAGAAAAGCCTTATAGATTACCATCCTGCACCCACCAAACCATCCTTCACAAAGTTACCTCATTGGCTATCCTACCCACATATAGGTGTCCATATTGAATTTCAGAAGTCTTATAGGCTCTTTACTCCATTATCTGCAGCATCTGCTCTTTAAGCTACAAGAGGGCTCCCATAAGACTGTCAGCTGATTTCTCAACAGAAACTTTGCAGGCCAGAAGATACTGGCACAAAATACTCAAAGTGATGAAAAGCAAGGGCCTGCAATCAAGATTACTCTACCCAGCAAAGCTATGATTTATAGTTGAAGGACAGATACAGAGCTTCCCAGACAAGGAAAAGCTAAAGGAGTTCATCAACACCAAACCACTATTACAAGAAATCTAAGAGGGACTTCTTTAAGACAAAAAGGAAAAAATATATATGAAAAATTAGAATAATAAATGGCAATAACTGCATATCTTTCAACAATTACTTCAAATGTAAATGGAGTAAATGCTCCTCTCAAAAAATAGGGTGGCCGAATGGATAAGAAAACAAGACCCTTACATATGCTGTCTACAAGAGACTCATTTCAAATCAAAAGACACACACAGACTGAAGGGAAAGAGTTGGAAAAAGGTATTTCTTGAAAATGGAAATGGGAAAGAAAAGCTAGGGGAGCAATACTTATACCAGACAAAGTAGACTTTACAACAAAGGCTATAGCAAGAACAAAGAAGGATCTAGTAATCCCACTTCTGGGTATTTATCTGAAGAATGCAAAATGCTACTTGAAGGGGACATGTGTATCCATATGATCACTGCAGCATTGTTTACATTGGCCAAGATGTAGGGGCAGCCTGGGTGTCCATCAGTGAATGAATAGATAAAGAGGAGGTGGTACATATATATGGACTATTGCTTGGCTATGGAAGGGAATGACTTCTTGCAAACTGTGAAGGCATGGATGGACTTGGAGGGTATTGTGCTAAGTGAAGTATGTGTATGTCAGACAAAGACAGAAATAATGTGATTTTGCTTATATGTTGAATCTCAAGAACAAAATTAACCAACTAACAAAAGAGACACAAACTCACAGATACAGAGAATACTTTGATGGTTGCCAAATTGCAGGGGGGTTGGGAGTGGATTGAAAAGGGGAAGCGATTAAGAAGTACAAATTGCTTGTTACAAAGTAGTCAAGGGGATGTAGGGTATAGCATAGGGAATATAGTCAATAATCTGGTAATGACTATGTATACTGCCAGGGGGGTATATGTCAGGCAGATCACTTCTCTAATTATATACTCGGAAATGTCTAACCAATATGCTGTACACCTAAAATTACAATAAAATAATACTGAATGTTAAAAAAGGGGGCAAAAAATACCTTCAATCTTAAATTCCCAATTATAGTCTAAGATGTCTTAGAACAACTATATTTCTAGCTTCCCACTAACTTTTCCCTACCTATAATGGCAGCAAATATGAAGTGAGTTCAGTCATTAGACTTTTATACCACTCCTGGGATATATGGCAGACATTATTACATCTATGTATATGTGGGTAAATAGAGGCCCAGTGACATCAAGATACTTATCCACATTACTGATGTAATAGTGATCAGAATCAAGATCCACAGACTTAAAAGACCAGTGACCCTCAAATATGTCAAGTACCCATTCCATCTATATTAATTCATATTTTCTTTAATTTGCAGATAGTAAAGAACCCCTTTCCCACTTCTGATGCCATATCTAGGGGAAATAAGGATAAATGGGCCTTAAATCTTGTGTTGCTAACTGGTTGTAGGGTGCACCAAACTGAAGCCTTCATGGGTTTCACACTGCATTCCTTCTGGAAAAATAAGCATAGTTGAAAATTCTAGTTATGAAATTAAAAAAATAAGAATGGAGTACAATTTTATGGTTACAAAGAAGGTATGTACTACTAATATCATTAAATTTTCAAAAGGGATTTGAAATCCATAAGCATTTTGACAAAACATTTTATTTTACCAAGAAAATGTTGGTCATTTTGGTTGTGCTATCATAACATCTACATTGACCATTTTACTCTCTTTAAGAAAATTGTCAGTATGTATAGCATGATAAATCAATGTAAAACTCTTAACTTTGGAAGCTTACCTCACTGAAATGAATGACGGGATTTAGAAATAGTCATTCCTAAACTACTATTTTAGTAGATGAAATTAACTCCTTATAATCAATCTGGAATTTTTCTTAAATATAGTATGAGTCAGCAACTTAATTATTTTTCAAAGTAGATAGGAAATTATGCATCCATCATATTTAATAAGCCAGTATCCCCCTGCATACCCATTAAAATGAAATGTTATCACATACTAAGTTCTCATACATACCTATTTTTTTTATCTGCTTCTGGATTCTCTATTCTAGTCAACTGATCTATTTCTCTCTTTTTAGTTACTATTTTTAGTAACTACTTATACAATATATGTTATATTTAGCAAGCATATCTGCAAATTTAAATTTGTATAAATAATTTTATGGTATAAAATATTGACTTGTACACATGACACTTCACAACAATTAAAAAATTAAGACATCACCATGTCTTTAGTAATACTATAAATTAAAACTATTTCCTTTCTAAAATGTAATGAGACAAGTAAACATGACATAGTCTAAACTTACTAGTATTAGACCTGCTGTTGTTTTGCAATAATTTTAGTATAAGGTAATAAGTTCCCTCTCATTAATTTTTTCCCCAATATTTTCTTGGCAATTCTGGTACATTCATTCATTCATATAAACTTTATAATGTTTATCATGTCTTGTCATTCAAAAAAGAAAATGACATTCTAGCTAACTGGATTAATCATTTACATAAAATTGAGAAGATGTGGTTTTTTATTCTATGAGATCTTCTTATGCAGAAATATGTCTGTCACTTCACTAATTTAGACCATATTTTATGTCCTTCGATAAAATGATAGTTTTATATAAGTCCCCTCCTATCTTTGTTAAATGTATTCCAAAGTATTTTATACTTGTCATTGTCACAAATGGAATAATTTCATTTTCTCTTTTACATGCCCAACTGATATTGCTAGCAGAAACAAAAGCTACTGAGTATTTTGTATATTTTTATTAAGCTTCCTTTCCAAATTATCTCATTAGTTCTATTTTTGTTGTTGAATCTCTTGAGTCTCTTGAGATTTCTTGGTATACAATTAAATATTCTAAAAAATAAGATTATTTAGTCTCTTCCAATATTGATATACATATTTCATTTAATTTTCTTAAAGTATCAACTAGAATCTCCAAAACAAAGTTGAATAACAGTAGCAGAGAGCATTCCTATCCTTTATGCCATGGATATAAAGCTATATGTATGTTTAAAAGGATATTTATTACTTTGCAACACTGTGATTATTAAAAAAAAAAAACAACCTAGAAAAACTTGAATATCCATCAGATGAATAGTTTAATAAAACAAGGTTATTTCTAGCCTATGAACTATGATACTGCTTTAAAAATGAATTTGATCTATATTATCAACATGGAATGGTGTTCATAATACATTTGTGTGTGATAAGGAAAGCTGAAGAGTGATATGTGCAGCACATACCCTTTTTTATAACAATGAGGGGTGGGGAAATGTATGAGTGTATATATTGTGGACTCTGAGAAAGAAGATATCTACCAAGAAGGACTTCTGATGACTAACCTGGGCTCAAATTGAAAACAAACAAAAAAACTAGAGCCTAGCAGCCATTTCTAAACAGGGGCCTCTCATGCAAAAGACACCTCACAGAGAAGCCTGCACTGAACTACTTGTGTGGCATCTGAGCTAGCCCTTATAAAGAAGTTCCTAGGGTTGTATTTCAAACTAATAGGATTAAGGCTTTCTTCATCCAATTGGAACTGCATAGCTATATCCCCCAATAGCATCTTCACATACCAATCAGAGCAACTCCATTCTGACCAATCAGCATACTGCTTTTTGGATTAATCTAACCATGTGAATTTGGAACCCTCATTTGCCTGAGGTTAGACCAAGCAGGGTCCAGGGGCAGGGACTTCTGTCTATATAAATCAGCTCCCCTCTGGGTTGGGAGGCACTTTCCCTTTTTGTCAACTACTGAATACTTCAGAGTTGAAACAGGGAGGAAGATACCTCGCCAGAGCAGAGGAGACTAGATCAAAGCTTATGGAGCAGAGCAGAGCAGAGTTGTCTAGCCAGAGAGGAGCCTTGCCTGAGGGCCGCCTCACAGCTATGCTGTTCCACAGCCATGCTGTCTCTTAATTAAGCTGTAACACTATTAAGCTGTTCTCACAGCCATGCTGTTCCATATCCATGCTGCCCGATAACTGAGCTGTAACTCTTCTCACAGCCATGCTTTTCCACAACTATGCTGTCTTATAATTGAGCTCTAACACTTCTGAGACTGTTCTCACATCCCTGCCGTAGCACAGTTGAGCTATTTGCACTGAAAAATTTTTTTCTTCTTCACCACACCCCAAATTGAGGATTTCTATTGGTGCTGCATATGTAAAAACAATAGAGAGAGAGTGTGTTAGCATAGAGGAAAGTGTGTAATGATATAATGAACAGGTAACATTAGTTACCTTAAATGATTAAGATGGAGTAGAAGAGCATGGCACAACTGACTTTATACATAGTTATATTTATTTTTCAAAGTGATCACATATATATATATATTTAGAGAGAGAGAGAGAGATTGATTCACTTCTTTCAGCTGGTCTTCACGCTTTTGTGAAACTCAGTAAATGTGAAAAGACAATGGAGGAATAGGTTTCATTAGACTTAACGCAAATCACTTAACCTCTTTGGGCTTTGGTTTCCTCACATATATCAGAAATAAGTTAGGCTATATGGGCTATAATACCCTATGACAGCAGTTCTCAACCTATGGGTCGCAACCCCTTTGGGGGTCGAATGACCCTTTCACAGGGGTCCCCTAAGACCATTGGAAATCACCTACCAGATATTTACATGACAATTCATAACAGTAACAAAATGACAGTTATAAAGTAGCAATGAAAATAATTTTATGGGGGTCACCACGCCATGAGGAACTATATTAAAGGGTCGTGGCATTAGGAAGGTTGAGAACCACTGCCCTATGATATTCTAATTCCTTCTACTTAGTTCCAGTTTGATCTTGAGGAAAATCTCTCTCTGATTCATTTGAGGAGCTGCTTTGGACATTTAGAGTTAGTAAGAAGTCCTTCAGAAGTATTTTAGAACCTGTTTCCAAAATAACAAGAATGAGAGAGCATTCTATTAATGTTTACATCAGTGATATAAATGTATTAAGTACATAAGATGCATTTAGCAGAGAAGAGTGGTATCATAGAAAGAACATGTATTAGAAGGCAAGAGTTCAAGATTGGAACCCCTAATTGGGTATGTGTTAGCTAAGTGACCATCTTTAAGCTATTTCAGTTTCCTCATCCATAAAAGCATGATGATAATAGCCACCAATTAGTAGTTCACATCCTGTTGATAACTGATGGAGTGCAAAGAGAGATAAAGCACCCTATCACACAACCCTTGCAGTCCCAGAATAAGCAGGATTGGCTTACACAGCCACCTTTAGGTAAGAATATATGTGTATATGTTACATTTTATAGAAAAGTAGACCAGCTTCCAAACCAGTGTGCCCCAACACCTTGGGGTGGTAAAGAATACTTACAAGTGAATAGGCACACTGATCTGCACCTCAGCCCTAAATTAGTCACACAGAATCTGGAGCAGCCCGAGCCCTTAGGGCAGTTCATCCAATCACCTCACTGTAACATACCATTTCCTATTTGTGCTAAAACATGAAAAGATTTGTGAAATATTGCTGTTAGCTATTAATATTATATACTATGGAAATATCAAGTGATCTTACTTAGTTTTGAAAAAAATTTTTTGCAAAGATATTCATATCTATGGGTAAAAACAGAAGTATGTCTATTTCCCTTTTCTCCATGCAAATGCTGCTGATTTCAAGAAGGAGCTGTTCTTTAGATGTTTTAATTGACATAGTTCCTTCCAGAAGTGTTGAGGAGAAGCTGTTTACTTATCTACCTCCCCCATGAGAACAGGGAAATGTGTTTATATTTGTCACTTCACTAGCTTCAGTTCCTAGCATGGTGCCTAGCATATGGTAGGAACCCAATAAGCATGTTGAATGAAGAGTTATACAAATGAATAAATGAACCACCTATATAGTGTGCCCCAATCCACATCATTTATAACCAACGGTAAACATCGGAAATTGAGACCACTGTGGCAGGAAAAAGCAAGATTCAAATTAGTAGCCTTGACCTCATTACCATAAGGTTTTCGTCACTCGAGGTAACTACCATATTTTTGCCTTGTATAATGTATTCCCATGCATAATTCATACACATGGGTTTGGCCCAAACATTTATAGATATGGAATTAGTACTCCCCATGTATATACACATCCTTATTTTTCCCTCACAAATTTGAGCAAGGGAGTGTGTGTTATACATGGCAAAAAAAAAAATGTAATCACATAGGTGAGTATTTTATCCTAAGGTATGTATTTGTATTTTCATTGCTGATGTCCTATTAAATTTATAGGTTTATTTTGTTTAGAATTGGGGTAAAAGGATTCTATACTCCTGTGGCAAAAGTTTTCTCAGTGAATAATAAGCTTGTTCTAGTGTTCTTCTTAGTTCAATAAAGTAAAGAATCTTTAGCTCTCATTTCAAAAATGTTTCTAAAACATTAACATAATTATATATTCTGTTCTAATGTTTAAGCCTCATTTTCTTTTGTTAAATTTATTGGGATGACATCCGTTAGTACAAATTACATAGGTTCAATGTATACAATTCTACAGTCAGGAGGCAGTGCTAAACGTGTAGACCCTCTTCTCACTTCCTTTTGCTAACTAATAGAGTTTAGATAAAAGAGATTTGGTCCTCTTACACATATCTCTTATGTTCCCAGGAAGCCAGGATAGTCTTAATCACATTTTTAAACATACTCCCTCCAGTGTCACCTGATTTGCTTCTACCTTGCTATCCAGCTGTGATTACATGCAGGTATGAAAAGATAGCCCTTAAAGGCCTACCATAGCATATTTCAGATAGGCAAGGAAACCATAGCAGAACATGAGAGGGATACAAAATGATTAGAGAGTAAGTAAAAAGTAGAATTGGATGGAAATGAAACCCGTTTCAATATTTCATGTCTGAAAGGATTACTGGGATAAGGATCATGCAACACATATTTTTCACTATGAAAACACTGGTTATAATACATTGTACATTTCTAACATTGGATGTGTATAAGAATAAACTATGAATAAGTGTTTCCTTCTCTTTGCTTTACACTTTCGTAGCCAGAGAAAAGTCACCTCATGCTCACCCTGGTAGGGAATGCATAACACCAAAGCAAGCAGGGCTGATTACTGAAATATTGACCAAAAAAAAAAAAAAAGAAAGAAAGAAAAAAGAAAAGAAAGAAAAAAAACGTTTACCCAATGCATAAATACATTTTATTAAAATATTTGTTTGAAACCTTGTGTGAGAAGCAGGGTTAACAATGTACCTGGGAGCTTCAGGGACTTTTAAATTTGGGCTCTAGTTTTTCATCCTGATCTGTTGGTATAATGTTATGGCTAAAAGGATGGGCCCAGTAGTCAAACTTCAAGTCACAAACCGCTACGTGATGTTTAAGTCAATTACTTTCTCTGTCTCTAGTCACTTCTTGTACAAAATGGAGATAATAATAATATCTACCTCATATAGTACTTAGATAGATTAACTTAGATTGAGTTAATCCATCTAAAACACTTAAAAGAGCCTGGAATATAGTTAATATTCGATAAATGTTAGCTATTATTATGATTATTATTTATCAATTGTAAAATGCTATAGAAATCATAAATGGTATTCCAGGCATCATCATTGCCAGTCCATTTCTAAGAAAGATTGAGGGTCAGCATTGCCCTATGAGTAAACTGCTTTGGCATACAATGACATAAGTAATGTCTACAGATGTGAAGGAAGGGAAAGAAATAATTTAGCCGAAAAATAAGAAAATAAGATAGTAGAATAAATATTGTAAGTAAAGGCTAATGACCTGGATTGTAATCTTAGCTGGTAAGTTTTGAGTTTGTCAACCTCCCTTTATCAACTAAAAAGTTGAAAGAAAACCATCTTACTCTTTATCTTTTGGTGGGTTCCTCTGCACTAGTGCTGCATCTTAAAGAAGTGCCTGTGATCAATGCTGGGTTTAGCCCCAGGCCCATTTCAGGAAAGGGTAGTAAGAAAATCGATTCTGGAGTCACGATGACTTAAATACAAAACCAGGTTTTGTTAGCTGAGTTACTTCAGACAAATTTCTACATATCTCTAGGCATCAGTTTTTCTCTATTAAATGAGGATAATATTTCCCACCAAACAGAGTTACACCAAGACTTAAATGAAATACTGTAATGACTAAGCTGAGGACAGTGAATGGCACATAGCAAGTCCTTAATAAATACCAACAAAGCTGATAATGGCCAAAACTTATGAATATTCTATATTTATGCATAATGGACATAATGTTCCCTTATATCTGTCAGAATATCATCTTTTTCAAGAAAAAGAAGTGAGGACAATTTACATAGAGACTGCAGGTCTTAGTTCAAGACATGGTATTGATGTGTACTGGTGAGTTATCCAGGTGTGAAAATGGAGAGCTTTCCAAATGTAAAAATATATGGAAATCATAGGAGTTAGTGTGTAGGCTTGCCTGGGAACTGGGGTTCTATCAGATTCTATGGAAACAACAAGTTCTACCTTTTATGCATGTTTAACTTAAACAAAGTGCATACCACCTGTGCAGAAAACCTTCTTGGTCATCTCGACCAAAATATGTGAAACCCTACCATGTGTCAACCACTGTGAATCAGAGCTGACTGAGGTACTGGTAGGACCACAGGGCCCCAGGCTAACAGCCAGAATATTATAGCTGGAAGGTCATGTGGTTATTTCTCTGCTTCCTCCCCTAGATCCATTTTCTGCTCTTGTCTGTCCCTATTCTATGCCCAGGGAGGCTGAAGACCATTGATTCTATCTCCTGATTTTGCCCTCTGACTTCTGTTTGAGTTCATGTGTGAGAGAAGGGGAAGTACTAGAGGGAAACTGGAATGTAGGAGTTAAGAGCGGGTAGGGTATTTATCTTTCCCACTTCCAGTCTGCATGCCACAGTTCATATGTTCCACTATGGCAACTACTCTTGATGGGCCTGTAAAACTCTTGCCAGGTTCCAGTGACACTGCTCCTTCCCTGTGCCACTGTAGGCATAGTAGTGGTACTTTACAGGTTTCTCGCTTGTTGGTTCCCTAAACCCTACCCACATTTCTGTAAATAGTTCCTTCCATTCTGTTTGGTTCAATCTTTGAATGTGGTTTATTTGTAGCTAAACATGTTATTTCTTGTGTTCACACATCCTGCACTGGCCCCATTTCTCTCCTCTGCATTGACTGCCGTGACCCTCACAATATAGACCACAACAGTTGTATTGCTTGTAATGATGAAACTTTTTTTCCTAACAGTAAATATTATTTCCACATTCTTCAAATACTTTCTTAAATCTTCACTCTTCTTCCCATTTGCTCTAGTGAATTGGTATGAAGAGAGAATTTACTCATTCTTAGCAGTTGGAGAAGGTGGGATTGCTTCTGACACCTGCTGATGGAAGTTCATGAAAACCAGAGGTATAGAAGAGTCATAGCTCTGAATTATGTAGCTGTGAAATTTGTGATTCTTCTCAATGTAATATCTAATACCAAAAATCAGAAATAAAACCTCTTCCTTTTCCTATCTTCAAACCAGCTATTGACTTAAATTTTTTAAAAAATGCATTTAAGGGAAGCTCCCTGATGGTGTAGTGGCTTAAGGCTTCGGCGCTGGCGCTGTCAGTGCTGCGGCCTGGGTTCGATTCCCAGTCAGGGAGCTACCCACATACCAAAAAGCAAAAAAAAAAAAAAAAAAAAAAAAAAAAATGCATTTAACACCATGCTTAGTTACCTTGTACCACACAACATCAGGCTCCTGATCAGACTTTTTGAAGTCATCCATGTCTGGGCAGGAGATCTCTTTTCTTTTAGTGACTTCAGATTTTTCTAAATATCGGATCCTGCTATTGTAGCACAGGCCTGATTCATTCTCTGCAACAGTCAAGGACATTGACACCTTCATGCAGTATGTTGAGTTTCTGTAGGAACAGAAAAATAGCAAAATGGCTTTATTGGGTGTTTAGAACTTGTTTGCACTCTATATATTTCAAGAGTAATGACTTTTCCCTTTAAGACATTGCCTAGAAATCAGGAAGAGCATCAAAACAACACAGAACAGTTTTCTACTTTAACAGACAAAAGATATTAAACAAAATGCTAATTTTTGACCATGAAGTAGCTACATGGGTACATAGAACAGCTGTATCTATCTTCTGAACTATAAGATGGTCTGATTTTTTCCAGTGACAAACATTTGTATGTTGAAAATCTGATAGTGAAAACATATGAAAAAGTCTATAACTAGGGATATAGTTAGCCATCTGTTCTCTGCCCCTATGGCAAGTCCCTATTACCAGGTATTCCAAAGGTTGTTTAATTTTGCCATTGATTTCTAAGCCAACATTTCAACACCACCAAAAATCAGATCAACACACAAAAGCTGTTAGCTTACGGGTACACAGCTTTTTAAGATGTTTGATGAGATACATCAGGGGTCAAATTCTGGGTTCCTACAAAGAACAAATCCTAGTAGAGAGTAGTTAGTCTAGATTAATTCACCAACACTAGAATTATAGGGGTGTTTCAACATTGAATTTTACTATAAGGGTTCTAAAAGTCTGCCATTAATTGGTTAACTCATTACATAAGGATATGTAGGGAATACATAACTGTCTTCACTTACCTATGTATACCTCATGACCTTTCTCTACCACACTCTACCTGGACTCCAGAAAATATCAACCATGCATAAGAAAACTGGAAAGTATAAGGAATGACATCAGGAGCAATTCTTCTAATGAGACTTAGAAGAAGATCAACTGTAAATCCCTTGGTAGGACATTTCAGAACCATCTCTATTCCAAACATCAACAGATAGCTACTGTTAAAAATACAAAGTGCCAAGGGTACTTCAAAACCAAGTGTTTTTATAATCACATGATAACAATTCTGACAGATGGGTTAGCATGCTAACCAATAATCTTAAAATCACCTCAAAGCATTGTTAGTATTCATATCATTTAGTACTCAATGAAATTTCACAATATGTTAGATATACAAAACACAGGAGTACAAGATTGCTGCTACCAATTGGGTTTATAAACTAAGTTAATAAAAATGACTGTACTTGGATTTTTAGTACCATTAATTATGGGCAAGTACTTCTGCTTCTGACTGTATGTGTGCCTATGTCATCTGAGAAGGATGCTATCATAGCACTCCCATTCTGATGTTCAGATGAAATCCCATTATGCAATGTAGATTGTGAACTATTGCCTTTCTCTCTTCCTCAAGGTAGGTTCCTAGAAACCAAAAAGTATAAGGTATAACAAATGTCAGAATATTTCATTCTCTTGTTAGATATTTGAAAGCCTCTTTAAAATAAAGCCAATGGCACCAGAATTGTTTTTAAAGTCTCACGCTAGAAGGTAAAGTTTAGTTCAATCTATTTGGCTCTTCTTGACTCCATTTTCAATACTTCAGTGGTGGACATTTTCATGCTTGGTTCCTTTACAGCCCCATGTGATCTGGCCTATCATAATACTCTGTCTTTTACTCATTAGGGTACAGTCACAATGGCATTTCCTCAGTTCCTCGAACATACTAAGCCTATTGAAGCCATGTATTTTCACCTTTGCTCTTCTCTCTGATCTTCTATCATTTGTTTACTTGGTAAGTAAAAGACAAGAATTTGTTGCTCTTTTTCATCTTTCTATCTCTGGGGTATAAATGAATAAATAGGTACTCAAAATTAGCTAATGTTAGTTGATTAAATGAGTGGGCATCAAAAGGTATGTATTTAAGGGACATGTCCTCTCTGCTCTACTTTTGCCTCAACCCCATATGGTAATCACTCCCCTTCCCATTCTACAGGTTCAGGTATGCAGCTGGTTAAATATATGACCTGTTTAAATATGACTCAGAATAATTTTGCAGGTATTCTTGAACCACAAGGGTAAGGAGGGTTAGCCAAGTTTTGTGCATTAGCATACCAGTAAAGAAGAAAATATACTGGCTACATCTGGGAGACAAACAGGACTAGGGAAGGTATGGGGAATGGAGTTATCATAAATATTCACAGTTTTTAAAAGATATTGAACACAGAAGAAAGAGAACCACCTCTTCTGGGTATGCAGTGTTTTAAACAATTCTTAATGTTACAGATGTTGATCACATCTGCTCCATAGTATTTATCTATATAGGTGAAAGAGACTTACTTGTGAAATATCTTCCCATTATTATATTATAACCCCAGTAAAGGAGAGATGTTGACCAACAGTTTCAACAGTAGAAGTAGAGAGAATGTCCAATGTCCTGAATATCATTTACGATATTCCAATGTATTTAACCCAAATTATTTAACCTTGGGGAGAAAACAGGGTAGAATAAATAAGGAATCAATGTAATATAGTGGTTTCTTAAAGTGCAATTTAACCTGAGATCCACTGGGTTCAACTTGCTCTTTGTACTTGGGCAAGTTATATATTAATAATATCTTTCAGTCTTAATTTCCTCAGCTGAAAAATGAGGATATGATATCCTTCATGATAGCTCCATTAGAACTTGAAGGAAGAAGTTCCTTTCATTTTACCACCATGAGCAAAATTGTGTTTACCATTTTAATTTGGAATGATAAGATCTGACCTCCTTTGGCTATTTTTAACTATTAAAATAATGTATATAAAACACATAATACAATATCTAATACATACTAGGTATTTAATAAATTATAGTTAAATTTTTATTACTGCTAGGACTACTTGTTTTGCATATTTTAATAATATAATTTATACATGATATATAATAATTATAAACAATAACTAATATAATAAAAATAATACACTGGCAGCAATGAGTTAAGATATGCCACTGAGTTAAGAGAACTACTTGATAGGAAAGTGTCTGGAAGAGGTCAGTTGGGCAAAAGGCCTCGTACCAGAGGGCCATCATGGTCTGAAGGGATCAAAAACAGATACTGAGCTAAGCACAGAAAGAAGTGAATCAAGAAAAAGCAGCTAAGGCAAGTAGAACTTCTAGGTACTGTGAGTACTAGCTACTAGGGCCCAGTAACTAGGCAAAGACCAGAACCTTGGGGGTCAAATTGTTAGTAAAAGTTTCACTAAGCCTGCTGGGAGTTTCTTAGACAAATGACTTCTATAATAAAGCCAAGACCTCTAGCCAAGTTTTCCAGGCATAGAATACAAGAGATAATCTTACTTGTTTCCTCCTCAACTGCTGCAAAGTAGCACATGACATCAACACCTTCCTTAATTTGGGATGAGGATTATAGCAGGGAACCCATCCTGGGGATGTGTGATGGGTCGAAGGAGGGAAAAAGGGTGGTTTTTAGTCTTCTCTAACCTTAACACACAAACATGCTTAGGCCAGGGCTTTGCATGAATTCACTATTGCTCTGGTCTCTTGCATGTGAATGGCTGCTGACAAATTGCTTGTTACCCCATAAACAAGCCCTAGTATGAAGTCCTTGGTGATGATCAAGGTCTCTGGAACTCGGAGACAAGGCCTGGTATGAGTCCTGCTATCTCTGTCAGTGACCAGGAGAAGGTGTGATCAAGGCTGCCTGACAGTCTGAGACTCAGGTTGATTTTTATTAGTTGTGTAATCCAGCCCTGGCAAAGTTCCCACTAACAACCTTGTATTATTTAGAATTTATTTTGAAAAATGCCCTTAGGCAAGTTCTATTTAAAATGTTTTCTGCAACTGAGACCTAAAAATGTTACATTTCTTTTATTAGGTACAATTAGAGTTGTACAAGTTTGAGGAAGTTGACTGATCTGTGTGCAGGAATGGGGATTGTACTTTTTTCTGTCTTTCCTTTGCATCCTGAGGGCAAGGAGCACATTTAGGCTCAAGATGAGAAAAGGGCTTTGGCAGTGATATTACAGGATTGCCTTATACATTTACATGCATTTGTAATCTTTCAAATACTTCCACATCTCTTATTTTACTCAATTCTGCTAATAAGCCAGGAAAATGTGCAGGGTAAGTGTCACTGACATTTTGCAGAGGAGTAAATGGTAGACACAGAGAAGACAAATAACTTAGTCAAGTTCATATAGATGTTCAGTGGATGAGAACCAAGGTTTTGGCTATAAGCCCCTAGCTCTCCTCAGAACTTGATGCTAAAATGAGTTAGCAGCCAAATTAACTCTTGCTTATCCACACTAACTTGGAGAAGCTCATAGAAATAAATACAGATGTGTAAAAATAACATTTAAAGAATGATGTTATTATTGTGCACAGCACATAAGAATTTGCAAGTTTATGAATAAATAATGCTTTCTAATCCAAAAAATTAATACTTTAAGTCATAAATTATACTTTTTTCCCAGAACTATTTCTAAGAGAGAATGTTGACCAATCTTGGGTTCTCTAAGGGGGAAAGCAAGACCCAGGATTAAAAACATACATGAATAATCCAGATGCCCCTTACTAATTCCCATTTATAAAAGAAGCTTATACTGTAAAATCTGAAGTATTATTCCAGAATTTGAGTTTCTGTGAATTTGTTATATTGCCAGCACTAATTTATTTTTAAAAAAACTAAAGAAATTAAGGAATCTTTTCAGATCTAAATGCAGTAGCCCAGATAAAATGTCTCAGGATATAGTTCAAGCTTCTAAATGGTGATGTAATTGTCTTATCCTTACCTAAGAATACTTTCCTTGCAAATTCCAGAATCATCTAATGATCACTAAACTAAAACAAACTTTGCTTTCTGACATTTTTGAAATATGAATTGACTGCTATATGTAACTATCAATTAACCAATCTGTCATCCTTGGATGATACTGTCCTCCTCAAAACATAAAAACTATGAACTGACACTATAGCAAAGTCAGGGAAGGAAAACAAATGACTAAACAAACAGGATCTCAGGTTCTTTAATGAATTCCATTTCTTGAGAATCATTACAAAAATAAGAATATAGTTCTGAAAAATGTCTTGACCTTGTTAGAAACGATACTTCCTGGCAAGTGCAGAAATAAGTACATATAACTGCAAACATGCAGTGTAAATGCTTTTAAAGAACAAGAAGTGAAAAAGAGAGAAAAGACACAAATTACTAATATCAAAAATGAAAGAAGGGACATTACTATAGGTCACATAGGTATTAAAGAGACAATAAATGATTGCTATGAACAGCTCTAGAGCCACAAATTTTATATCCTAGGTGAAATGGACCAATTCTTTGAAAGGCACAATCTGCCAAAATCTACACAAGAAGAGAGAGACAACAAGATATGGTACATATACAGAATAGAATATTACTTAGCCATAAGAAAAAGATGAAATAGTGTCATTTGTGACAACATGGATGGATTTTGAGATTATCATGCTAAGCAAAACAAGTTGTACGAAAATGTCAAGAACAATATGATTTCAGTCATATGCAGAATATAAAACTGAAAGTGGCAAAGGTAAAAGACAAACAAAGAAACAAAACTAATGGACACTGTCAATAATTTAGTAGTTATCTGAGGGTAAGGAGGGATGGGGTTGGTGGAGAAGAGATAGGGACACAAATATATGGTGAGGGAAAGAGAACTGCCTCTGGGTTATGAACACATAATACAACACATAGATGATATATTAAAGAATTGTACATTTGAAACCTATATAATTTTACCAACCAAAATCACCCCAATACATTTAATAAAAATAAAAAAATTGATATGTACAACTTCCTTATCAGTTTGTTGAAATAAAATTATTTATTCTGAACACTTGCTATTTTCTCTTCCCACAATGTGGAATTAATGCATTGCAGAAAACATGCACACAGAACAATGCCCTAGAGCAGGGGCCGGCAAATCTTTTTTGGCAAAGGGCACATGGTAAATAGTTAGACTTTGTGGTCCACAATGTTTATGTCAAAACTACTCATTTCTGCTGTGCTAAAGCATGTATAAATAATATATAATCAAATGGTGATTGTTTCTTTGCTCTCTGATTTTAAAGAGGATACTGAACCTATTATATATTCATAAATAGCTTAAAATAGGACTTTTTTCAGTTCACTAAATGTTAACTATCAAATAGTGCTTGTTGTATAAATGAATTTAGAACGAACTGTCCAACAGATAAATCAGCTTTTGGCAGATCCACTCCCCTGTCAGTAAATATCTTGGAATCAACATTCTAGCACCCCTAGAATTACTAGAGAACCTTACACTGGTATGATTGTAAACTTTTAGATAGGAAATTAAATAAAATAGAAACCACAAGTGAATGTAAGCTCCATGAGAACAGGAATTTGTTTTTGTTTTGTTTACACTGCATCCCCAGTGCCTAAGACAAAGTAGGTATTCAATACAGTAGACTCTCTGTTAACTGAAACTCAAGCAATCAGTACTCTCAATCAACTGACAAAAAAAAATGAAGAAATAAAATTTTAAATATAAATTAAAATAAAATCGATTTCTAGTAGAAATGTAAGTTTAAACTTAGCACACCAACTGCCATGTCCCACCATGTTTCTCTCCCACTCCCACCAATTTACCATGTGTAAACATACCAGTCAGTTGGAATCTATTCAAATCTTTTCATAATTGTACCTTTGTAGTATAGTTTGAAATTAGGAAACATGATACCACCCAATTTATTCTTTATTAAGTTTTCTTGGACTATTCAGGATCTTTTGTGGTTCCATATAGATTTTAAGATTAGTTGTTTTAGTTATGAGAAGAATGCCATTGGTATTTTTATGTGAATTATATTGATTCTGTATATTGCTTAAATATTAAGGACATTTTAACAATACTAATCCTTCCAAACCATAAGCATGGTACAGTAGACTCTCAGTTAACCAGTACCATGGGAGTTGGTAGATTCCAGATAAATGTAAATAGACTCTCCATTAACGGGAACTCAAGCAACTGGCACTCTCAAGTAACTGCCCTTCAGTTGCTTGAGAGTGCCATTTGCTTAAGCTCTGGTTAACAGAGTCTACTGTATTTCTTTCCACTTATTTATATCCTCTTTGGTTAAATTTGTTCCTAGGTATACTTTGCTTTTTGATGCAATTGCAAATTGGATTGTTTTCTTAATTTATCCTTCTGATCATTCATTACTGATGTATAGAAAGGTAACACATTTCTGTATATTAATTTTGTATCTTTCAACTTTACTGAATTCAATTTTAGTTCTAATAGTTTTCTGATGGAAACTTTTGTGTTTTCTTCACCTGCAAATAAGAGTTTTACCTCTTTCTTTTCAATTTGGACACTTATTTATTTTCTGATTCCTGTGGCTAGGACTTCCAATACCATGCTGAATAAAGGTGGTTATAATGTGCATCCTTGTCTTGTTTCTTATTTTTGAGAAAAAAATTATAGGTTTTTTTTTAATCATTTAGTGTGACATTTGCTGTGGGTTTGTCATATATGGCCTTTATTATGTTGAAATGTGTTCCCTTTAGAGTCACTTTGTTTAGAGTTTTTATCACAAAGTAATATTGAATTTGTCAAATGCATTTTCTGCATCCATTCAGAGGATCATATAATTTTTATCATTCATTTTGTTAATATGATGTATCATGCTGATTGATTTATAGATGTTGAACCATCCTTGCATCCCTGGGATAAATCCTTTTCTTAAAAAAAAAGCATTAAACACCTTGGAATAAATTTAAATAAGGAAGTAAAAGACCTGTATATTTAAAAGTATAAAACATTAGTGAAAGACACTAAAGAAGATACAAATAAATGAAAAGATATTCTGTGCTCATGGATTGGAAGAATTAATATTGTTAAAATGTTCATAGTACCAAAGCAATATGTAAATTCAATGCAATCCCTCTCAAAATTCCAATGGCAATTTTCACAGAACTAGAACAGACAATTTTAAAATATATATGAAACCACAAAAGACCCCAAATAGCCAAAGCGACCTTGAAAAAGAACAAAGCTGGAAGCATCATGCCCCCTGATTTTAAACTATATGTATATTACAAACCTAAAATGATCAAAATGGTTCACTATTAGCATATAAACTAGATAGCATAGATCAATGTAACAGAATAGATAACTTGGAAATAATCTATGCATATATTATCAATTAATTTATGACAAAGGAGCCAAGAATGTACAATGAGGCAAGGAAAGTCTCTTCAGTAATTTATGTTGTGAAAACTGGACAGCCACATGCAAAAGAATAAAACTGGACCATTATCTTATATTCTACATAAAAATTAACTCAAAATGAATTATACATTTCTATGTAAGACCTGAAACCATAAAATTCTTACAACAACACAGGCAGTAATCTGTATAGATCTTATTAATGATTTTTAAATCTGACACCAAAAGCTAAAGAAACAAATATAAAAATAATCAAGTATGTCCACATCAAACTAAAAAGCTTCTATATGCAAAGAAAACATCAGCAAAACAAAAAGGAAACCTACTGAATAAAAAAAATTGCAAATTGTGGGTGAAAAGAGGTGCTGCAATAAAGCACAAATTCCTAACTGGGAGAGTCATGGTATGTAGTCAAGCCCCAGGTCTGTAACTTCTTTAGTAAAAGGTTTCTAACCAAGCTCTGTCCATTGTTCTTGTGAATCTAGGTTAACACACCCTTGAAATGCCTATTTTCAGACCTCTCCTTTTAAAAGGTGACCAACCTCAAGAGAGCACATAATCTTAACTATCCTGTAATTTGATCCCTGTCTAGGAATGAACTTCTCCAATCTTCATGTAATCTTCCTTACTCTACCTCCTTAATTCCAAATTCATAAAAGAAACTACAAACGATTATTCTTGGGAGATTTGAGATCTCGTTCCACAGAATATGTCATCAGTTTTGGCTCAAATAAACTCTTATAAAAATTCTGAGTGGTAAGCATACAATGCAACACATAGATGATATAGAATTGTACACTTGAATATAATTTTGCTAACTGATGTCTCCCCAGCAAATGTAAAAAATAAATTTTTAAAAATTGTCTACAGGTTTGGATGTTTTGTTCATCCATAAAACCACAGATGGTAAGGGGATAATATCCAAAATATATAAAGAATGCATACAACTCAGTAGCATAAAATAAAATAAAACAGACAATTTGATTTTTAAATGGGCAGAAAAATCTGAATTCCGAATAGTTATTTACCAAAGAACACATACAGATAGTTAACAGGTACATGAAAGGATGCTGTACCTCATTAAGCATCAGGGAAATGAAAATCAAAACTACCATGAAATATCACCTTACCTGCTAGAATGCATATTCTCAAAAAGATAAGAAATAACAAGTGTTGGAGAGTATGTGGAAAAGAGGGAACCCTTGTGGCACTGTTGATAGGAATGTAAATTGTTGTATACTCTATGGAAAACAGTATGGAGGTTCACCAAAAAAACTGAAAAATAGAACTATCATGTTAATACAAAGACACAACAGGCCAACAGAGGAGTTGCTTCCCTACAGAACAAAGCCAAACTTAAATGCAGTTTCAATCCCTCCCAGGTTTACGACCTTAAATCAGTGGTTCCCAAACTTTTCGACTTGCTTACCCCTTTTAAACCCATTTTTATAAATTATACCCCTTGTTTTTAAAACTGCTGTTTTTAAATACTGATGGTTTTGTTCAGTGCCTATTTTAACATAAAATAGTGGAAATGAGGTACTAACTTAGGAAAGAAAAATTACTACACTAAAAGTAGAAACCACAGATTTGATTTTACAATATTTATAACATAAATACTGATGATGATCAAGTATTTAAACATTAAATACAAAAACTATTTGAAAAGAGTCACCATTAAAGACAACACACTCAGTCAATAACTAAACTGATCAAACAGTGTGGCTACGGATGTATTTATATGTTTAGGGAAGTTCTAGAAATGTTGCAAATGGATTGTTCTGAAACTGTGCGTAATGATTGGTAGAAGATCAGCGGTTTGGGGAAAGGGTTCATAGCCTTGCCATCACCAATCATCTTCACTAACATGATCTAATTTTGAAGTGTCTCCATTAACGGTGATGCAAAATTAACATTTATTTTCCATAACTAACGTTTTACATTTTTTACTTGTTTATTCCCCCACTTCTGATTATTTTTCTCATACTCCTGAATGGTCCACAACCTACCCCTGGGGGTATGCATACTACTGCTTGGGAACTGATGCCTTAAACTAATCAGTCTGGAATTTCCTAATCAATACTAGTGGGATAATCTTCCTTATGAGACCCCTGCTGCCTTTTCCCCCAAAAGAAAACTGCCCTTGCCTGAAAAAATCCTTTCTTTTATTTTGCTAATAACTTTATTGTACTGCCTAGTTTATGCCTATAAAAACTTTCTACTTTTTTTTTTTTTAGAACTTCTGGGAGCATCTCTCTATTTACTGAATGGGATGCTGCCTGTTTCATGAATCATTCAACAAAGCCAATTAAAATGGATCTTTAAATTTACTCCGTTAATTTTTTTCCTTTAAAAGCACATGACACAACAATTCCACTTCTGGCTATTTATGTGAAGAAAATATAAATACTAACTCGAAGATAAATGTACCTACATGTTCCATGTAGCATTATTTATAATAGGCAAGATATAGAAAAAAAAAAGAAGTAAGGGCACAGCAATGGATGAATTAATAAAGATATTGTGACATATATATCCAACAGAATATTATTTAGCCATAAAAATGAAAGTTAGCATTTGCAGCAACAGAGAGGGACCGACAGGACATTATACTAAGTGAAATAGGTCAGAGATGATAAATACTGTAGGACCTCTCTTATATGTGGAACATATTATACATACTAATAGATATAAAACAACCTAGTAAATCATATATATCTATATATGGGTGTATATTGCACGCGCGCACACACACACACACACACACACAATCACATAAATACATAGAAGAGATTGGTAATTGCCAGAGGGTAGTAGATGGCGGGGGGGCTGGGGGGGGGAAGAAAAACGGATGAACTGCTTTTCTTTTTAAATAAATTAAAAGGAAAAGAAAAAGGTTATTATATACTTCTATTAGAATTCAGGAGTGTCTGTAACATGACCTACAGAATATACCTCTAAGGGTGGCACCAGAAGCCACTGAAAGGTTGAGCTGTTTCTTTATCTAGAACATTCATCTCTAGGAGGGGAGGAGCCCCTGGTGTGGGACAAACCATTATGGCAGGGTGGTGGCACTTTTTGTACCTGATTACATTTTACATGATTTGTTCTAAGTCTTCTCAGATCATTTTTGTTTCTTTCCACCTTAAGGACTTTCAACGATAAGACGAGTTCCCTTAAGTCTGCATTGGGGAGTGGGGAAGAGCCTTCCTGGTCCATTGTCTCCCACCCCCATGTCTCTGGAAATTGGAACATCCCAGAGTAAAAACCTAGAGTGTTGGCCCAGAACCTTCCTTTCACCGCCAGAGCTGTCAGAGGAAGAGAATCGCTGTCTCTCTTTGGGTGTGGTAGGCGGGCGTGGTCGGCGGGCGTGGTCAGCAGGTGTAGTCAGCGGGTGTGGTCAGTGAATGTGATCAGTGAGTGTGATCAGCCCGCACCTCTTCTGGCCCCAGCTGCATAGGTTGAGGCCTGATAGGAGGTGTTGTAGGACTGGGTGACTGGGGGGAGGAGAGAGCAAGCGGATGGGAGGAGACTGAGTGGGGGAGGGCGCTAAGGCAGAGGGGAAGGAACAACTGGTTGATTAATTCCCACAGAGTTAGTCAAGCCTCTAAGGCCCTCTACCATCATGGCCTTGAGACCAGATGACCCCTCTGGGGGATTCCAGCATGCCAATGTGGTGGCCTTCATCAACGAGAAAATGGCCAGGGACGTGAAGGGCCCTGAGTTCTACCTGGAGAATACATCCCAGTCCTGGGTGGAGGTGGAAGACAAGCTCAGGGACATCCTGGAGGACAACAAGATGTCCAGCGAGGCCAAAGTGGCCTGTGCCTGGGGCAGCCTAGCACTGGCTGTGCGCTTTGCCCGCAGGCAGAGCCATTTACAAGCATGCAGAGTACAGTGGCTGCACAACTTCTCCAAACTGCACAGGTCAGCTGCGCAGGCCTTGGCCTCAAAGCTGAAGGAACTCACGGAGCAACAGGAGATGGAGCGCAAGGAGGCGGCCTACCATCTGCAGCTGACCCGGGCTAAATTTGCGGAAGTGGAGAAAGAGAGGAACCTGCTGAGGTGGAAGCTCCTGAGGGCTGTAAGATTACCCCACTTGGTCCCTACCCTGTCTCCTCACCCTGACCCCCTCTCCAACTGCAGAACATGTCTCAACCCTACCCACTTCTCTGCAGGAATTGGCATCTTCCAATGAGCAGAAGCAGGTTGCAGAGGTCCTTGCTACTCCTGCTGCTATGGCTGGGGGCGCTGCAGGAGAGAGAAGAAAAAAAGCAGTGGCTGCTACTCCTACTGCTACCACTGGGGGTGCAGGAGAGGGAAGAAAAAAGAATGCAGCTGCTACTCATACTGCTACCACTAGGGGCACTGCAGGAGGAGAGGGAAGAAAAAAGGAAGTGGCTGCTACTGCTACCACTAGGGGCGCTGCAGGAGGAGAGGGAAGAGGAATGCAAGTGGATGCTACTAATGGTACTGCTGGGGGTGCTGCTGCAGGTGCTGCTGGGGGTGCTGCAGGAGGAGGAGGAAGACAGAAGAATGCTGAGGGAGGGGGGTGGAGGCCACAAAAGAGCTGGGTAGAGACCTCCTGAAGCTTCAGAGGGTGGAACAGATGCACGTCTGTGGGGCAGAGGGAGGGAGATCTCAAATCCACTGGGAAGCAGCCATGGGTTCCTGAAGCCTGGGTTCAGTCTAACCAGCAACCCTTCCTGTCCAGCCTCCCACCTCATTGACGTACTCATATCCCTTATCTTTCTTCCCAGGTGCACCCACACCATCCGCACCAGCAGAAGCATTCACAGTAGGAGCTCCATCTCAGTCGTTTCTCCAGTGGGGGTCTTCTGATGTTACATTAAGGTCTGATGCAGGGGCCCAGGGCAAAAACCCTGAAGGACCCAAAAGAGACAGCAGAGATACTGATCCCCCACAGCAGATAAGAACTCTAATATTTCGCAGGCCCGGGGATTGGGAATGCTCTTGGTGTCATGCCATGAATTTTTCACGACGGATAATGTGCTTCCGCTGTGGAAGGGGAGTCTGGCTACAGAATCATTGAATTCCTAAATGTTTAATAAAACAAACATATACCAATGGGAACTCAATTTTCAGGAAGGTGGGGGGAAGGGACTAAGTAGGAGAAAGGGGCTGTGGGAGTGGGAGAGGAATGGGGTAGGAGGTGGGAAGGGTATAGATTGATAGGGAGAGACATTTTTTGACAATTGCCTTTGTGTTCCAGAGCATTAGTATTTGACACCCTGGACCTGTTGCAGCTGCTGTTTGTATCATTCCCCCACCCCAGTATCTGGTGGACCTGGGCATCCACTCCCTCCCCCAACCCAGGCTGTAGATGATTGCAGCAAGAGTGTACATTTGACCCATCCTGAGCCAAAGACACTCTCATATTAGAGAATCTGAAGAGGCAAATTCCATAGTCAGGATGATGTTGGGCAGTGAAGGAGTGGACCATTTGGAGTTGGGGCCAAGATCAAAGCCATGGTCACAGAGGCCACAGTAGAAGCCTGACCCTGGCTGTGGGGAAGCAGATCTTCGTGCTTTAGAGGCCAAGTGTCTTTTAAGAGTCACCAGTATGAGGATGTCACAGGGAGCAATCAGGTGCAGGGAAGTGCTGATGCTATAATCCCAGAGATAGAGTGGGAGCACTAACCACTTTTCCACTTCCTGCAATTCTGGTGGATGAAAATCCACTTTATGTGCATCCCCTTTCCTTTAGGCTAATTTGGGTGGATTCCAGTTCTGGGCAACCAGATTCTTTCCAAGTCAGAAATGGGCACCAGAAGAGCAACTGTAAACTACAGACCATGGGGAAGGAGGTAGATGAAGAAAGCTTGAAAAAACAAGAAAGATATAAAAGAATGAGGCAGAGCCTGCATACTGTATTAGAGACACATCCATTGCACTGTTCAGTGAAAAAGAAAAAGCATGACACAATCCCTTTTGTTTATTGTAAGACAGACCTCCAAGTTTTTTTATAAGTGTTTATGTGTATGACATATACATATATAGATTTATGTTTGTTTTCTATTATGGAGTTATGTTTGAGTAAGCATTGAAAAGGTCTGGAAAAACTTTTTTTTCTAGAAAAATGGAATAGGGTAAGACAGTAAAATTAGATGGCTTTTATTTCTTTATATACTTCTGTGTTGCGAAAGTAAAATAATTAAATGTTCACAAATTTACAAAAACTATAATGAAGTGAATTTACTAATTTGGGTAGGTTTGGAAAGGCCAACTCTTCCTTTTGGTCAGAAGGAAAAAGGGGGAGCAGAAGTTGACCTGTGTAGCAAAGGGGTGGGAAATGAAGAGGGCTTCTGGCTGTGTGTACCTTAGACAAGGCACCTGAGAATCAGTGAGAACAAAAGGTTGGTGTGTGGGGGGATGCTTCTAGGCAATGGCACATTTAGCAATAACTTCTGAGAATGGGGAAGAAAAGCCTCATCAAGCTGAACTGGGAACCTAATTGGGACAGGGCACAAATGAAAGAAACAAAGGGAGGGCAGTTCCCATGGCAGGGAGGGAACCAATGAGGAGGCACTGGAAAGTGAAGTGAGTAGTTCTATTCTAGGAGAGGTATCGAACACACATCTCTGGTGTTACAACTTGTTTCATAACTTCATAATTTTCAATAGCCTTTTCTTTGGGTTTTGACACAGTCCATATAGGTAGATTTTATACTATTTATTCAGCAAACATGTGTCATGTGTTTTGTAAGTATCAGACATGGTAATGACAGAGATAAAAGATAAACCCACTGCCCTCAGAGCAAATTCTAGCCAGGGAGTAGATGAGTAAGCAAATAATTCCAGTTCAGTGTCTTGAAGGACATAAGCCCTGTGTAAAAAGTATTTATCCAGAACAGGGGAGGTCACATGATTGGGTAACACCTAATGAGTCAATAGAAATTAATGTGAAAAGTAGGAATATCCCACAAGGCTTAGAAGTCATTTTCTTTGGATTTGAGTGTCATGTTTGGTAGAACTAAGGAAAGGTAGTGACATTTTCATGATTTCAAATGTTACACTCATTTTATAGATTTTTCTCTGTAAGTCTAGAGGAAAGGCTTTAATAAAGTAAAATTAATTCTGTTTCTATCACTAAATATCTTCAACAAACCCAGCAGAGGTGATGTGACTTTGCCTTTAACCCCTTGGACTAGTATTCTTTGGAGGTGGGAAGCTCAAGAGTAAGGTTTAAAAATGATGTTGCTGGAAGACCCAGCTTACCCATTAAAATCCATAATTTTTACCTCTAGAAAAATGATAGTGATCTTCTTTGGGCTTATGTGAGGTAACAGCAGGCAAAATAGTGAAAGAGAATGACCAGGGAAGAATAGGCTGACTAGATACACTGTTTTAAATGGGACAGAAAACAATGGTATTGTCTCATTTCAAATGGTATGTATAGTCAGCTTGCTGACATCTTGAATTTAGCCCAGTGAGACTAGGCTAACCATATGAACCATTTGAAATGCGACAGTACCATTGTTTTCTGTCCCATTTAAAATGGGACTTCTGGTCAGCCTAAGGAAGAAGCCTCTGTTGAGCTCCCACTTTCTAATGACCCTATCCACACACTGGAAATTCAAACTTGGTGACATCTGCCACTAAAGTAATGGAAAGTAAAAATAACTCAAGCCGTATTTAACTTAGAAACAAAAATGGTTTTTCATCTTTGCTTTAGGTTACATGGGATCAAAGTCAAAAGCTTGCTAGAGGGTTTGTAAAAAGACCTAATAAGAAACTTAAACTAAATGCCCTGAAGTTAGAATTTTCTGTGGTTTTGCACACTTCTTGAAAACATGGGTATTCCCAGCATCATTCTTTCCACAGTTATCTAATAATTGCCTCCCTGCTATTATTTTGGTTTCTATTGGTAAATTTAACATAATAGATGAAAAAGGTTTATGTTGCCAAATTAAAAATCTCCAGATCCCAGTGATCTGATAGTTACAGCCATTAAGTCAGCAGCAACAAACATGTATGGAAAACCTGCTCTATGTGTATGTAAAGTTTGGGAGGGGATATTCCAAGGCTAAGCTTTATACAGAGAAGAGAGAGAGAGAGAGAAAGAGAGAGCTAAGTCTTGCATGAAAGTAAAGGATGAATGTAGATATGAAATACAGCCAAACCCCTCCACTTTGTGGCATATCTCTACCCAGATAGAGTATGATCTGGTCTGGAGATGAGTATGAATGCTAACCTGGGTCTTGTTTCAAGGCCCAGGGGTGGAACTATATGTCACCCTCCTATTTAGATTGTCTTTTTCATAGTCATAGGTACAGCCTGTTCCTACCAAACTTTAACCAGTCATTTCATCAAGGTGGACCCCTATTCACAGTGGTGACAGAATAAGGGGAATGGCTCCATGTGAATTCATCCTCGTCCTTGGGAAAATAAGTTGAAGTGCATGTTCTAGTTGATGATGCTGAGATCAGGAGCATCTCTTTTGGTTAGTAAGGGTAGAGCCACAGAAGAGAATTTACCCCCTTTAAACATACATTTTTTCCGATGGAGACATCATCTTCTAAAAATGTGTATTGTTATCTGACTGCAATTTAAGGTGCTCCTTAGTTCTATCTTTTAGCTTCTTTTCTAAAAATCAGTAAATGTCTTAAAATCTCATACTCCAAAAATATATATGAAATCTCCCTAAAGCAAGGGTTAGTTATTATTAGGTTCACATTAAAAAAATAAAAAAGGCCTGCTAAACCCAGGTTCCACACAAACTGACCTCTCTATTTTTGTATGTGCACAGCCAGAGTTTTACTGTCTCCTTTCCTTGAACACTGTTCCATCTGCCTGGGAAGGCTTCTGCTATCACCACATGTTTAGATCCTCAAGAACCATCTCTTGCCCTCCTGATGCTATAAGTCAAAAGCTATTTTTCCATACTCTCTACTGTACTACTACTTTATCTTTCTTAGAGCATTTTTCTCCTTTCCTCATGTATGATGGAATAAAAGACATTAAGTTAGTGTTGGCAGCTTTCCTGTTCTCCCTGTCCTTTAAAGATTATCCTCCTTTTGAGTGCATGGATGTCTCCAAGTCCAGAAACTTACATACAGATTCTTGGTATGCCAGATCAGTTTCTGAGTTTCTACTGTGCAGAATAGGTGTAAGGGGCAGAAAGCTGAAAACTGCAAGGAACAATGCTAGTTTAATTAAATAGCATTGGAAAGGAAAGCAAGACCTTCTTTTTAGAAACAAAACAAAACAAAACAAAACAACCAAGTGATAGAGGATGAAAAGGAAAAAAATAGGAAACACTTGCACGGAATGTATTCCAAGGTGAAGTTTTCAGTTGGAACGAGAATGAGGAGTGATGACAGAGGTTTCTGGGCAGCTGCAGTGTGTAAGAGATATGAGGGGTGAAAGTAATGTGAAAAGATGATTTAAATGTTTCTGGGGGTTGAAAATTAGGTACCCCTTGATGTTTTTTTAAAACATGACAGCAAATACTTAAATAACCCAACTTTTAAAATTATGTTAAATTGCTAGACTATGTTTCCTGGGATAGAATTTTATGCTGAACCACATGGGATGCTGTCTTTAATTTGAATTATACTTGTGTGGTTATAGTTTCTATATATGCCCTAGTTCCCCTTTTAATCTGTTAAAAGGCAGGAGCCCTATTTTTCACTTTTGCCTCTTGTGATACTTTTCAGAGTAGGTGCTCAATAAATATCATTTTAATGAATAATAGATAACTGAGACTTAAAATTATATTCAATGAAAATATCCCTTTTATTAAAAACAAATGAAACAAATAAAACTATAGTTAGGAAGGAATGAGAACTCATTTTTCTACCACTACAAAATATTTCAACTCTAAAGTGAGTGGAGTGAAGGGGCTTCATGCCATGATTTCTTGAAAAAGATAACCATACATCTGGGACACCTAATTATATTCATTTTAACATTCTGTCATTTACTAATATATATGCTTTTCTGATTCATTCATCGTGAATCTTATGTGTTGGAGGTTTCAGAGTCAGAATAGAGTCAAAAAGAGCCAGTTGAGGATTTAACCTCTGACAAGTTTCCTCCATCTTTTATCTTTGGTAGAAAACAACTTTTAAACATTTCCTCATCATGTTTGGAAACTGATAAATGATCATGAAGGGTCTTTGTAAGACTATAGTATCTTTGTATCTCTGAAAATTCCTTCTTTCACTTAATCTATATTTGTCATGAATTTAAAATCTCTATTTCACGCTCTTCTGTTGTCTATCTTTAATTTACAGATTCCATCCTCATCACCAGACAATATTGTGCACTGTGAAAACCAAAAACAGAGTTGGAGAACTTTTCGCAGACAAAAATTGGCCACATCTCATTTGTTGTGAGATACAGATACAGATACCCATGAATAACAGTAAAAATAGATGATAAATGAAAGGAAAGTAGAGAAAGCTGATTATATGCATGAGCTAGAAAGACTTGGGTTTGAGTTTCAGCTCCATCATTTACTAGCCGTGTACCACCGGGCAAGTTCTTTAATATCTGTATTAGTGTTATTAATATTATCTACAATAACATAGTAATAGTGGTAGTGGTACTAAGAGGAGAAATAAGTGACAATGTGTTGAGCATTTACTCTATGTCAGCATTCCCTGAGGGAGACACTATTGCCCTTGCTCTTCTCCAATTCTTCTCTAAGTTAATAGCATCATGATTCACTTACTTGCTGAAGTTGAAAATATGAGTTATCCTTCATTCAACAATTTCTCACATCCAGCATCAGTCTATCCTGTGAGCTCATTCTTCAATATATATCTACTCTTTATTCATTTCTCCTCATCTCCATAGCTACTACCCCAATCTAAGTATACTATTACATAGGTCCTCAAATAATACAATTGTTTCCCAGCTTGGTCTCTTTACTCATCTCCCTGCAATTCATTCTCACCAGGGTAGCCAGAGTGATCTTCTTAAAATGAAAATATGGTTTTACTCCCCAGCTTAAAACAAAGAATCAGACAAAATACAACACCGTCATTTTGCCTCTGATTACTAAGAAAAATCAGCTTCTTACCCTGGCCCATGATGTGCATCAGGATCTGGTCTTTGCCTGCCTCCCCAATCTCATCCAGTACTATTTCCCCTCCTCTCACTACTACATACAGACTAGACTTCTTTAGTTTCCTTGACTATAATATAATAAGCCTGTTTCTGTTTCACAACCTTTGCACTTGTTCACTCTAACAGGAACACTGTTCCTGTAGATCTTCACAAGCCTGGTTTCATCCTGTCATGCAGGTCTCAGATTCTAAGTCCCTCTCTCTGGGTGGCATTTCTTGTCTAATCAGCCAAAACTGGCCTCCCAGTCACTCCTTAATATGACCTTTTTAAAATTTTTGCCGTAGGAAGTATTCAATGTAGTCCTGTGAGTATATTTATTTGTATATTTCCCCCAGTTTAGAAGGTAAGTTTCAGGATACTGGTAATTTTAATCTGTCTTGTTCAAGGCTACATACTGAAAGAAAATGTTCAAAATATCTTAAGTTAAACAAATAAATCTTCATTTTCCATGTGCTTAAAGCAAGGCACAGGTCTTACACAACTGTAATATACCATCACTTTCTAGGTTAATGATGGAGTCAGAACCTAATAGTTCAGAGTTACCAAACAGTGAATCTATTGGTAGAACCTGAGTAGGGGGCATTTTGGGGAGGGGGGCAGAAACTTTAAAATATTTAGGAAATTTCACATAAATATTCAGATTTCAGGTTTTTCTTTTTAAAAATCAAATGATAGATCAATATTGGGCCTATTTTATCTATAGTAACAGTAATTTGGATTTGTTAGGTGGATGCCTGACTTTAACTGAGACATAGTTTATTCTTTCAGTAATTATTTATTGAGCATCTACTATGTGCCACGCTTTGTTCTAGGCTCTTAAAATATATCTGTGAACAAAAATTACCAAGGTCCCTGTTCTTAATGAGCTTACATTCTATCATGGGAGATAGAAAATAACCAATAAGTACAATAAATAAGTAAATTATGTATAGCATAAAAAGTGATTAAGTCTATGTACAAAGAAAAATTAGAGGAAGGTAAGAAGTATTTGGAGTATAGAGGGTGGGGGCTGAGCAGAAGAGAATCATAAGGTTATAAATAAGATAATCAAGGAAGCCCCATTGATATGGTTACAATAGAGGAAATTGTACAATTGAAGAAAATGAGGGAGTTAGTTAATGTGGATATAGAACAGGAAAGCATTCAAGACAGGGAACAACCAGTAAAGACTCCAGGGCTGGAATGTTTTGAGAAATAGCAAGGAGGCCAGGGTGGTTGGACTAGAGTGAGTAAGGGAAAAAATGGGAAAGTAGTAGTAGTTTAGACAGGTACCAGGGTCTAGATAACATAGGGCCTTGTGAGCCCATATCAGGAGTCGGTTTTTATTCCAAATGAAATGGGAAGCCATCAGAAGGTCCTGAGCAGAACAGAGACACGTGTGACTTATGTTTTTAAAAGATCACTCTGACTACTGTGCTAAGAACAGATTGAAGGAAGACATGTGGGAAATAGAAGTTTATTACAACAATAGAACTAAGAGATGGTGACTTGGGCCAGAGTGGGAGCAGTAAGATAGAATACACAGCCTGTGCAATCCCCAGCTTCAAAGGGGTTAAGGCCCTGTGCTATTACCCTTTGATGAATGGGACATGAGAGCTGAGAGGTAATTTACTGTCCATTTCTCCTGCTGTATCAACTATCTTGAAACAATGTCCCTCTTCTCTTGCCTCACTTCCCTTTTCCTTTACTGTCATCTTGCTGGGATTACACTCCCTAATACACATTAGCTTTTGCCTCAGGATTTGTTTTACATAAAACCATTGTTAAGACAGGAGGACGATCAGGAGTTCAGTTTTGGACATACTGGTTTTGGCACCAAGTGGAGATGCTGGAAAGTAATTATAAGACCATCAAATGATCACAGAAGGAGTGAGTGTAGATTGAGATGAAAAAGAAAAAAGAAAAGAAACCTCAGGACCAAACCCTAAGCCCCTTTATCATTAGGAGGTCAGGGGGAATATGAGAAACCAGCAAAGGACTTAAAGAGTTAATTGGTGTGATAGAGACCATGACTCTCTGGGCGTAGGTAAAGAATATATGAAAACGGAGTGGGTGACCAACTGTGCTAAACGCACTGATTGTAAGTAAAGGCAGGAGTAAACTTTGACCTTACCATTGGACTTTGCAGTGTTGAGGTCATCAGAGACTCTGACAAGAGCAGTTTTGGCACAGTAGTGAGGTTAAAATTCCGATTGGAATGGTTTTAATAGAGAATTAGTGGGAAGGAGTTCAAGGCTATAAATGCAGACAGCAGTTTCTTTGAAGTAGTTTTGCTGCAAATGTAAACGAGGAAATGGGTGCAGTGGCTGGAAGGGGAAGTGGTGTAAAGAGGACTCTTCAGATGGTATAAATACTGACTTGTGTATATGCTGATGGAAATAACCCAGTAGAAATAGAAAATTCCACGCTATAATATGAGATGGGGAGAATGACTCAGTTGATACCCCTGAGAAAGCAAATAATGATAGGATCTAGTACACAAGTGAAGTCATTGGCCTTACATAGGAGCAAGGCCAGCTCAGCAATGGTAATGAACTTGAAGACAAGAGTATTTAATTATAGATGCCAGGAGACAGACAGATATGGTGGGAATTCTCTCCTAATTGCTTACTTTTTTTTTTTTTCAATGAAGTGGGAAGCAAGGGGAGAAGATGTGGGAGAGTAAACAATGTGAAATAGTTATCTAGGAGGATGGGAAACTGAAGGAACTAAGAATAAATAGCCTATTTGGCAGCTTTATGAGTATATCTGTGGTTCATGATGATGAATTTTGAGTGAGACCAGTCAACATTATTATACAAGGGCAGTCCAGAAAAAAATCCAACTATTGCCAATATAATGAGAACAGCTACATGGCTCGATACTTAACAGAAAGCTCTTGTATATTTTCTTCCTGTCTAGTTCAGCTGAAAGGATGCAGGTACAAGCATAGATGGAGAGTTGGCTTTAAAATGTTGTGATTTTCATAAGTGAGTAAGATGAAGAAAGAAAGGTCAAGGAGAACATGGGGCTATATATGCCAGTGATGATAATGATGGGTCATGGAAGTTAAACAATGCTAGGTGAGAAGAAAGCAAAGGGCAGTGAAAAAGTTCATCAATGAGCTGCGGCTCTAGGTGAGATCATTAGATTATTGAAATTAGGATATATACAAGGGCTGTCCGGAAAATATCCAAAATAAATGTGTTTATTTTTCATAGAACATGGCTGGATACTTTCCTTACAGACACACACACACACACACACACACACACACACAAATGAATACTAGCTAGCTTATCAATGATTACTTGAAATTCTTGTTTTATGATTATCAACTATAACCCATTCTTCCAAAGTAGGTAACTCTGTTAATTGTCTAAACTGGAAACATCTGCTTCCTTCCAATAAACTGAATGGAGTTTAAATTACATAGGTATGGTATAATAGAAGGTTTATATTTCTGAGTATTACATAGCTAGCATACAATGATATGGCTATATTTCTAAACATTATAGAACACCAAATTCACTATTAATGAAGTGAAAATAATTACACTTGCCACTAGTTGGCTATTTAAATTACCAGTAATTTTATAAATAAGTAGATTATGAAATTTTGGAGGCTGAGAAAATAATCTTTTCAGGTTATACTCATATATATCTTCCCTTATATGTAATTGTTACAAAAATAAGTAAATCAGGGATTCTTGCTTATAATAAAAAATAGGTAGAAAAAAAACCTAACTGCATCACACTTTAGCCTACACAGGCCACAGAAGGCATTGCCACTGTTTCAAGACCCTGCTGTACAATCTTGGTGTTTTCTGAAGTCAATTAATTCTGTAAGATCCAGGCTATTTTTTCCTATAAGAAACTATGTGCTCTCCTAGAAATTGCTACCCAGGCAACCCACTTGTTGACACTTAACTTTTCAAAGATCAATATTTAAGATGGAACTGAATTGTAAGAAATGCTTACTGTCCTTGAAAATCTCCTCATACCATGGTAGGGAGTAGAGGAAGAGGGTTGAAGGTGATAAAAGCTATTTCTTAGAGACTTAAGGAGACTAGGACAATTACTTTTCTTTCTAAAGGCACAAGTTTCCTTGCAATATAGCATTAAGTGAACCCCATGGCATGTGCTTCAATGTTTATTCAAAATAAAACTTGTTTAATTTAGGCTACATAGGCACTTATATGGTCAGAATCATTTTAAGGGCCACTAAAACCAGGCAAAATTACTTTACATATATTTATTTTTATTTTTTATTATGGAACATTTCAAACATACACAAAAATAAAATGAACAATATAATGAACCCTCATGTACTCATTGTACAGATTAAATAATTACTAACATGCTGCATTTCTTATTTCAAATATTTCTACCTTCCTTAACACTTTTGGTGATACTATTTTTTTCTGGAGTAAGAATCAAACAAATGTAATGATAGCAAGGCAAATATCATGCCTCAGAGCTGATAAATGCACTCGGGAACCCTCTAGAAAGAGTTTGTAAGGCATTCAGATTTTGAAAATCTCATTTACTTCAATGATTACTAAAAACCAAAAATGGTCATAAGTGTTTTTGAATGTATAACTAGTTCTGTGCACTTGGCCACTGTGATCCTCAAACACACAAGTATCTACAGATGTTCAGTTATATTTAATCATTCTATACAATATTTGAGCATTCGATTCAGGATTATATGAGTATATGTATCTCCATCCACAGCTTAAGTTACCCTTTGTTCCAAGTTGTTGAGAAAGTGATATATCGAATTTTGCCAAATAAGATTACTCTTATTATTTTTATCCTACTACATATTTACTACTTCTTTGGCACTGCTTCTCAAAATATAACTCACTTCTCCACTATTTTCTATTGCTAACCCACTAACATCACTAACATGCTGAAAACTTCAACTAATCACTCTTGAGACTGGCCAAAGAAAAACAGCAAAAAAAAAAAAAATTAATTGGCTACTGAAAGATCACAGAGAGTCAACTTTTCATGCTCTGATTTAAATGGGTGGAGAAATTACTAAATATATCTGCATTTTAAACACATTAAAATCAATGAAGTAATTTTAATGAGGTCAATAAAGCATAGAAAAACCATCCATGACTACCTTAAAGTGCTATCACATTGGGGATTTTTGGTGAATATAAACATTGCTAAATTCATAGACTTTTACATTATAAATGTCACTGTCTTGGCAATGGCATAAAAATGCCTATATGCACTAAATTTCTCACTTAGCATATACTTGGAATTTGTGGCCACTACTAGATCTGAAAAACATGGTTATTATTCACAGCTGAATGCTACCTACTTGACATGTCAGTCTAGAAGATATTTCTATATCTGAGTTGACAAAACACTGGTGCTTCCTTTAGAACAGTAGTCCCCAATGTTTTTTTCCTTACCAAGGCATAAATGAGAGATAATATTCAAAATTTCACTCTCATCTATCAATCTCAATCACTCCCTAAGACCCGTGCCTGAATAAAATAGATCACCAGTTATGCTTAAATTTAAACCTCTGATTAGTGGAATACCATCCTGTTTTCTTCTACTGATCTAGATGTGAGTTGAGAACCACTGACTTAGCTGGTATCTACAGAAGATGCAAAGAAGGTCAACTGATGTGTACTTGAAAGAAGGCCAACTAAAGATAGGATTTCTAAGGCACTGGGAAATCCCACTTGTATATGAAATAATACAAGTCTATGCTTAAAAGTAAATAGGCTGTCAGCTGAGAGGGTCTAAAGGCAATCACACACCAGAAGCAACAAACACACCCAGCACCCAAATCTTTGTTTCTCTATTAGAAGGAATCAGGGATCCTTGGAAAAATGGCTGATTCTAGGACTGGAGCAGGAAACAAACAAGATAAGCCTGGAGTATCTTATAGTAGTAGAATGTAAGGAAATGTTAAAAAAAAAAAAAAGCAATGATGAGGTTAAGTCATAGGGACAGATACATCAATCAAAAGAGCTCCCAATGGACAAAAGTGGAAGAATTTGAGCCAGATAAAAAGTAGCAATGGATTATAACCCAATATATAATAAAAGTATCTATGAGAACATACTGATACAAACAAATGATTGAATAAAATATTCCATCCTTAATGAGATGGAGCATAACTTCCTACTTTGTAAGTATGAGCTGTGAATGACTACTTTAATCCAAAGAGGAGAGTATGAAAAAGTGGAAATAAACAAGAGTAATTTTACAGAGAAAATATGTGGAGAAAAACAAACACTACCTCCAGTCAAGTGATCAAGGTTAATATCAACAGCGATAAGGTATACTGATACTTTCTGCCCTTAATATGATGTGATGAAAATGGTATTTTACCTCTGTCGTCTTCCTCATAAAACATATTATCCCAGCCTACCCATGAAAAAAATATCAGATAAATCTCAATTGAGAAACATTTTACAAAATATCTGAACAGTACTACTCAAATTGTCAAAACCATTAGAGAAAAGGAAAGGCTAAGAAACTGCCATAGCAAAAAAAAAAAAAAAAAAAAAAAAAAAAAAAAAAAAAAAAAAAAAAAAAAAAAAAAAAAAAAAAAAAAAAAAAAAAAAAAAAAAAAAAAAAAAAAAAAAAAAAAAAAAAAAAAAAAAAAAAAAAAAAAAAAAAAAAAAAAAAAAAAAAAAAAAAAAAAAAAAAAAAAAAGGGAGCTTAAGCAGATATGACAAATATAATGTGATATCCAAGATGGGATCCAGGAACAGAAAAGAGGCATTAAGAAAAATCTGAGGAAATCTGAATAAAGTATAGACTTGAGTTAAAAATAATGTACCATTATTCATTGATTGTAACAAATGTACCATAGTCATATAAGATGTTAATAATAGGGGAAAGTGGAACTTTCTGTACTATCTTTTCAAGAATTTTTTTAGGGAGCTCCCTGATGGTGTAGTGGCTTAAGGCTTCGGCGCTGGTGCTGTCAGTGCTGCGGCCTGGGTTCGGTTCCCAGTCAGGGAACTACCCACATACCAAAAAGCAAAACAAAAAAAAAAAAAAAAGAATTTTTTTAAATCTAAAACTTCAAAATTCAAAAAATATATATATAAAAGCAAATGGGTACTTTTATTAGGGATAAAAAAAACCCTGGAAACTAAGTATATGTATATCATAGGGAAATGGTTGACTAAATTGTGGTATCAAAGAATATCAAATAAAACAGAATATGATATAAATAAAAGAATGAGTGAACTCTCTATCACTTGACTTCCACTATGCACTTTTGATAAGAAAAAGGAAATGCAAAAAAAATATATAACTATAATTTAATAAAACAATAAGGAGAAAATCCCCAGGCATATATGTTTTTATAATTAAAACACTAGGAAGAATGTATATAAGGATACACATTAGATTGTTAACATTGCTCAGAATGGAGGAATGGGGTTAGAGAGAAGAAGCGAAGCAAGGAGAGGCAGGCAGCAGAACTGGAGACATAAGTAGGGCAAGTAAGCAATAATTAATTCAATAATTCACTATAAGTGTAGCAACTGCATATGGTGATGGATGCTTTGTAAATAAAAATTTAAATTTGTGAAAACAAAAAAAAAAACACACAAAAACAAAGCAAATGGAGTTGGGGAGGAAAAGAGATCTCTTTTAAATTGGCAGGATTTAATCAGAGTGGGAGATGGACAGTGGGTAAACAGAGAAAGAGTAGCAGTATCCCAAAATCAAATAATAGAGTGCAGGTCCCTGGTGAGCAAGATCAGAGACTTCCAAAATAGCAAAATTGAAAAGTGGTTTAAAGGTCATCTCAGATGCCTACTTCAATACCTACAGCAATCTATCTGCGATTCTAGATCCTACATTTTTAGCACTGGAGTGGAGGGGCAAGGAAGGACATATTGTGGAATTCCTAAGGGTGACAGATTGCTTTTCACTATAAACTTTCTGCAAGCAGAAACTGTACCTGTGAAAACTTCCCTGTATAGTACCTAGGAACTCAGGATGACTGCATGTTTACAGGGGTCCTTGTTGAATATTTAGATACAGTGGACTCAAACTCACATTGCAATTCTATGAAGAATTTCAATACTAGCTCATTTGTTGAGATGTACCAGCAGCATTTAAAGCTGTTTTCCATCAACAAGCAAGAAGAAACCTTGCCCTAAATAAGACTGAGACTTTAGGTTATTTTCATGGCCAGACATCAAGACCATTGACCCAACTGGCTCTATGTGAAAACAATCATTAATATAAGACTCTGGGGCAAAGGTGGAGGTGGGGAAGAAATGAATCATAAAATTTTCCAAGTTAAATGACCACACAAAGTAAATGGGAGTCTCATTTTATGAAAATTTGGTAAGAATTTGCAATGTAATTTGAATAAATAATTAGAATTGAATTTACTAAAGTGCTACATGCTTTGCAACCTTTCAAAAACAAACCCACTGGATAAGGTGAGGCACAATTGCACACACTCCACCATCCATCAAAAAGACTACCAGCTATGGTATTGAGCAATATTTTCATGCAGCACTCACCTTAAAACACAAGTGTAAAATCCACTGTCCTGTGCCTCAGCTGAGTGAAACCATATTGAATCTTCCTCTTTGCTCATCCTGACCTCTGAAAAGATGATGGGCTCTTCCAAATCACCTTTGTTTTTGTACCACATAAGCCTGAGCCCAGTGCTTTGAGCCATGCTATAGTTGGTGCGAATGTAACTGTAGAAAAGGGCACATTTCACTCGGACTGGTTCACCTGCCAAAGCCATGTATGTCTTGAGATCCACTGACCAGTCAATGCAGCCATCCACTGAAAGAAAAGCAGATGAAGCATGAGATGCAGCGAGCATTGTGGATAATAATGGTAAGACCAACAATCATTGCCAGCGTGTACTAAGGACTTACTATGAGCCAGCAGGCATGTCAAGTGTTTCACATAGATTACTTCATTCAGTCTTCCCAATGAGCCTGTGAGATAGACCTGCCTCTTCTTTAGAACTGTGCAAGCAGGATCTCTGCTTCTAACCCTGTGCCTTTGGGGTATTTCCAATCCTGCACAGTAACTGTCTTCTTGTGGTTGACTAGATCCTCCAAGGAGCTCTAGCACTTGTGCTTATGGGGTTTACCTGGGGTCTCATGGCTAGGTCCCAATGCCAGTAGAGTGTGAGATTGAACTGCTAGAATGACACTGACATGCTGATTTTAGTTGACTCAAATTGTTTATATAAATGGGAGACTTACAAAACAAATGCACTTCTATAGAACTTCTGCCCAGCCTAGGAGTAGCCCTGAGACTGACATTTATTATTCCCATTTTACAGGTGAGAAAATTGAGACTCAGAGAAGTTCAATTACTTTGCCCAGTCACACAGCTAATAATTGGTAGAAAAACTCTCTGATTCCAGAGACCATATTTTAACTCATACCCTATACTGCCTCTCTCTAATTGTGACAGGAACTATTGTGTTATTTATTTGCTTTTAGAAAGTAAATGCCTAGGTTGGAAGCAGTGGGCACATAAAGCAATTATTTGTCATTATCTATATGCCTAGTCTTCCATGGTATGACCTATTAATAGCAGATATGTAATTACTGTTCAATTCCTTTTTATACCCTTAAGCCTCCATTGCTGTTCAGTTGGTGTGTGCTCCTAGAAATATATTATGTTAATAGCAAATTTAATATTAGTTGGATAAATCTACCATTAAAGAAAGACATGTAAATTCCCTTTTCCAGAGTGTTGGAAATGAGACACTGCAGCTAATTACATGTGCTAGTCAATACAATTAGCATAGATATTCTACCTCCAATGTCTTATTTTCAAAGAATTTCATGACATTATACTTTATCCCTTTATATTACTTCATTACTCTTAATAAAATTATCCTCTAATAAACAGTATAAACATGGCCATTTTAAATTATGTTTAACTTATAATTTGTGAAGTGGTCTACTTGCTTTTATAGATGTTGAGAACTCTATAACCCAGTGTGTTCCTCTTCCAACCTCAGTTGATAGGAAGCTCAGAGCTAAATGCAATACTCAATAACTATCTTACCTCAGGATTTTGCTTTCTCTGTAAGAGGGGTTCTTTGCTTGGGGTTCAGAGATATCCAGGGGAGAGGGTGCCTGAATAGCCTTCAAAGTTGTTGGCAAAACATTGTGCCTATGTGCACAGTTATAATTTTCTGGGGAGATGTTCCGGACCTCCTTATATTTTCAAAGGGGTCTAGGACCCAAGGAAATTTTTAAACTCTGCGGTTTCTGATCTTTCTGACTTCATTTTTCATTGTACTGCTGCATATGGGCTTTCATTATAGGCTCCCTACAATACTGTTGTAGTATGTGAAGTATTCATTAGAAATAAATTAGTAACCAAATAAATAACTCATCCTAAAGTTATGCTGAAAGGAATTTGAACTTTCTTTGAGGATTCAGAGGGCACAAGATTCATCACTCTGGATTATGATGACCACTGGACACTGTTGAAGTCAACTAGATTGGTCTAAATATGCACTGATTACTCACTATCACTTGGGGGCTTTTCTGTTCATTCCCTAATATTAGTTATTTACCTGTCATGTGTCTCATAACTGTTAAGAACAGAGAGAGTGCATAAGCTAAAAAAATTATAGGGGAAAGAAGAAAACTCTGGTCTATTTTGACAGGACTGAATCCATGTAAAATTAATTAAGGTCCATAAACTGGGAGGACCAGAGCCTACCCTCCAAGCTCTGATGGCCTTTGCTGAGACTTACCACATGAAAAGAATTAAATTACTAAAAGGAGCATTTAAGTAAGAGGGGGTCTTCTATGTTTCATTGTTTTGTTCTGTTAAAATGTATAAAATTCTTGAAATAAAAATCTAGATAATCCAGTAGAAACAGCAAATAAAATATCTAATCTATGGGGAAAAAAAAGAACAGCGAGAGTGAAAAAAAAAAAACAGAGAAAGGGAAATTTGTATTAGTTGAACTTTCTGGGTCATGGTAAATTACCAGTGATACATCAGTGGACTGAATTCAATTTTAATATTTACTATCATTTTAAATGAATTTTATATCTTTATAAGGATTATTTGTGTTATTCTTCCCGTGCATTAACATTACTGAAAGGTAACAATATAAATATTTTTTAGGAAGTATATATTTTTCTCTAGCTTTATTTTAACAGCTTATTAAGAGAAAGAAACTATGGGCATAAATTAAAAGAAAAAAGGAACTCTTTAATATTTCTGGTTTTGTTTTTCCCTAACCTTAAGGTACGCAGTAAGTCTTTTGGAGTTATCAAATTAGGGGGGGTTCTCTGGTGGTGTAGTGGCTAGGCTTCAGTGCTCTCAACACCATGGCCTGGGTTCAATTCCCAGCCAGGTAACTACCCCTCCCCAAAACAACAACAACAACAACAAAACCCAATTTGTCTTGGCGAAGTAACTTCAGCCTCTGTAATTACCTAATTGAGAGGAATAAGAAAACTTTTGGAATGGTTTTCCATTTGTTCCCTAAATCCCTTTAGTTACCTCCTCTAAATAATCTTTTGCATAATCTGCATCTTTATAATATTAACAGCTTGTTTGGCCCATTAGTGACAAGGCATGGTTGGTACTGAGGATAATGAAAATATCTCCTCCTGAGCCACAACAATAATGCTCAAAAGCAGTTGAAAACATTTAACTGCCCTTACAATTAACTTTATCACACAGACCTAGAGAGTACACTGAGAATTCATTTCCTTTTAAGTACTATCTGTGCGAAATATCTTGGATTCAATAGATTTATGATTCCCTTTCCTCTGTTCCTTTGCTTTAGATAGCAGAGAGGAAGTATTTAGTTATCAGGTAGTCTGTAGGCAGAGAACAGATATGTAATAATAGGAACAAGCATTTCCAAATATTATCTCCTTTATTCTTTTCCTTTAGTATTCACCATACAAAGTGGCAATATAAGGTATCTCAAGACATTCAAGAATTTTCCCAAAAAGTAGACAAAGGGTATAATAGTGGGGATCCATGAAGGGCTACCTGCCACCAAATATTTTCTCACATTGAATTTTCTGTTATCAAGTGAGCATTGAACCACTACTAGATTCCAAGAAGTGGTATGATTTATATAAAAAAAAAACAGATTTATAAACAGTACATTGCACATATTAATGTGTATATTTTGATATATTTTGAAATGTGCTGACTGGTATGATTTGTTTTTATTCAGTTGTCATTCTTAGGAAAATAAACCAAGAGTGGGGAAAGGGCATGGAATAGGATATAGTGCACTTATTTTTATATTTGGGACTAGTGAAGCAACTAAAAAGAATGTACTGAGGTAAGTAAGAGGGCTGAAAAATCTGGTGGCAAGCCAGCATGAAGGGACGGAAACCATGAGGATAAGAGATAAGTGCTGAAAGGTGTGGGAGGGTCACAGAAAGACAGAAAGAAAAGAAAAGCCATGTACAACTCAGTTGGCCCAGGGCCATTTCAGGAATCAAAGAGGGTGCCATCTTAAGTCACCAGCATAAGTCACAGTTCTGTCATAAGAAGGATTTGGCAATAACATGCTACACTTTAAGAGCCCCTTCCATGTTGACACTCCATACATACTTGGCAAATAGCTGAATGAATAGAACTTGATGTAGCTGGCAAGGCTATGGATAGGTTGGGGACATCATGGATCTGAGTAGCCCACAGTGAAAGCCAACTTGCATGTTTGACCACGTCAGCATAAGTCTCTAATCCAGACAGCAGTCCAGCCCTTTTCTCTGGCACCTGTTTAAGTCAGTTCCCTAAGGGCTCCTGAGAAAACTGGTTTTCAATCAGACCCCCTTCTCTCATAGGTGGTTTGATAACTGCATTTCACTGACCAGCCACAAGTGTAAACAGAGGCACTGCAGAAAACACTTTTATCCAAAAAACAAAACAACAACAATCAAAAAAATCCCAGCGAAAATCTGCAATTGGATTGAAGCTTGCTACAGAGGAAAACTATCGAAAGTATAAGTGAGTGCATGCTTGTCCTCTGCTTCACAATCACTCGATATGGTTATAAATATTCCAGTCATTTCATTAGAAATTACCTCCTTTGCTAAATTAATCATTCTGTGTTCACTCTTGAGTTTTATGAATAGCACTTATTTAAAAGAACAAGTGTATTTCTTTGGATTCTCATCTCTGCTTCCTTGATTTAGTTTTCTATAAGGCTTGCAGTTATTACACTTGGTTTAGTCTTGTTGGCAGAAATGCTTTATTATCTGCATTATTCAAAACAATTATAATGGGGCAAAGGAAGTCACTTCTTTAAAACTCAGGTCTATATTTTAATATTTTCTTTCCAATCTAAAAAATAAGTGTGTGCTTAGGAAGTATGACACGAATATTCAGAAACATATAAGGGGATATTTCAGTGTCCATGCAATTTATTTTTCCAAAAGGAAACTCCTAGGGGTAAAAGGTAATACAGTCCCCTGGAATGTACCCTGGGCAAATTTATTTAGCCTCTTTATAAATAAGCTTTGTCTTCCTCCTCAATAGGACCTGGAAATCAGAAAGCAAATCCTGTCACACCTATCTGCTGTGAAAACATAGTCCTAAGAAAAGTTTACATACCCATAAAAGAAGATAAGATGTTACTAACAATTGTAATATTATTTTATAAAACAGAATATAGCATACAGTAAAATTACAGATTCTAATGGCTATGTATATTACAACTTTTATTGGAGGAATAGGATATATAGCTACACAAAAAATTGCCAATTCTGTTTTTGGTTTTTGGGATTTTTTAATTGCCAATTCTGGATTTTTGCACCAAATATGTAATCCCGGTAAGTTAAATGGATAATTAGCACATGAAAAAGTATGGAAGTTCCAGATATCTTGAGGACATTCATTATAACTTAAGTCCTTTGCCTGGGGATGTATATATGGTACTAGTTTCTTATCTGTTTGTAATTAATAAATTCATTTGTTAAGCCAGATGTTTTCTTGTAACTACCTCAACTATATCCCATTCATTTATATGGCCAGCTCTCGGGTTTGCGAATCAACAGGGCAATTGTTGGGGGCAGTTCATCAAATGACCACGAGAGGGCAGGCTGTCCAAGTTTTTCTGCGCAACTTAAATTTTTTTTTCCTACCTAATCTCTAAAGCAAGGATTTGCTTTCCCAGACAGGGAACCACAAAAAACAAAAACAAAACAAAACAAAAACAAAAACAAAAAAACCCAAAAAACAAACAAACAACAAAAAAAAGCTATCTGCCAACCCCTCGTTGTTGGGGAAGGATTGTAGCACACATCTGGGAATGCACCATTGTGGGTGACAGAGGGAGCCAAAATTAAGCATGCAGCTGAAATCTTGCTGAAACTGGGTAACCAGGCTACATACGTACCAGGTGGATGACCCAGCACACAAAAGTGCAACAAAAGCAGTTACTGGCATTTATTGAGCCCTTAGTATGGATCAGCTAGGCACTGTGCTAGGTGCTGTGTATGTATTTTTCTCATTTCATTATTGTCAACTCTGGTAAGTGGAACTATTGCTATCCCCATTTTACCTGAGAGAAAAAGAAAAGCTCATAGTTTAAATCACGTGCTCAAGGTCACTCAGGTTGTGGTGGCAGGGTATGGACCCCAACCCAGGTAAGATAGACTGTAGAACCTATGTTCTTAATCACGGTATGTTATGTACTGCCTCCTATAACCTTCATTCCAGCTCATGAACAATAAAATACAATTTGCTTGGTGCTACCCAAATTGTTACATGTATTCTGAAGAGCACATACCTGTTCAGTAGATAGACTTTTCCAGGTGAGTGATATTACATCTCTAAGTAATAACCATTGTTGGAATAACCGTCATCAAATAATGATGCCAGTTATTTATAAACTACATGCAGTAGTTACAGAGTAATATATTAATTTATATACTTGATTTAACCTCTAAAGATCAGATCTTAACCTTGGAAAAATTTTATTTAACCAGTTTTTATTTAAAATTAAATATTTAGGAATGATCATCCAACTCCTAACATTGTAAACTAGCCTTGTGTGCTTATCTCCTTGGTCTTAATATTTCAATGTGGGAGTTGAATGCTTTCTGATTTCTTCTCAGCTCTCCCCCACACACATACTTGAAGACAAGTTTCTTCCATCACAGTGGAGGTTACCTACCCCAAGTGGACAACCCCAAGCACAAGAAATCAAATTTTCCAAGAAGTGAGTGGCTTGTACCCCTGCTCTGGACCCCTGCCTCCTTTCCCTCAGCCTGGAAATATGGACAGAGTTGTTCCTTCATTTTAAAATAAAGTTATGTCAATGGAAAAAATTGATTTTTTTCTTCTTTTATTAAATTTATTGGGTTGACATTGCTTAGTAAAATTACATAGGTTTCAAGTGTATAATTCTATAATACCTCATCTATACATTGCACTGTTTTAAAATTCATCTCTGCATCACTATCCATCAGTAGAGAGAATATCCCTCACTCCAAATCTATGAATATAATGAGTGATCATTACTTCACATTTTAAAAAGAAAATCTACATTTTCTATGAATTGGATTCTATGCTTTCCTTTCATACTTTTACCCTCTACTATTCACCAATGGTAAAGTTCTTCCTAAATGAAGACCTTCATCTCATTTCAACCTTGTTATTACACTTAATAATGGGCTGGCAATCATCTTCATTTCCCTTTCATTACAGGATCTGTGCTATGCTTTGTCAAGATCATTCCTCCTATCTGTATCTGACAAATGAGCCTCAATTGCGTTGTGGAGATGTAGCCATGTGAGGCATTACAACTAAAACCTCAACTCCTGATTACCTGAGGCCTGATGAGTCTCCTTAGGAATTAGCTACTAACTGGGGCTTCTCTTAGATGCACTGATATTAATTCAAAGGCTGCAGCAGTAAATGTGCCTGTGGGAGACAGGATATAAGCATTGGCTGCAAAACCCTCTAGCACGCTTTCTGCTGCTCCCTAAAATTCAGAATGATTGGCAATAAGTTCATGTCCCATGCCAAATCTCCTTCTCCCATGTGTGCAATCATCCAAGCCAAACACTTTGGGAGTCATCCCTGAATCTTGCCTTTCCATTCTCATGCCCTCCCCCTGCTCCTCCCATAAAACACTAAAACTTGTCATTTCTGAAAAGTTACTCAGATTCCTCCTCTCCCCTCTATCTTCATAGATATCAAAATCCAGACCCCTCTCATATCTTTCTTGGACTATTGCAATATCCTCTAAATGATCTCCTAACCATTCTATTCTAATTTGTTCTCAAAACTGCTACCACAGTGATCTTCCTGAAGTATTTGGCCATGTTCCTTTACTGCTCAAAATCTACAGTGACTCCTAATATGCAAATCCCTAAGTCTACCCCCCCCCCCGCAGCTCACAGAAACAGGGACCGTCTGTCTTTTGTACCCCATATGAAAACTCTACACATCCCACACTTCAGTCAAGACTCATCATCCCCTGAACATTCCATTCACTTCTCTGCCTTTGCTATTCTGGTTCCTTTCACTAAAATACTCTTTGCCTCTGTGCCTATCTATTTAGATCCTACTCATCCTCCAAGACCCAGTTTCAAATGCCCCTTCTGTCAAATTGTACTTCATTGCCCCCAGTGAATTATTTATCCTGTTGTTCTCTTACCACGTATTTGTCCCAGTTGGATGGGTATCTCCTTTATTTTGTATCCCTAGGACAAGACCATTCTTTGCACAAAATAGGCACTCATTAAATCTTAGGGAATGAATGATGTATTTGTTTCCCAAATTCACTCATAAACGAAAGTTATTTGCGTTTATCAAAGACACATTAAGATTTGTCCTCCTGTGGCTACCCTCCAGATCAGTTGTGGCCAGACTCCGATAGGAATATCAGGAGATAGGCCCCAATCCACAAAATATGTTCACCATAACAAATGACTGCCACTTTTCCATTAGCTATCATCACTAGACCAACAACAGAATCAACTCTGTCACATCCCTGTTCCAAAACTCACGATTCCTTGGTAAATCAGTCAAAAACCACCCAGTCTACCACCCAAGCCTTTCCAAATCAGGCCTTATACTATCAAAATTAGTGCCTACCACTCTTCAAGAGAAAACTCTGCTCTTCACAGGTTCACCTCCTTCCTCCCTGTCCTCCCCTAGCCCACCTGGTCAGAGAGAAATTATATTGTGGGCCCCTGCACACTCAGCTGTCTCCTGTCTCCATCTTCACACCATTTCTACCAATTTTCACACCTCTCCCAACCAGATCCTAGCCATGCACTGAGCTTAGTTTACCTAGGTGTCAAGTTAAAAGTGGCATTCTGGTTTTCTTACCGTATTGAATGGCACATTAGTCATGGTCACAGAGTCCTTGTGGGTTTTTTTTTCTTTTTTTTTTTTTTTCAAATCTCTTCTCAAGCAGCTCCCAGACCACACACATAGTAGGTGCTACTGAATATAGGTTTATATATTCTCATCCTATGAGACCTCACATAATTAAATGCTAATAGAGTGAACTGCTTTGGTTAAGTACTTTTCACATTAGCTGGAGGGTTAGCCTTTGGATTGTTGAAGATCTTTTCTAAAATATCAGAATCTACTTTTCTGCTTTAGTAAATAGAGAATCATGGTGAAAATGAAATCCTTTTGGATTAACTGAAGATTTGTCAGGCCCTCAGTGTCACCATCCTGGACCTCAATTCCAAGGCAGTAGAAGAGGAGCTGGCAGCATGAAAAGAGCACAGCAGTAGCTGGAGATCAGAAATCCTGGATTCTCATTCCACCTTTGCCTTCTTAAGTAGATACATGATTTTGGGAAAGTTGGTTTCTACTCCCAAAAGAAATGGAGGCATTAAACTATGTATGATTAAACCAGCACCAATAAAACAGACTATTTGATGGTTGGTGAGCTCTTTCATCATGAAGACAAGCTGTGCATGTGCTAAAGTGGAAAATCTTCCCCAGCAATCTTCCTTTTGAAGTTTTTTTCTTACTTTCAATGTTACAGAGAACTAAAAAGAATAGTACAAACTACCATGATTTCAGCATCCAAATTTAATAATGTTCACTTCTTTCTAATTTGCTTTCAGTGGCTTTGTTTTATTAAAGAAATAAAACACTGCAGAGATATAGCTAATGTCCCCTGTAACCACCATACATAGTCCCATCTTTACCTCAAATCTCTTCCTGGATATAACCACTATTCCTTCCAACTTTTAGATTCTTGCGTACATAGGTAGATACCCTGAAGAAAAACCAGTGTAAGGATTAAGGGTTTGTCTTCCAATGGAGAATTGAAGGTGTGAATAAAAATCAGTTAACTGAGGGCTCTTGTGAGGTAGGCTCTGAAGTTTGAGTATACTTTGAGGTGTATACACACCCCTCACATGCACACCCTGTATTTCTCACAGACACAGCTCTAGTGTCTAGAGGGGTTTTCTGCCTAAAGTTAGTTGTTTCCATGCCCTGTGCTACCACACAGATTCCATTATGATACCGCTGGTATGTCAGAATTATGCTTCGTTATAGGGAAAGTTCTGTTTCATGGCAGAGACACGATTGTTACTCATCAAATAGCAAGGTTCCAAAAGTTGCAAGCATGGGGCATGGCCCACATCTTCCACTCTACATTTGGCTGCCCTTATTTGAAGTCAAATTCTGGGTCAACTAAGTTACCTAGACTCCAAAGCAAGTGCAAATTAGGGCTTAGTGTTCTTCTTTTGATAATTTATTTCCCTTTCCATTGCAAGTTCAGCATACCATTTAGCTACCATAATTTCCTCCCTTTTTAAGATAGTTATAATTTTATATAACAAATATTTATTTAAGTTTATGATATCTGTTAGGAGGCTGTGAAGAGTAAATGCATCAATGCACTTCAAGTGCTTAGACTAGTAACAGGCACACAAACATTGCTCAGTAAATCTTTCTTATTACTATTGTTACTACTACTACTACTATTAATTATATATCTATTTTGTTAATTCTTCTACTGTATTTCTCAATCCTTTATATATGATGATATACATTATTTCAATAAAATTGTCTTTTATATCATCTTATATTAAAGTTAGGCCATTAATTTTTTTTCAAATTTAGATTATAGTTAAGTCTTATGACCTATAAATTTCATTTCAGGACAACATATAGCCATTATAACATTTCAACATGATATGCAGGGTCCAGCAAAAGTTAATGCACTATTTAAAGTAGTTAAAGTATTGTTATATTACAGAATTACATGCTTACAATTTTGTAGTAAAAGATTCAGTACAGAGATTACCAGCTCATAAAAAGGAGTGTTACTTCTGCTGGACTCTGTATATGTTTTCATATTAACTGTATATAACAGTATAGAGTAGTATATGTGTATATATACTAGGTAAATGCTATAATAATTAATATTATATTAAAGATTGCATATCGTATTTACATTTTATAAATTACATATACATGATTGCAGATTGAATATCATACTTATGGTTTATAAATTTGCATATATTTATGCAATGTGTTTATTTTATATTTATAGTCATATAAAGTATTTGTAATATAAATTGTTATAACTAAATATATTTATATTTATAAGCTAATTATGATAGTCATATGAAATAGCTCTTTTTATAAGTCATAAAGTTCAAATACTGACAATTTCATATGATACGTGCTATATACTGCAAAAGATATCATAAACTTAAATAAACATTTGTATTATAAAATTATAACTATCTTAAAAAGGGAGAGTAAAGCCAGATAGGGCTGAGAGCTGCTGTGTTATTATGTAAATATTTTTAACATTTGTCAACACAAATTGATCCATGCCAGGGGTCTTTATCTAGTTCATAAAACCAGCAGAGCTTCTTCTAGGCTCCAAACATTTGCAATAGCTGTGCTCTACGTCTAGTACACTGTTCTTTCAGATATGCACATGGCTTACTGGCTTCCAACCTTATCTGTTCAAATAAGTTGAGGGATTTACTGGTCCCAGGACTGATGGGACAAAGGGATGGGAGGCTTGACAACAACTGTGGACCCAATTCCCAGACCTGAGCACTCACCTTCCTTCCCCATCCCCCAAGCATACAGATTCCTATCGACTGGAAACATGCTCATGGTCTGCACCCCAAGAACCCCAGCCTCAGCCAGGCCAATGTGGAGGAAGGACAGTAATGGAAGAGAGAAGCAGTTTTTCCTCCCTGTGACCCCAAGCTGCAGGCCAATTATCCCCCACCTCCTGCCTCCACAGAGTACACCCTAACATACACTCTTGTGACTCAAGGCTGCCAGAGCCTTGGAGCACCTAGGAGTGCGGGTGGCCTTTGTAGCACCGAAGAGGAAGTGTCCATGCTACTGGCACAGTAAAACGTCATTCCTTACTGAATGCCAGAAGGTAACGTGTTCTGGGGAGGACCAGCAGAGGGGCGCTGTGGGCCAAGGAGACTCTAACTGGGGCTCAGGGTGACTGGGAGGTGTGGCGCAGAGAGGATAGGTGCCTTTAGCACCAACATTGACAGACACTGGAGACAGGTGCTCGAAAGGGCAGCCCCAGCCTCACTGCGGAGCTATTCCAACCACCGTAAAAGGGAAATGGCCACATTTAAAGTACTTACTGGATATAGGCAGCATTGGTGTGGTGCTAGAGCCATAATCAGTTTCACGACCCAAGCCCCCAACTTGCTGGCCTTTCTCCCCTATCAGAAATTGGTATGTTTAGAGAGTAGTCCATAATATTCCTATATGCACTTAGGTTAACATAAGAAGATTGATATATGTCACTGTGCCCGATACTGACTGTCCTGCAGTAAAGGTACATAATTACAGTATATCTATAATATTATTATTTTTAGTTATATTAATATTATAATGGTATAATGCTATTATAGTTAACCAGGCCAACACCACCAGAACCTATGAATATGATGATATAATACTTTTGTGATAATCCTAAATTATATAGTACAGTTGATCATGAAATTGGGAGATTATTCAGGTGTACCTGACCTAATTACATGGGTGCTGCAAAGCAGAAAGCTTTCTCCAGCTGCAAAAGAAAGGAGAGCCAGAGAAAGTCGAAGTGTGAGAAGCACACAATGCACGATTGCTGGCTTTGTAGATGGAAAGGGCCAGTTGGGGAGGGATGCAAGCAGCCTCAAGGCATAGGAAGCATCTCCAGGCTCCTGCCTACACCCTGAATGAGCATGGAAGGGAATTCTTACCCAAAGCCTCCATCTAAGACTCCAGCCCTGCTGACACTTAACTTTGGCATTGTGAGACCCAAAGCAGAAAGCTCAGGTTAGAACACTAGGAATTTTGACCTACCAGTGAGCTATTTTAAGCTGCTAAATTTGTTATAATTTATAATGGCAGCAGTAGAAAACTAATGTAACTTCTTAATCCCTCTCCTTTTCTTTTCCCCTTCATAGATTATCAGGGCCCTGAGGAGGCCTCACACATCAGCTCCTCTCCTTGTCCATCCAAGAGGATGACTGGTTTAGTCCATAAGTTACTGACCCCAACCTCTTGTCCTTGCTATTTTTCCCTGGTCAAACTCTATGCTTTCAGTCCTTCCACACTTGCTTTGCCCGCTGAATTTTCCCCAGCTGTCTTCCCAGGACTGCCAACCACAGCTGATTCTCTCCTTGTCCCAAGATGTCCTGTCCTTCTGGTGCTGATGGTTGACAGACCACAGGGTGTCCTTGTCCGGGGCATACTGTGCTGACTTTCTTGGCATGGTCTCTACCCCTGTCCAAGGACTTTGAGATTTGGGAATATGCAGTTCTCATAAATGCAATATGTTATGCTTCTGTTCAAGTTTAGCTGAGACAAGGTCTCCTAGAAAGGATGTGACAGTTATATGAATGTGTCCACCCCAGGTGTTCCTGCACTCAGTGTCTGCTCCCTGGGACTCCGAGCTGTCTATATGCCTCTCTTAAGGTCTTTGTTTCTTTTGTCATTTTAGGATAAAGTACAGGACAGAAAGTGGGAGGTGAGGTGCTATGCTACCTTCACCCACTGGTACTGTCCTGCCTCCCTTGCCCAACCTCCTGCTCCAAAGCCAGTGACACATGGTGCCTGTGGGTGGATGCACATCAATGACACCATCAGCTGAGCAATGTCCCATGCTTTAGCTACCTACCCAAGAGGCCTGGGAAATGTGACAAGTTTCTCATACATCCCAGCTGTCAGCTTTACACCTTCCTATAGACTCTCCATAACTTGTTCCCTTTCCTAAGATCCTCAATCGTCCCAAGACTGTCAACTCCTGGCTAGTCTGACATGCTGGTAGGATTATGTTTATTGATCCAGTTGCTTAATCACAGGTGTATTCACTTCAGACAATTTCTTAAGTTATAGATTTAAAATATACACACTTTTCTGTACATGTTATTGCCAAATCTAAGATTTTATTTTACCATATAAATTAGGCTGGTACTGTTTAATGGGTGCTGGTAGAGAATAAGACTTCCAGGTTAGAAACAAGTGAATGATGTTATAACTCATGAGACAGCAAGCAGCACGAACACCAGCATATTTGCATAGGTTCCCCTTGTCCCTCAAATCCCACAGAAATGACACTGAGAAGTCCAGGTAGCTGCTGTGCATTAGAATCAAGGAGCAATGACATTGGGGGACCACATCAATTTATACAAAGAGGTAAAGAACTTAGCTCTTTGCTCTAAGAGAAATATTACCTCATTCCTCAAGGTTGCATGCTGAGAACACAACCCTGACAACTAGCCCAGGTAAAAAGTGGTCAGGACCTTACCCTCTAGGCATACCCAGCAAGATGTGTAGGAGCACGAGAGTCTCTTCTGACACTTCACTAAAATTGACCTCCCAAAATATCGTCTGAAAACATCCCTCACCATTTACAAACTTTCCCCCTCTTCTCAATTCCTCATTCACTTCTTCCTTCTTTCATTCACTACCCACTCTCTTGGTGCTATTACATTTCCATTGTTCTCTCTATCCTCACTGAACCTAGAGCATGAACTCTAAGCCAGAGAAGGTGTTGGATTCAGACAGATCTGGGATTTGACTCTGACATTGTGAATCATCTGCAAAGATTTCCTAAAGCATGAATCACCCGTGGTTGTGGCGGCCAAGGAGGGGCATTCCATGTTTCCTCAGCCCTAGCCTCTACTCTTCAGAGTCTGTATTTTCCAGCGGACATAAGAAGGTAGCCAGGCCATATGGGTTGGATAGATATTGGAGGGAGTGTACTCAACAGACTGTCCTGGCCATAGTCACACACACATAGACACAGAGGTGTGGATTATTTTAGTTAGTATTGAGCTTATCAGGCTTGTATATTAAACAAGAGGAAATGGGGGTATTATAACCAATTCCTCAAATATGCTCCCTAACATATGATGGAGGCTAGACTATCTTCCTCCACAGACCCCCAAAATACCTGGCAGTGGAAAAAAAAAACTACCTTGCAAAATACAAACCTAGCCTTATCCTCTATGCAGCACAAAGGTAGGGATTTAGGGGATAATTAGGAACAAGCAGAACTGGGGTAAGGAGGACTATTATCTCTATGACCTACCATGAGCCTCACATTGTTCCTGACTTCTGTAATCCTGTACCCTCTATCCCTGCATATAAATATTTTTAGTGAAATGTGTTTTCTGCATTAACATACATGGACCTCATACTGTATGTCAGATGTGGGTGATTCCAGAGGACCTCCCCACAGGAACCTCCTCCCATCACAAGCCCCAGAGGTCTCTGTCACAGGCTCTGTAGGGACAGTCTAGGGATACCTACTGGGAATGTATTCTGCCTCCAGAGATACTACAGCTCCCACTCTCAAATGGGACCATTTTCTTTGAATCCCAAGGTCAAAAGGGTGAATTCCCAGATTTGAACATACTTTACTAAGCAAAATGAAGCCTGAGAGAGCATCTTACACTCTGCCAAAATCTGAACTTTCTTCTTTAAATCCTCCTATCTCTTTTATCTCAGTCTTACTGCCTCAACAATTCCCAAAGGCACATGAGCTTGACATCACCAAGATAATCCTACCACCTTTCCCCTCACCTACTGCCTTGCTAAATGGGGGACTCCAGACTTATGGCCCAGTCTCTGGCTGTGCCTTGCTTAATGTTGTGTGAATTTTAGCCACTGTCTAGCCTTCTCTGAATCCTACTTTGAACAAACAAACAAATAAACAAGGAGTAGGGCTTCATCCAAACTCTCACAAAGGCCAGGTATTTTTTAACCCTTTATATTACTCTGCCTAATACCAACAGATTCTAAAATAGTATGAGATACTAGAAAATTCTAAAACATAAATTTCTAGAAAGGCAGTGTAGTATTCCTGCAATGCCTTAGCTGTGTTCCCTTTGGGAAGTCATTTAAACATCTCCGTGCTCCAGGTTCCTTATCAGTAAGAGAGAGATAATATTTGTACATACTTCATAGGGTGATTGTGAGGATTTGATAATGAATACAAGTTGGGCAATTAGAACACAGTATCTAGCAGCTAGTAAGGACTCGATAAGTATTATTTATTAATAGTAGTGTTAGTAAATATAGTTTGATTTATAACTTTAGCAGTGATAATTCTTATCAGTAATATAATTTATCATATTGGAAATAATGTTTAATATTAGGAATTATAATTTATATTATTATAAATAAGGTATAATATCAGTGGTGATAATTCAGTTCACATGAGCAAGCATAATTTAACTCATTATCCCCTTAAAATATTATCAATACTTTAATACACTCATTTGTAATTTTTCTTCCTATTATGATATTTGCACACTGCTTTCCGGATGACAAATACAAAATATGAAAACGACTCTTTCTCTTTCTTATATATCTCTTTGGATGGGGCTATTATTGGGAAGCTGAATGGAAATGTTCGGAACAAGACAGAAGTTGTAGTTACATACTTTTTGTCCTTTATGACATTGACTTCTGTATTATGAGGCAGCTGGGAGAAGAGACCTGAGGTGGACACCTCACTAGTGTCTGGCAACTTTCAAAGCTCTAGCATACAAAGTCTTTTGCTCTTCCTGACTGTGCCTGAGGACCAACTCAATTTATAGGAGAAAGAAGCAGAACCTGCCACCTCTCCACCACTGCCATCCACCAGGTTTTGTTCATTTTTAGAGGCAATGAAAGGTTTCCTAATCAAAGGTATTTATCTGTGTTTACCTCCTTTGTGTCACCTTTTAGAGTCTTGGGGAATCATGCCGTTTTATTGAATTAGAATGTCTTGTTCCCTAGGGGGACTGACAAACCTCCTAGCAGAGCTATGTTTATACATTACCATGGATTCCTTTATCTGATTTACCCATTACCCACTAGCATCACCTAGCATTTTCTACTGAGACAATGGGACCCTGGATAGATAGTTTTGATTAAGTAGAAATGAAAGAAGGGAAAAGGAAAGCTGTAGTTGATTCTTAGAAGTTCTCTGACCCTTAGTAAGTAATGCTATTCACCAAAAAGTGGTGTGAAAGTTTGAAGGCACAGTCAAAAGAACACAACACTTGAGGATATCTGGACTTAATCTGATTTTATTATCTGGAGAATGGAAATACTGGCTGTACTCACTGTATAGAGCAGTTGTAAAGATCCAGGAAGAGGACTTGTGGAGAGAGATTTTTTTATTAAGTCCTTACCACATGTCAGACATCATGCTAGGTGACTGATAGTCAATTTTATATGTCAACTTGATGGAGTCACAGGGTGCCCAGACATTTAGTCAAATATTATTCTGGGTGTGTCTGTAACGGGCATTGTGGATGAGATGAACATTTAAATCAGTAGACAGAGTAAAGCAGATTTCCCTCCATCATATGTATGGACCTCATCCAACCAGGTGAAGGCCTTAATTAAATAAAAAAGGCTGACGTTCCCCTGGGTAAGAGAATATCCTCCTGCCTAAATGCTTTGAGGTGGGACATTGGTTTTCTCTTTCCTTTGGACTCAAATTGAAACATCAGCTCTTCCTGAGTAAAGTTTGCTGACAGTCAGACTGGAATTTACACCATTAGCTCTCTTGAGTCTTTACCTTGCTGACTGCTGATCCTGTTGACTGCTCATCTTATGACTTGGTAGATTCCAAAATGACACAGGCCAATTCCTTATAATAAGTAAATAAATAAATACACACACACACACACACACACACATTCTGGGGATACATATTTCCCCAAGAAACCTAATGTAACGATTTATGTACATCATCTCATTTAATCCTCACCAAAACCCTACCAAATATGATTAGTCCTGTCAGTGGAAAAAATAGATGAGGACACTGAAGTTCACAGAACTTAAATTGTGCTACCTAAACTTTTTCATGTCATTGTACATAGAGAAAATGCTAAAATATGTTTGCTCATTGTGATAAAATGATAAGATTCTAGTAGCTTGAAATAACTGGTCATGCCAGACCTTACTAGACACCCAAGAGCTGAAGGATCAATGTGTTAGTACTCCTGTAGCCGAGATGTGGTATAATGATTGGGAAAGTTGGGTTTCAATTACTTGGCCACAGTAACATGGGTGTTAGAGAAGCAGAAGAGGAAAAAATGTTAAGAATTTAGACATTGGAATTGAGCACATGTATGTTTGAATTCAGTATCTGCTATTGATTGTGGCTATATGAGACACTGGACAATTAGGATAACTACTTCTCTGTTCCTTAGTTTCCTCATCTATAAAATGAGGATTATAATAGTACCTTTCTCCGGAGTTATTAGAGAATGAAATGTAAAGTACCCAACATAGATCCTGTTGCTGAGTAAACATTCTATAAATACTAATATTGCTACTAATAATAGTAATAACAATGATGATGGTAATGATGATGATGATGATGATGATAATGTGGCAAAACGGTGCCTTAACTCTAAAGTGCATGTCCTTTCAGTGCCTTTCCTGAAGCCACACTTTCCCAGCTTTATAGATTTATCATGAATCTGCCCCGCTTATATTGCAAGCTAGGCTGTTCTGGAAGCTGCTGTCAGTGTATGTGTTGAGGTGATAGGACAGTGTCATGCTCTCAGTTTGGTATCCAATCCTCCCAAAGCTGTATTCACAGAAATGTGTTTGTTTTTCATCTCCTGTTCAAGTGAGTAACTGTATCAACCAAATCGACCAGTTGCTCTGCCATCATTAGTGACAGTCCAAGAGTATGGTGGTATACCTGGAGCAAGTCTACAAGAAGGAAAAATAAAACTAACTGAAAGAAGTAATGTTTACCTCCTGAAAATTTGATTTTAACCCAGAGAGCTGGCTCACAGACTGAAGGAATCATTCCTTAGGAAGAGGTCCCTTGTCGGGTGGCCAGCAAAATCGTTGGTCATGAAATGATAAATACTCCTACCTTTTCATCACATAGCACTGAGCCAACACTTCCTTTACCTCATTATCTCTGAATATCTAAGTTCAAACATCTATTGACATCTATTTTATGCCCCAGTCAGTGATCTAGTACTTCCTGATTGTAGGTTCAGACAAGAAGCGAGAGAAGTTGGAGCACTAAATCCAGCTTGCCTAGTTAATGTGATTGAAGGGCAAAATCAAATCCCACAGTGTAGTAATGATGACAAAAAGAAATTGACAGAAATAAGACAATAGTTTATAATAAGGTTTGTAACATTTGATATCATTTTTAAAAATTGGTCTTGTACTAACTTTGGACTAAGTCTTAATTATAAAAGAGTTGCCAATCAAACAAGTTTCCTCCCCACTCCCCATTAAAAGTGTCATCAAAAAGACTTCTTTTGGGGTTCCCTGGTGGTGTAGTGGTAGCCTTCAGTGTTCTCAATGCCATGGCCTGGGTTCGATTCCCAGCCAGGAACCTGCCCCTCCCCAAAAAAGGCCTCTTTTATGTAACTGTATAGTCTCAAATCTAGGTCAGCCTGTCCCTATTTATGTGAAGCAAAGATGTTCTTTTTACTGTGCTGTCATTCATCCCAGTTTACATGCTTTCTGATTAATCTGAAATCTGGCAAATTCTTGAAATCATGTCTCCAAGTGTCTAGAATGAGCTGGATGGAGCTGAGCTAGCTCCATGATTAACAAGCCTTCTCCCCCATTTTTTTCCTTTGCTTTTGCTAGGACTTCACTTTTGGAATAGGAAATGTTATTCTTTGCTTATTTTTCCAAGGCTTAAAATGATAGTGAAGGCAAAAATTCCTGGTAATTGACAATGGAGCTAAACTTGTATACTTCCCCCCAAAAACAGTAACACTGTATAGGCAAGAAGACAGGACCAGCTGCAGCCATTAACCTCTGCCTCTTCCAGGTATGTGAGGCTAAGTGGAGCTTGGTGTGTCAGGATGTCAGTTGCCTTTTGATGGGAAAAGGAAGGCATTTCAGTTCTCCATTTCTTTATTTCATACATTCATCCATTCATTTTCCAACAAGCATTTATTGAACACCTATGTGTTAAGCACTAGAGTAGGCACTTGGGCTACACTCTCAAGCAATATATGGCTTTTGTTCTCAGGAAGCTTACAGTTTAATGGGATTATTAAATACAATGTTATGATGATAATAATATAAATACATAATACAAAGCACTTACCATGTACCAGGTACCATCTTAAGTATTTTACATGTATTAACTCATTTGATTCTCACAATAACTCTTTGAGGTAGGTTCTATTATTATTATTTCTCCAATTTATAGACAAGCACCCTGAGGATTAAGTGACCTGCCCAAAGCCATAGTATTGCTAACTGTGAGAGCTGAAATTCAAATCCAGGGAGACTGCTACTGAGGCCAGGCTTGTAAACATTTAAGAATATTGCCTCTTCAATATGATACCACAGAGGAAAGAGGTGTTATGGGAGCTGCCAACCCAGATGAAAAGGTTAAGGAAGGCTTTGCAGAGAAGGTGAACCTTGAACTAAACTTTGAAGAATGAGAAACCAATAAGTAGATGAATACAGAGGTAAAGACATTCCAAGCAGAAGAAACTGTACATGTGAGGTCAGGAAGGCCTGAAACAGTGTGGCACGTTCAGGAAACTACAAGTAGTTCCATATGGCTGGAACATGAGGGTAAACGTCAGGAGAAGATTCTACCAAGGCAAATAAGGGACCATGAAAAGGCTTTGTACAGTTAGCCAAGAAGTTTGAAAATTATCCTGAAAGTCATGAGAAGCCACTTTAGAATAGTTTTTACAAAGATCATTCTGGTTATATTATTGAGCAAAGACTGAAAGTGATCAAAACTAGAAGCACAGAGATGATTTATAAAAGTATTACCATAGTAGAGGTAAAAAATTAATTGGATGAACCAAGGGGGGTAGGAAAAAATAGTAGAAAAGATGAACATAAGCAATGCTAAAGAGGTAGAAAAATTGGCCTTGTAAGAGCTCCCATGTGGAGAATGAGGAAAAGGGAGGTATTAGTGGCTCCCAGGTTTCTGCTTGGCTGACAGTACTACCAAGCTCCCAAATTTTAAAGCTCAGTGGGTGGCACCAAATAAATGTTTTACAGTAAATGAAGACTATAAATCAAAGAGTAAAGGAATGACCAGTGTTATACATTTAGGAAGGACAGTAGATTCTCAGTTAACCAGAACTCAAGCAACCAACACTCTCAAGCAACTGGCAAAAAAATCCAAAAATTTTCACCTGTTGCTTGAGAGTTTGCTAGTTGCTTGAGAGTGCCAGGTACATTTATCTGGCATCTACCAATTCCCATGGGTGCCAGTTAACTGAGAGTGTACTGTATAAAATCATTACCTAGATGTAGGGTGAAGGAAAGAAAGGAAGGAGTCCAGAGTGGTACAAGGTTTCCTGGTCAGGTAACTTACTTCCTTCACTGAGACAGGCAACACAGGAAGAGTAGATAGGGATAAGGATGAGAAGTTCAAGTTCAAATACATTGAGTTGGAGGTGCCTATAAGATACCCACATGATGGTAATATGTGGAAAGAAGAATTAAAGAGAATATAGATTATTTCAAAATAGTAGCTAACACTAAGTGCATACTAAGTTCCAGACACTGAAGTGCTTTGTAATGACTTACTTGATAAGTATTTCCCTGAATCCTACAAGATAGCCACTATTATTAGCATCCCTATTTACAGGTAGTAAAATTAAGACACAGAGAGGTTAAAAATAACCCATTCAAAGGCACTCAACTTATAATTGGTACAGCCAAGACTTACATCCATACTGTCCAATTCCCAAGATTGAGGATTTAAGTACTCTGCCGTAGTACCAATCTGTAGCAGAGATACAACACGAATTGAAAGATGCAGTTAAGCCAGGGAGCCCCCATGGAATGCTTTACATTGCAATAACCTAACAGAGCTTTTGTCCTCGCCCTGTTCATTTACTTGTTAGAAGAGCTCACTTCTTCTACCAGCTGGCATTTAATTACCTATCTTCTTCACATTCCTTTGCACAGTATCTAGGTTTGAGCTATTACTTTATCCAATATTCACACCAGGGGTGACAAACTTGTCCCAGATTGTTTGGGAGTAAAGTATTTCCAGGAACACAGGACTTTCAGATTTTTTTTTTCTTTTAATTCATTTTTATTGTTAGACTTATTGGGGTGACATCTGTTAGCAAGGATTACATAGGTTTCAGGCATACAATTCTACAGTGCATTGTCAACTTGTTGTATAATAAGTTCACCACCTAATGTGACTTCTCTTTCCATCACCTTATATTTAGCTTCCCCCCTCCTCTCCCACCCCCTCCCTTTTCTCCCCTCAGATTTGAAATTAGAACAGTGTTGGGCAAACCAGGGAAAATTGGTTGCCTTTGACACATTTAACCATAATAAAAAATGGGAAGCTTTAGGAACAGCTCAGGCCACTTTCAATCTTACCAGCATCTCTAGTCCAAAGAAGGATATGAGAATTCGATCAATCAATGCTTTGGGGGCACAGCCTGATTACTGGGTAACCTGCTATCAGCTCAGGATTAGTGGATTCCTGGTTTTGTATTTCAAAAAAATTTGTGTTTTGAGAACATCTGAAATCATGTTAGGGTATTCTTCCTCATCTTCAGCTACTGACAGGAACATGTAAATACCCTCAGCTCATTATAACAAATGTGTAAATCACCAGTTTCCCACATACCTTGTATACAGTGTGATACCTCTGAGAAGAGTTCCCTTAACTCTCCTTTTTGAAACTCAGGTGGGGTCTGGGGAGTCTTAAGCAAATGGCAGGCCTTTAAATGGAGTTCAGTGACATGACAAACAAGTACAAGTACAAAAGGACCTTACATCAGTCTCTTCCTCCTTTGCCCAGGCCTGACTATGATCATTTCCTCCTTTTCCTGAGCCTGAAGTGGTCATCTTCTTAGGAATGGGGTGTGGTTTTGGCAGACACCCACAAGACCTGAGGATTCATGCATGACAGAAGCTCTTAGAGGTCAGGGTTGAAAGCACAGAGGACATTTATTGTGCATTACATATGCTGTCTGCCAATTCAATGTGAATTTGCTTGATAAATGAGCAGAGATGTATCAATGGTTCTAGAAAACTTGGTTTACCTCCCTATAATAGTTGTATGAAAAATAAACTCTTCTAAACTTACTAGGGAACTCCAGTTAGTAAAGATTATCTACTATTCCTCTTGGCTTTATGGTAAAAGTTGGAAAGAAATCGGAAAGAACCAAAGGCAAAAGCAGGGGCCTTTTCAGCTCACCCTTGTAGCTTCTTTCATTGGGCAAATATAAGTCCCTAAAAAGCTGGTGCAGATGGTGGGGGGTGGGGAGGGTTACTTTCATATGAAAAGAAGGGGGGTCTTCTTGAGCAGCCTTTTCTGCAAGGTATAGAGCACAAGTCAGCAGACTTTTTCTATAAAGGACTTGATGACAAATATTTTCAGCTTTACAGGCCATACTGTCTGTCAGAAATACTCAAATCTCCCATTTTAATGAGAAAGCAGCATAGATAGTAAATAAACAATTAAACATGGTGGTGTTCCAATAGAACTTTATAAAAACAAGCAGTGGGCAAGGTTTGGCTCCTTGGCCATTGTTTGCCTACACCCTATCCAGCAATCTATGCAACCCCCAGACAATTGCCAACTCTCCCATCATACACAGAATTTACACATAGTGTCCACCTTTTCAAAAGTGTGAGATTGTGTGTGTGTATGTGTGTATAAAAGAGCACTCATTGTTTCCCTCAAACATAATTATTCAGTTACTTGAAATAATAGGTGAAACATATTGGTACCAATAACATTTGAAACAACAAAATACTTGTTTAGATTTGTGTTTATTTCCTGTTTCATAATTGTAACCACCATATATATAACTTGCCCTGGAATACTTCTGTGCCTGATTTGAGTGCTTCCTAAATTCCAGTTGTCCCTGGATACACACACGCTGAATAATATTGTGAAGCAATTGATCTTCCTTTCAGCAGCAAAACAAATACCTTCCATTTCTCCACTTATGAAGTACTTTCCACAATTTTTTAATTTCTTCTTCACAACAGTCATGATTGGTAGACAGAGTACATGATTATTCCAAGTTACATAGCAAACAGGTCTAGAAAAGCTATGCAACTTACTAATGTCACAGAGTAAGTTAAAACTCTGTTCCTGACTCCATAGTCAGTACTCCCTTGCCACTATAGCATAAGTAAGACAAATAAATGTTTATATTATTATATAACTCTTGAATTACACTGTCATCTAAGAATGGTGAATGGACATAAACTGGGTTGAATAATTAGACATTTATTTCTGGGCTAAGGAAATTTATTCCAACTATAAAACTCAGTTCAAAAAGCTATGCAGAGGTAATTCCACTGAAGCCTCCTATAACATACTTTCTAGGATCTAAGCCAAAAAAGCCACATTATAATAGAAAGTACCTTATGCCATCCAATAACTAAGTCCCCTTAGAGAGGGCCCAAGGCATACCCACCTTACAATAAACTTTAATTTATGGCAAACAATATTTCAGTCAGAGTCCACTGTCATATTTTTCTGTTGTGGTTTTGCAAGCAATGTGGTCTTGAAAGCTGTCATAAAATTAAGATTTAGACAAATAAGTGATAACAAAAAAGTTGCACAAACTTGCCATGTTTCAATGTTAGTATTCAATTTATATTGCACATTACATTTTCTAATTCCTAGCAATTTGCATTTTTCTTATTTAAAATAAATCCATGTGGTATAAATGAATAGGGTAAATTTTAGCATGAACGATAATAATTTATGAGCAATTATAGAAGCACATGTACACAGCCTCTAAGTAATTTTTCTTTCTGCTTGCTGTCAAATAAATATTTCTTGCATCTTAAATCTGCCTGTAATAATTTTGTTATGGCACTGTCACCTGGAGAGATTTTTACTGTACAGTTGTTATACCTATTTGTTTCATGTTTCCACTACACTTGATCTTAGCTAAAAGGCCGAGAAGCGGTATTTTTATCTCATATCTTATTATCCCAAATCCAATTATAAATTCAAGTAAATTTGAAAAAAACACAGTAATTTGTTGATGTACTTTCTAAAATAGGCAAGTGACTTAAGTAGCAAGTTATTTTAATCATGCACAATTCAAAGGGAGCACAGTCTAGCTATCAGGTAACATCTAGAAGTTACAACCTAGATGGATTATTTAAAATAGTTTCATGTGTTAGGCCTGGAGCACAAATTTTCAATCAGATATTCTGTTGCATTTTCTTTCTTTCTTATATTTGAATAAATTAAGTGAGTAGATGTCTCCAATTTGAAAGCAGAGTGAATAGGAAATCTAGGTGCCTTTTTGGTGATCTCAGATAAATAAAAATTAACCAGTCAACCTCAGTCAAACCCATACCCCATCCATCCTTTCCTCCCCTCTTCTCTCTTAGATTTATGGCTTACTTGTTTCAAATTACAGATGACTAGTTTTGGGGAGGATGAGATAAAGGGCAGATGTATCAACTACAGTAGACTCTCAGTTACTGGCACCCATGGGGATTGGTAGATGCTGGATAAATGTAAGTACACTCTCCATTAACTAGAACTCAAGCAACTGGCACTCTCAAAAACTGGCAAAATCTCAAGCAACCGGCAAATTTTGCCGGTTGCTTGAGAGTGCCAGTTGCTTAAGTGCTGGTTAATGGAGAGTCTACCGTAGTTTGGAAGTTTGAATATATGTATTATTATAATATTTGAATATTTGAATATACATACATACATACATTGAGAGAAACTTTTCAGAGATCTTGTACGATTGAAATAGGGAAATCTCCTAAAAATATAAGCAGCAATTAAAAACATGTTATTCTAAATCTATTCTCACATTCTTCTCTTGAATGGTAGCACTGACCCTAAATTGTGCAGTTATCCCTGCATGTGGTGTAAACACATTTATAAAATTTCATCATGTTTTATAACAAACATGATGCATCCAGGATGCCAAGAAAATTTCTATTATCTGTATATACTGGGCTGTGGACTGAAGGCAGGGACCAATGAGTCATCCAAGAGAAATCTAGATTTTTTTTTTTGAATCACACATTTGTAAATGGACTACAAAGAAAGTTTAATAGGTCTATGGATACTCGTTGTCTACTTCTGTGGGAAAGGAAGAACACAAGTGACGGAAGTTGATAAAGGCTTTCTTTTAATACTAGATAATATCAAATGTACAAACGAACATGGGCCTCAGGTTGGATCACTAGGCCAGACCCCCAACAGATTATGTTCTGTGAAAGTAAACATTTTCATTAACAACAACGAGCATGCAGACTCTTTAAATCAGTTGTATGCAATCATTAACTGAATAATGTTAGGCAAGTTACTTGAGCCTTGTAATCTGTTTCCTGTCAGAAAAAATCAGAGGCTTGGGCTATGTGAACTTTAACGTCTCTTCTAATTCAAAGGCTGTGATTTTATGATGAGGGCCAAATAACCACTTGTCCTTAGGTACCAGATTAAGCCAAATGTCAGATAGCATGGCAAGGCTTGTGGAAAGACCAGGAAATAGCTACTAACATGGAGTGAAAAACAGTCCAAAGTAATTCACATTTCTGTCCCTACATTGTTCTACCACTACCCAACCTTGTCACTTAATATGCTCCTTCTATTATATAATAGTAACATATTTAGGTAAAAGCAACCTGTTTTCAGAAGGTCCATTTAGAAATTATAACATGCAGGACCTATTAGTCTTTTGCCAACAGTTTAGTTTATCCCTAAAGAAAAGAAATATATATGCCAGAGAAGATTTGGTACAGGGCAAGCCTAATCACATTCCTATTACATTCTCCCATTATCTACCCTCTCTCTCTTCCTCCCTCCCATTCTCCTTCCTTCCTTTCTGTCTTTTCTTTTTTCTTTTTGTTTATTTTCATAGTCTAGGAGCAGAGGAAGACCTTGAGTAGAAATCTTTAGGAAGAGATCGGGGTTTCTACTTTCCTTGGTTTCTCAATCTGAAGGGGAACAATGCCAGCACTAGACCTTTTCCTAGACTTCACTCTGGACCTTTATAGTCAAAACTTTCCACCTACTTCCACGCTCTAGAGAAGTTGAAAGATATTTCCTTTTTACAGACAGCCTGAAAAAGTCTGGCCTTAACTTGGGTAGGGAGGAGGGCAAGATGGTGACCAGGGAGGAGGTCCCTAAAACCTCTCCCAGAAAACACAATTAAAGGGCCATCCAGGAGCCAAGAAAGATAACCCTTAATGGCACAGTGACAACTGAGAAGTCCACACATTGCAGGAACACACATGAAGGTTAGAGAGAGGGGGGTGAGTGTGAGAGAAGGGAGGAAGCAGAGATTGATTCCAACCAGACTCCACTGCTGCTAACTGAAGGAACTAGAAAGAAATTAGGGAGCAGCATGATACATGGGAGGGGGGATGCCAAAAGGCAAGAAGAGTGAAAGCCAGAGTGGTGGAACATGGGGATACTGTGAGGGAGATGGACCTTAAAGCAGCATGCTAGCAACAAAGCCTGGGAGACCACCTCTGAAATTCCTGAGTGGCAAGAAAGCTGAACAAGGACTCTAAATAGCCCCATGCCAAAATAAAGCCCCAGATAGAGCACCTAGGCTCCTGGTGCCCTCATGGCCCGCAGTGCATGAACACACATACTGTGCTGCAGTGAGATCTTGGTTCCCAGCCCATGGTATGTGCCCACTCCTTTTGCGCATCCTGTAGCATCAGGCCCACAGCTTTCGATCCATGGCTCCTACATGCACTGTGCCCTCGCCCTCGCCTGGCAGTGTTGCAGATCCCATGGCTTCCAACCTACAAGCATGCGCACCTGGTGCCCTTGCCTGGAGCTCTCAGTGGCCTACATCTTCAGTCCCATGGTACATGCACACGTGGCACCCTCATGTAGATCTTGGCCCGGGTTTGCACACCTGGTGATCTCACAGGGCCTGTGGATTCTGACAGACCACACACACCCAGCACCTTTGCTCTATGCTTTCCCATGGCCTGCATCTTCAGTCCCATGTTGTGCGCTCACCCAGCACTCTCGCACGGCTCGCGCGTGCAGATTCAGCCCTGAGCACCTTCTGTGAAGACAAACACTGGAATACGCCCAGGGTAAAATGCTTGAGAGGGGAGAGAGGTGGATTTCACACTGTTTGTGCCACCCAGCAAGAGTGGCCTTGGCCTGCATCCCATTGGCCTCCCCCATTTCCCCCAGCTTCCCCAGCAAAATGCATGAAGTGGAGCTGTTTCAGCACACTTTGTTGGCCTCCCCTCTCTCCTTCAGACTCCCCAACAAACTGCACGAAGCAGAGAGAAAGTGGACCGATGCACCCCACCGCCAAACCCTGTTGGAAACCAGAGATAAAGCTTACACACCTCACCTCTCTCCCAAAACTTGCTCCCCAGTGCCACCTACAGTTGGCTCTACAGCAAGACACCACAAAAATACTAATCAGAGATAGAAAGAGAGCTCCTGGCCTCTGCTGAAAATAAAGCCCTCATGTCAAAGAAGAATGCAACAACAAGAAGAGTACATTGGGATTTAAAGGTGCTCAGAAAGATGAAATATCTCCAGAAAAAATCTTACAGATCTATAAATTTATGAACTAAAGGACAGAGATTATAAAGTAGCCATTCTAAAGGCTCTGAAATAAATTAAAACATACTGGCAGAACACCATTGCTGAGATGAATGATCTCAGAAAGTAAATCTGTGAACAAAGGAAATAGTTTAACAAAGAAATTCAAACCATAAAGAAGAACGAGATGGAAGTACGAGAGATAAATACTACAATAAAAGAAGTGAGAAATAACGTAACTGCTGTACAAAACAGGGCCAACCAGATGGAGGAAAGAATTAGTGATAGTGAAAATAAGAACATGGAAACAATTCAGAAAGAGGGAGAGGGAACACAGAACCAAAAGGATTGAAAGAAATCTGCAAGAACTATCTTACTCCATGAGACAAAACAGCATCAGGATAATAGGATTAGAAGAAGGAGAAGAACACTCTACGGAGAACATACTCAAACAAATAGTAGACAAGAAATTTCCTAACCTATGAAAAGACCTGGAACCCCAAATTCGAGCAGTAAATAGGTCCCCTAGATACTTGGACCCTAGCAGATCTTCTTGAAGACACATGGTACTAAAGATATCAGAAACTAAAGACAAAGAGACAACTCTCAAGGCAACCAGGAGAAAAAGAACTACAACCTTTAGAGGTAAACCCATCAGCCTGGCATCAGACTTCTCAGCAGAAACTTCAAGCCAGGAGGGAGTGGAATCTAATATTCAAAACTTGAAAAAAGAGAAACTTCCAGTGAAGGATAAATTATCCAGCAAAATTATTCCTCAGATATGAAGGAGTGATAAAGACTTTCTCAGACACACACAAGCTGAGGGAATTCACCAGCATGAGGCCAGCACTTCAAGAAATACTGAAGGAGGCTCTTCAAGCTGAAACACAATATCAGTATGAATGGAATAGAGTTGGGGCAACAAAAAAGTAACAAAAGTGAAACACCACCACCAAAAAATAATGGCCACAGGAAATCCTCACATATCAATCATCACTGTAAATGTTAATGGACTGAACTCACCAATAAAAAGACACAGAGTAGCAAACTGGATTGAGAAAACAAAACCCATCCATATGCTGTCTCCAAGAGACACACCTCAGCCATAAAGACAAACATAGACTCAGAGTGAAAGGATAGGAAACAATATTCCAACCAAATGGTAACCAAAAAAAAGCAAGAGTTGCCATACTGATATCTGATGAAATAAACTTCAGGTTAAAAAAGATAACAAGAGACAAAGATGGACATTACATAGTGAAAAAAGTAATAATATAACAACAAGAAGACTTGACACTAATTAATATATATGCTCTCAACCAGGAAGCACCAAAATATGCAAGGCAACTACTAACAGATCTGAAAGGAGAAACTGACAAAAGCACAATCATTGTGGGAGACTTAAACACCCCCTTAACAGCATGGACAGATCATCAAACAGAAAATAAATAAGGAAGTATCAGCTCTAAATGACACATTACAGCCATTGGGCATAATTGACATTTACAGGACACTTCATCTAGCAAAAAGAGACTATACCATCTTTTCTAGTGCACATGGAACATTGGTCAAGGACAGACCACATGCTGGGACACAAAAGTAGCCTCAGCAAATTCAAGAAGATCAAAATCATACCAATATATTCTCAGACTACAAAGCTTTAAAATTGGAGATCAACTGTAAGAGAAAAGCAGAAAAAACAACATATATACATGGAGATTAAACAACATCTTATTTTTAAAAAATGACTGGATGAAAGAACAAATAGAAGACATTTAAAATACATATAGAAACAAATGACAATGAAAATAAAACATATCAAAATTATTGGGACACCGCGAAAGCAGTAGTAAGAGGGAAATTTATAGCATTACAGGCTTATCTTAAGAAACAAGAAAAATAAAAATTAAACACCTTAACATTGCATCTTAAAGAACTAGAAAACAAAAAGAGCAGACAAAACCCAAAGTCAGCAGAAGGAAAGAAATAATAAACATCAAGGCAGAGCTAAACCAATTAGAGAACAGAAGGACAACAGAAAAAAATATTACAAAGAGCGGGTTCTTTGAAGAAGTCAACAAAATTGACAAACCCCTGGCTAGACTAATCAAAGGACAAAAGGAAAGGACACAAATATCCAAAATTAGAAATGAAAGTGGAGAAATTACCAGTGATACCACAGAAATACAAAGGATTATAAGAAAATATTATGAAGGACTTTATGCCACTAAATTTAACAACCTAGAATAAATGGACAAGTTCCTAGAAACTTATAGCCTACCTAGACTCAACCAAGAAGACCCAGATAATCTAAATAGACCAATCAATAGTAAAGAAATTGAAATGACTATCCACAACTGCCCCAGAGGCAAAAGCCCTGGACCAGATGTTTTCACTACCAAGCACTCACAGAAGAATTAACGCCTATCCTCCTCAGATTCTTCCAAAAAATGTAAGATGAGGCAATACTTCCGAACTCATTCTTTGAGGCCAACATTACCCTAATACCAAAGCCTGGCAAAGACAAAAAAAGAAAACTATACACCAATATCTCTGATGAACATAGACACAAAGATCCTAAACAAAATACTAGCAAATAGACTACAACAATACATCAAAAAGATTATACATCCTGATCAAGTGGGATTCATCCCAGGAGCACAAGGATGGTTCAACATATGAAAATCAATCAATGTGATACACACACCACATAAACAAAATAAAAGATAAAGACCACATGGTCATATCAATTGATGCAGAAAAAGCATTCAACAAGATACAACATCCATTTCTGATCAAAACACTGAATAAAATGGTGTAGAAGGAAAGTATCTAAACATAATAAGGGCCACGTATGACAAACCCTCAGCTAATATCATACTGAATGGGGAAAAACTGAAGCCCATTCCCCTAAAATCAGGAACAAGGCAGGGATGTACCGTGTCACCACTGGAAGTTCTAGCCACAGCAATCAGGCAAGAGAAAAGCATAAAAGGTATCTAAATTGGCAAAGAAGACATCAAATTGTCACTATTTTCAGAAGACATGATCCTTTATATACAGATTTCCAAAGACTCAGAAAATTATTGGAAACAATAAATGAATACAGTAAAGTTGCAGGGTGCAAAATCAACTTATATTATTAACACCATTCCTACATACAAACAATGAATCTTTAGAAAAAGAAATGAGTCAATTCCTTTTGCTATCACAACAAAAATAATGAAATACCTGGGAATTAACAAAAAAATGTTACAGACTTATACACGGAAAACTATCGGACACTTTTGGAAGAAATTGAAGAGGACACAAAGACTTAGAAAGATATTCCATGTTCATGGATAGAAAGACTTAACACTGCTAAAATGGCCATATTACCCAAAGCAATTTACAGATTTAATGCAATGCCTATCAAAATCCCACAGTCATACTTTCATGAAATAGATAAAAGAATCATCCGATTTATATAGAACCACAAAAGACCTTGAATTGCCAAAGCACTACAACATACAAAGAATAAGGCTGATGGTATACTCTCTGACTTCAATTTATATTTCAAAGCATCACTAGTCAAAACATCTTGGTATTGGCAGAAAAACAGACACACAGACCAGTGGAACAGAATTGAAAACCCAGAAGTAAGTCCACAAATTTATGGACAAATAATTTTTGATAAAGGAGCAAAAAATATGCAAGGGGGAAAAGACAGCCTCTTCAGTAGATGGTGCTGGGAAAACTGGAAAAACATATGTAAAAGAATGAACTTGAGCTGTGAGCTCTCACCATATACCAAAATTAACTCAAAATGGATTAAAGGCTTTCATATAAGACCTGAAACAATACACTATATAGAAGAAAACTTTTATGCTAAACTTATAGACCTAGGGCTCAAGGAAGGCTACATGAACCTGACCTCAAAGACAAGGGAAATAAAAGGAAAAATAAATGAATGGGACTATATCAAACTAAAAGGTTTCTGCATAGCAAAAGGAACCACCAATAAAGTAAAAAGATAGCCAATTGCATAGGAGAAAAATATTTGCAAACAACGCATCTGATCAGGGTCTAATGTCTAAAATACATAAAGAACTAACACAGCTTAACAACTACAACAAAAAAACAAACAACCCAATTAAAAAGTGGGCAGAGGAACTAAAAACAGACACTTCTTCCACAAAGAAACACAAATGGCTTGCAGACATATGAAAAAAATGCTCATTCTCATTAGCTATCAGGAACATGCAAATCAAAATCACAATGACATACCACCTCACACCTGTAAAGAATGGCTGTTATCCACAAGACAAAGAATAACAAGTGCTGGAGAGCATGTGGAGAAAAAGGGACTCTGGTACACTGCTGGTGGGAATGAAAACTGGTAAAACCACTGTGGAAGGCAGGGTGGGGGTTCCTCAGAAAACTGGGAATGGAGTTACCATATGACCCAGCAGTCACCCTTCTGAGGATCTACTCAAAAATCTTGAAAACTTTTGTCCACAAAGAGTTATGTACCCTAATGTTCATTGCAGCACTGCTTACAGTGGCCAAAACATGGAAACAAAGTGCCCTGCAAGAGATGACTGGATAAAGAAGCTGTGGTACATATACACAATAGAATATTACTCAGCTACAAGAAAAGATGCAATACTACCATTTACAACAAAATGCATGGACCTAGAGATCATCATGCTAAGTGAAACAAGTCAGATAGGAAAAAGCAAAAAGTGTATGACTTCACTCATATGAACAATATAAGACTGAAAGCAACAAAGGAAAAACAAACAAACAAAACAAAAATCCCATGTACACAATCAATAGTTTAATGTTTATTTGGGGGCAACTAGGGAGGAGATGGGAAAAGAGGAAGGGGGAGCTAAATATATGGTGATGGAAAGAGAATTCATACTAGGTGGAGAACTTATAATACAACAAGTTGATGATGCACTGTAGAATTGTACACCTGGAACGTCTGTTAGTCTTGATAACCAATGTTATCTCAGTAAGTCTAACAATAAAGGGAAAAAAAAAAGTTTCCCTTTGTAGTGAAAAAAAAAAAACAAAAAAAAAAAAACGGGGAGTTCCCTGATGGTGTAGCAGCTTAAGACTTCGGCGCTGTCAGCGCTGTGGCCTGGGTTCGATTCCCAGCCAGGGAGCTACCCACATACCAAAAAGCAAAAACAAAACAAAACAAAACAAAACAAAACAAAACAAAACAAAACAAAAAACGTTAGGTAAGTTATTTAATGGCTCTACAGGTTAGTTTTTATCATCTTCAAAATACAAATAAAATAATATCTACTTCATAGAGTCATGGACAGGTTAAATACAATAATGTCTATAAAGTGCCAGGTGTAATTCCTGGTACACCGTAAGTGGCATAAATAGTAGAATTACCTCTCCTATAACAACCAGTCTAGAGCATTGGGTACTGTGAAGGTAGGGTCCCTCCAGGTGTCCAGGTATAGCAACCCAGGGGATTCATAAGCATGCTGATGAGGGCAAGCATGATGGGGAAACTGCTAAAAGGCAAAGAGATCCTTTAGAAACCCCTTCATTTTACAGAGAGGTGAAGTGACTTGCTCCAGTTTGCATAGCTAGTTAATGGAAAAGATGAAACTAGAGCCCGTATCATCTGACCCTGATCCTGGAGTTATTTTTCCCATTCATATGACCTGAAAAAACTACTTTACATATTTCATTATATAACCAAAGTCAAGATATCACATGCACTCTTGTAGTAGTCTCAGTAAGATATGATAAAGGTTTTGACTAGCAATGTAGTACTAAAAGAGATAAGGGAATTTGAAGTATATGTTGAAGAATCGGTGATAGATTGGATGTGGAGTATGGTAGAAATAAAGGAATCAAGAATAACTTTTAGGTTTTGTGTCTGATTCAAAATGAATGGGATCGTTATTTACCAAGAGAAAGTAGTAACGAGGAACATATCAGGTAAAGGTTACAATCACAAATTCAGTTCTGGATATGTTAAGACTGAGACACATTACTGAGGGCCTTGCCTAGACTTTAAAGGTAAGATGTAAAAAAATAAAGCATAACTATAGATGAAGCTTTTGGCCAGTACCCTTTAGTTCTGCCCCTTTTAAAACTACTTGATACTAACCCAAAGAGTCCACATCTTCACCTCTCAAACAAAACATGTTTTTCAAGAAGGAAGCTAAAACTCATACACTCTGAACAGAAGTAATAACAGCTTGAAGTATATCTGACATTTACAGTGAAATTTATATTTTAACCATAAAAACAACCAAAATTTTTCTCACCTGCTGGTTAATTCCTATAATGTTACTTAGAGCACTGTCTCTTTTCTTGTTCAATAAGAAGTGATACCTACTTTTTGATTCATAGAATTTTAGTGATGGAAGATATATTGGGCACAGTTCGGGGTACCTGTCTGTCTGTCCACACAGTTTTCTGGAGTATATCTCTTTCTGTTGTCAACTTTCATTTTGATCCCATATGAGCCAATGTTCCATCCCAAAGGTCACAATTAATTGAACCATTGAGGACACTTAATAGAAATGCATTCATTCTATATGCTGTTCAGCAACCTACGAGGGCTGTCCATAAATTATCCAGCCATGTAATATGAAAAATAGAGATATTTATGGCTGGAGTTTTTTCTGGACAGCCCTCATATGACATATGAAGTCTGGCTTGAAAAGATGAGCTAGGCCAATCATTTTCTCTTTTGAATTTTGTATTTGGAAATTGAGAGGATGAGCCTAATAATTGTGAGGGCTGAGTTAGAAGGTCATGGGAAATGTAGGGTTAGAACATTTGTGGGCCTTGTGTAAGTGGAAGCTACAAAGAAGGCAGTAGTAGAAAGAGAAGCATACAGCAGATACTTGTATGTGAAAAGGGTGAGAGGAAGAGGAATTTAACTTCCAATCGTGATGGTTTTCTTGTTCCCATTCCCATTCCCAAGACATCTGGGTGTTTTGAGGCAGAACTTGTCCTTAGAGTCCTAGAAGTCCCCTAAATCCCCATGCTGTATGCCTTTCAAGAGGCCTTGTTTTTCTCGAGCTATCCTAAAGCCAAAAGTAATATTAAGATAGAAGGTGATCTAGTTAACACTCTGGTTTTATAGATGGGGAGAAAGAGAATCAGTAAAGTCAAGTTCCTTCCCTAAGTTCTCATAGCACTTAAGGGACAGACCTGGCATTAGAATGCAGGGGTCTTAAATTTGAGCCATAACATAAATCTGTGTAAGAATTTCCTGTAATGAGAATTACTATAATATTATAAATTGAAATTGTAACAATCTTATCTGTTTAAGGTAACATTTAAATGTATGCTTGTTGAAATTGGCATTAGTATATAAGAGAAATGTATTTGGGAGAAGAGTCTCAAGGACAAATAAATATTTGTTTATAGAGATATTCCATTCTCTGGTTCTTTTATAGTATTAGGACCATAAAGAAAATTATAATTTTCAGACAACTGCAAATCCCTTCAGAGATGAATAGCCATATAGTTATTAATAGTTTACTTGAATAAAAAATATTTTGAAAGTGGAAAGAAATGAACCAAATTTTAAATAGTTTACAAAATAAAATCAACAAAATCTGTCATTTGTGTAAATATATTCACTTTCTGGAGTGTTGCTAAAGTATGCAAATGAATTAAAGCTGCATTAGCTATGAAGCAAAGCCCATATCACAGCATAAAATTAAGCAACATTTACCAGGCATGTACTGAAACATATAATAGATTATCTAATTCAGTAAACACTACTGAAAGAAGAAAAGAGACTTTGGAGGTAGACATACTTAAAATCTCTGTAAACACCCAAGGTTCAGATGTATTGTTAAACTATAAACCTCATCAGCATAATGGACAGGGAAACATGCATGGAAGATGACCTACCCCAACCCCCTGAGAAAATGAAGAGAATGAATCAAGGAAAATGTTTTTAACAACTACTATAGGTCTAGAAATAGACTAGGTAGGATGAGGGTCTATGGGCATGATTTCTGTCCTTAGGAGGCTCCTGGTCTCTCTCACAATAGAGGTAAAACATCTTAAAACTGTTAATAAAAGCTAGTTTAAAAGAAGGCACGCAGTCTATGTTAAGTGCTTCCTTCACAGCACAGAGGGGACTTGGACTTAATCCTGTTGGAACATCTCTTATGGATAAAGTACTTTGTTCCCCAGTGCTCTTTTAGGACAGGTCCTCTTACAGGAGGAAGCACTGAAACTTGAAGAATGGGAACATTTTTATAGATACTCTCCTGGTCATCTGGACTCCAACCTTCCCACTACCCTCCCCTGCTGTTGTGGTCCATAGCAAATTCAGTCTTTCATAAAACCTAATTGTCCTCACCCCACAATGCTTCTCACTTCTGAATCCATCTCAAGGCTTCTGTTCCCATTGCCATCCCATTGAAAGCCTTTATTATTTCACATCTAAACTCTATTACAACTTCTTAACCAGAACTCCTCTCTTCCTCTCTCCTCCTACTAATCTACCCTGCATGCAGCTGCCAGATTCATCTTCCTGAAATGCCAGTTTCATCCTGTCTCTATCCATTTCCTACAGGATATATTTTAAATTCCTTTGCCTGGTATTCAAAGCTCTCTACATGAGTGCAGGCTACATTTCCAACCTCATTTTTTTTCCTACAATAATGTTCTGGTTCAGCCAAGCCCACTAACTTTCATTACATTTCTATTCCAAGTTTCTGTTTGTACAATTCTCCTAATCTGAAATTCCTCCCACATTCTTTATTGATATAAATTATATTCCATCTCCTTCATAAAGTTATCCCTGATTTCCCAGACAATGAGAGCTTGCTCCCCTGATTTCAAACTATTCTATTGCACTTATTTTAACTTTAGTTAATTATAGATGCGTTCCTCCTCCCTAACCTCAGCAAACATGTAATAAGGATTGAAACTGGAAAAGGCACTAGGGGTTAAGCACCACAGCATCCAGGAGCTGGGTTAGAAGGTTTTTGTACTTTTGCAAGCAAGAGATAACATTGCCTGTAAATTACGCAGGCCCTGGGAACACAAAGGAATTAATGAGTGAAGTACTTTACAAAAGAAGGATCAACGTGACTTGATGATTGAAGGGGATAAGGGCATTAAAAAGATGAAAAATAAGTAAGTTTTGAAGCTGAATCAAACCATTACGGTTAAAAAGGGAGAGTGAAATTGGTTTGGTGAAGAGGGTGATGAGTTTGTTCTTAGGCTAATTGACCTACTCTCAGGGTTATTAGAGAGAAAAGAGCTTGTAAAGATTATGAGCTGATAATACAGATTGGAGAGAAAGCTGCATAGAGGTAGTAACTGGAACCATGATTACAAATGCATTTATAAGGAGAATGAAAGAATGAAGAATGAGAAAAGGGGGAGCAATGGAAGATAATTTAGTAGAGGAGACACAGGAACAATAGGAGAAATTAAATAAACAAATCAAGCTTGAATATAAAACTGGAGAAAACAAAATCAAACAAAACCAAAAGAATTCAACAACCCTGATTCTAGTTCTTAGGAGATCAACAGTAACCACTAAAATGACAGATTTAGAGACCAAAGCCATGAGCATATGACATAGGATGCCCTGAGTTAAAAGGGAATGGAGGCAAGAGGTATTTGGCACTGAGATTGAAAGAGGGGGGCAATGAGATGGAAGCTGGAGGGCACAGAAGGGAAAAAACAATAATTTTGCTGTAATGGGGCTCTATCATATCATATGCAGATCTCCCTGAGCTGTATGGTTTTATTATTATGAGTACAGATACTGTCAGACTGGCTAAGCTTTTATTCTAGGCCTACCAGTTTGAACCAATGCAAAATTGAATAATTTATTTAAACCCTCTATGATTCTCTTTCCTCATATATGAATTGAGTATACTGAAAATAATATCACCTGATTGGGTTGTTGTCAAAACGAAGTTAATATAGGTCATGGAATATAAAACATGTTCAATAAATGTTAGTTATATTTTTATGGTGCTTATCATTTCTACATGATTCACTTCATATGCTGGCCTTTTACAGACACTTGTGCAATAGAAGAATTATTCAAAATCAACCCTGGTGTTAATGCATGTTGAAGGAGAACTAACATACAGATGTCAAGTTGTCTCAGAGTTTAGCTGAGCTGAATAAACAAAACAACAGATTAAATTATGTTTGTGATGTTCAGAAATTGAGAAGTTTTCTGTCTAGATTTTTAAAAGCTCTTGAATAGGGCCCATGTAAGCTACCTATGAACAGTTAGGATTTCACATATCATCTCCAGCATATAAAATAGTTTGAATGAATTACAGGAAAAGTAAAATACCTCATTAGACTACAGAATTTAATAAACAACAAATGAAGTAGTTGTCGTTATACAGTGCGTCTGGTACCTAATAAAAATATTCCTTGTTATTTTTATGGGCCATAGATCACATTCAGTGAACTATGAATAGGATGATAGTCAACCAGCTGAAAAGTCTATCCTTTTACAAGATGAATTGTATGTACTCATAGTCAGTAGTATATAACTAAAAAAATACTTTTTCTAGGAGTCAAAATTTGCCATGTAATAATACAGACCATTTTCTAACATATTAAAATAACATAGACTATGAGTACTATCCCAATTTTTAAATTTATGTCTATCATCTTACCCCTGCCCCCAATAGTCGTAAAAATAGAAGAAATAGAGTGTTTTTCTTTAGTTTAATTTTTTCTGGTCCACTGTGACAAATCTGCAGATCTTAAAATTCCTTCTACATCATAAATGTGCCCATAGAATTAACACCATTTTGGTTACTGTGATTCATTCTGCCTCCGTCTTTGTCTTTCTATCCATCTCTCTGTTTCTCTCCCCTCCCCCTAATTTGTCTACTAGATTCACAGTGGTTCTCAACCTTCCTAATGCCGTGACCCTTTAATACAGTTCCTCATGGTATGGTGACCCCCATAAAATTATTTTCATTGTTACTTCATAACTGTAATTTTGCTACTGTTATGAATCGTCATGTAAAAATCTGATATGCGTTTTCTGATGTTCTTAAGCAACCCTTCTGAAAGGGGCGTTCGACCCCCAAAGGGGTCGCGACCCACAGGCTGAGAACCACTGCAGAATAAAATCTTGATTAGCCAGATCACAATTGGGAAAACTCTCAACTCATGATTTGAATACTCAGAAAAGGAAGTGGCAAATCACATGGAGAGAAAAGGAAGTGGCAATTCAGATGGAGACAAAATTATTAGCAGTAATTTCATTAAAAAATACTTTCAGGGAAACAATGAAGAGCTCAGTGCAATTCAGTTCAATCTCCTAAACCATCTGCAACTCCATCTATGACTATGGACATTGTTCACTGATGGTCAAAGCAGTAGTCCACAGACACTGAACGTCATGGTTGCACAATAAAGTTGTTAAGGACACTACAAGACTTCCCATCATTACAGAAAGGTGTATTTTAATTTGATCAACTTTTTTAAAGACAAGAAAATAGAAATAATTTCAAAAGATTTCCTAACAATTTCAAATGTAAAGCAGACTTCAATGACACATAATTAAAACAATCTCTTGAAAAGTATACAGTAGTTGCTATATACATTTTCCCATAAAACCAAAGGGATTTTTTTTCTGTTTCTTTACAAATGCGGGACATTCCTATCACTTGATTCTTTTGTCATTTTCCTCACTTTCCAAGACAGTTCAAGAAAATAGTGGGGCAAATAGTTTAAGCTTTGTTTGTCACCTATGGTGATTTGTTTCAACATTTGTTTTCTATATTAGTAATACAGGCATTGTTCTAAGTACATTACTAAAAGATTAATTTATTAAGATCTATGACAGATTGAGGACCAAAGCCTGAGCAGTTACAGATGAACCAACCAACAAAAGAAGCACTTCTTAACCTCCATGAAAGACAAACCAATTTATTTCTTTCCCTTAAGGCTGAGGCAGCCTGCGAACTGTCAGTACAATGTGGTGTGAGACAGATAGCAATCACTTTTCTACTGAGGCAGCTGTTCATTTACTCAAAGGAATGAAGATGTTTAACAAGATCAGGAAGTAAAGAAATGTCAAAAAGAAAGAACTGTGTAGAAAAAGAAGACACTTGGGGGCCCTTTAAACAAGCAGTTTCAAGCTCCAGTGAAATATCTGAACAGATGGATTTTTAACCCTCAATGGGTCTGGTAGAAAGAAATCTGTCTGGGTCCTGGCTTGTATCTCAGGACCCTAGAAAAGTGTTAAATGTTGAGCTCTGACCCAATTACCAAGAGAGCAACTAAAATCCAATAGTGAAGGCACAGTGTGTGTCTTTTGATAATATTATTTGGATGTTTTAGTGCTCAGTTAATTAACTACCCCTTGGCTTAAATGTGTTTTGATGTGATTTCCCTCATTCGATGGTAATTTTATACTGATGTCAAACTAATCTAATAAATGAGTGTCTTTATTTCATATATTTCACTGTGAAGAAGTAAAAGGAAATCGTATAAAAGCCTAGATTTTGAAAGGGACACGTGTTGACTCACAAAAGTTTAAATTTATGTCCATCTATGAACAACAATGTATTCTTACCATTATTAATTCAAATTTAAATTGATTTGTGAAAACAATTACTTAAAAAGCATATTTTATTGTGATTAACCATTTCCACAGTGCTTTCATATACATGCCATTATTTAATTTCCACAACATTATGATGGGGTATTATTATTATTTGCCCCCCATTTTATAGATGCAGAAGCTATGGCACAGAATAGTTATGCACCAGTAAGTGGTAGAGGTAGGACTTGAAACACATGTGAAGTTCATTGCTCTTTCTCCCCATTCTAGCTACTTTTTAAAGATTATGCAGATTTTTCACTTAAGGACTTTAATTATGTTCCTTTTATCCTAGCCCTCAGGTCACTCGAGTGATATCAGTCTATAGGGATCTACATATAGATATATCTTAAATGCATGTTTGGCATTTAAAAAGAAGATTTCATAGATTTTCCCAATCAAAGAAATCAAAGATAATGGCCTCAGGCTAAAAGGTCAACATGGTTTGTTTGTTTTTTAAAGTTTTGGTATCTAAGAAATTGGCATCTGCTGCTTTCATCTTCCCATCCCTCCTGTATTCACAATGCACTACTGTTGTTTTTTGTGGCAAAAGAGCATGCACATCTAATCACCTATGAAAATTTATTTGCTAATCAAGCAAACTTTATTTTAAGAATGTCTTAGATTCAGGGTGGAACTCGAACCCATTAATGGATGTGAAATGACAACTCAGGGCTTTCTCTAAGGGAAAACTATAAATTTCTATTTTCCCCACCTTCACATCTGCCTCCAAAAGATTACAAATATACTTCCTAGGCACTAAAACAGGTTTTATAGATTTCAATAAAATGTTAAGTAAATTTAAGAAAAAAATATAAATTTTATGAAATCTATCAGATGACTCTTCCATAGCATACTATTAATAAAATCTAAATGTATATTTTCAAATAAATTCCTTTGTTTACTGTCAAGTCCCTACTGCTGTTCAGGTATAAAATAAAAGTTAGGACATTCTATTTGTCATCAGAGTTGTAATTTGCACGGATTCCTGAGATTTCAAAATATGTGTTAAAGCCTCTAGGTCTGTTTGCTAATTAGCTTTGTCCATATGTGGAAAAATATTTGCCTGGGAAAAGGATGCTTCACTGCTTTGAAATAGGATGGTTAGTCATACAAATGTCAATTTACCATTGACTTTCGATAAGCTGAGAAAATAGAAAACTTACCTCATTACATACACACTGTAAATATAAGAATATCCTGCTTTGATTACTTTGAAGGCAGGAAAAAGGCAACTTCCTTTAATAATTAGATTTGTTTAATTTAGAGGGATAGAAGTGGCAATTCCTTCCTCTTCCCACCCTCATTAAGGAACAGAGTAGATGTCTGGTGTCTCAATATTGAAAGTGAATTAGCAATTTCATTCCTACGTATATATCCAAGAGAACTAAGAACATATGTGCACACAAAAACTTGTATATGAATGTTCATAGCAGCATCATTCATAATAGCCAAAAAGGGGGAACCACCCAAATGTCCATCAACTAATGAATGGATAAACAAAATGTGTTTTATACATACAATGACATATTATCAACCATAAAATGAATGAAGTTCTGATATAAGCTACAACATAAATGACTTTTGAACACATTATGGTAAGTGAAAGAAGGCACAGAAGTTCACACATAAGATCCCATTTACATGAAATATCAAGAATAGGCACAGAGAAAGAAAGGAGATTAGTGGTTGCCAGGGGCTAGATCAGAGGGGTGAAGGAGGGACTATTCACAGGTCTGGATTTTTTCAGGGAGGTGGTGAAAATATTATAAAATTGATTGTGGGAATGGTTGAACAACTTTGTGAATACACTAAAGACCACTGAATTGTACACTACAATGGCTCAATTATATGGTATGTTAATTACAACTCAATAAAGCTGTAATGTTAAAAATATAAGTTAATTAGAAATCAGAAAGGGTAGTAGCTTCTGAAATACAAAATACAAATGGAAGACTTATATTAGCTAGATGAGAGATTTTGGAAACCTCCAGACTGCTCAGAAAAAAGGAATGGGTAGAGATGAGAATTGTCTCCCACCTTCTCATAGACTAGAGCTATGGGATACTTCCTCACACTTTCTAAGACTTTAAGGAACAGGAAGGAGAGACCTAGTGAAGGTCTAGAGTGCAAATTCAGAACAAGAAGAATATGGAATGAGATCAATATGAGAGGGAACAGGACTTCCTTGAACCAGTCTAGATTAAAGGCCCAGCAAGATCTATCAAGTTTTCAGAAGGGGGCAAAAGAGGATTAATATCACAAACAGCCCAGAATAAATTTATTAGAGGTGAGAGGCACTATATGTAGTCTTAGCAGCAAAGGAGATGACTATGATATTGTAGTACACCTGGGTCCTCAAAATAAATGACCAGACTTCCACAGGGACCAAGAGAGGGACTTCCTATACCTCTCAAAGACTGGGCAACAGATTAAAAGGAAATAACCAGGGGAGGGGTGGGAGAGGAGGAAGGGGAAGCTAAATATAAGGTGATGGAAAGAGAAGTCACATTAGGTGATGAACTTATTATACAAGCTGACAATGCACTGTAGAATTGTATGCCTGAAACCTATGTAATCCTTGCTAACAGATGTCACGCCAATAAGTCTAACAATAAAAATGAATTTAAAAAATATTTGGTTAACCTATTCTTTATATCTGAAATAAATTAAACAGCATTTACTTTAAAATGTAAAAAAAAAAAAAAAAAAAAAAGGAAATAACCATACTAGGAGTATCTGGTGAATCTGTTTAGTATGGCTTTGAAATCTAAGTCTGTAGGGCCATCTTAGAAGCTGGTTGATTTTAAATTTAAGAAAGGTAGACCCTAACTACTTCTATTCTTCTCTGTGTAAACAATCCCCACTCTGACAGTTCCTCACTAACCTGCCTTCTTCTGTGGATGGAACTCCTGCAGGATAGGCTGACCATACATAACATTTGAAATGGGATAGTACCATTGTTTTCTGTCCCATTTAAAATGGTATGGCTTGTCAGCCTATTGTAGGAGAAATATAGGGGTTTTAAGAATGAATGGGGGACAGCTGGAATAGGAAACCACAGGGCCCTAGCTTTGACTGGAAGTAGTCTGAGTAGTTTCCTGTCACTTGACATAAACAAAATACATAATAATACAGCTAATGAGTGTAATACTTTAGGGTTCATAAGGCAACTTTATATGCGTTATCTCAATTTAATATTCAAAATGGTGACCACTATTAAAAGAACATAAGAGACCTTTCTTGCTGCAGGCAGTTGGTTTGGTGTTAGAACAAAAATTAAGTTTCACTTAACCAAGGATTGCTGCTTTTTATTCTTCAAAATAAAAATTGGGTTCAAGAAACATTTACTGAACCCCCTTTTTTAGCCAGACCCTTTATCAGATGTCAGGAAAACAGCCAGTATAAAACACAGCTCTTGTGTTTAGAGAAGCTCACAGCCTTAGTCTATGGTAAATGCTATGATGGCAGTAGTATGAGGTGCTTTGGGAGCAAAAGGCAGGTTCCCGCCTAGCTGGGACTGGTGGAGATGGTGTAAGGATGTAGTCAGCAAAGGAATCCCTGAACAAAGTCTTGAGAGATGAATAGAAATCATTTAGTCAGTCACTCGGGCAAAACAGTTTTAGCAGCTACTAAGTACCAGCTTTGTGGTAGGCACTGGCAATGCATAGTTGGCCAAAGAATGAGAAAAAGAATGTTTTTCATATAGGAAATACTGTGAACAAGGATGGAGAGGCCTCAAAACACATGTGATGCATCATCGGTAAAGTAGAAACAATCCTGCCTGACTAGAAAGCAAAGTAAGAAGATGGTGCATGAAAGTGAGAGGGAGAAAATAGTTACTAGACCCACGTCCTGAAGAAGCTTAACTAGTCTAACGAGTCAGAAATTTTATCCTGTAAACAATGGGGAGCTACTAAAGGTTTAAATAGGATATGTGAGCTTTAAAAAGAGCACTCTGGCTGCAGAGCAGATGGTGAATGTGAGGGACAGACGCTGGGGGAAACTACTGAATAATGAACTTGTATAAGGACAGTATCAGGAGGAGACAGATTATACTCTTCTTGGAAAGATGCCATTCACTGGCCCTTTCCTTCCCCCCTTGGCATCCAAATTTACCTATCTTAGGCCCCACCTGTTAGAAGCCAATTGCTAGTGGGCTAAACTCTAACAACCTAATTAGTATAAAGGAATTAATAGCTGACAGTAGTTTAATGTGCAGCCTTCCTAAGATTAGCATTTTAACAGGTTTAACTGTCTGTAATTCAAAGGAGTGGGGGGAAATAACAAAATATTATTTTTCTGTTAGCCCAGAAACTACCAGTATTGATGGTAAGTATGCTGCTCATTTACTTATCATAGGTAGAGGAAAAGAAGAACATAAGAAAGTGAAAAATAACCCAAAGAAATAGTATTGCTACTGATGAGGCATCTGTTTCAATAAGTGGTTACTTCCACCAAAAGGGAGAAGGAAAAGAAGCGATAGGCACAGGAAAGCTTGGGAGGAACAAATAGGGGTGGCACAGAAGCAGAGGGAAGATAATTGACTCACATACCTTTCACATTCATCTGTCCAAAGGAGGCCCTGGCGTAATCTTTTGAGTCTAGGAGGTATTCCAAGGGAACTAAGTGTTTAATTTTCTGAGTAAAAGGATCACTAATGTGGAAACACAGAGAAGTGCCACACACCAGAAATGTTTTCTGAAAGTCACAGATTTAAATATACCTCATTGAAATTGTAAAGGGACTGTTTATTGTCCCCACTCCTCTTCCCTTCCCTTCCCTTCCCTCCACACGTTCGTAATGATGGGGAAAGCACAGCATCCAGCAAAGGACTATCCAGAAAGGAGTGGAAGATGAAATGAGCCCAGATGAAGTGAAGTAAAGCTTTCTAGAAAAATGAACAGGATAAAACATTATTCCTGTTTAAGTTATGAGGAAAAAATAAGACAATTTTTTTAAAGTACAATAAGATCTATTAGTAGATAAGAATAAAGGTGGTTACATGGGTACTTTACTGCAAAGTCCCTTTTAAGGTGCAGTTTGTGTTAGCAAAAATGTGTGTATACAGGACTCTTGGGATACAGATGAAGACTAAGGAGAAAATCTGAAAGTCAAAATCCTTCAGTGATCATCTAAACTCTTATTTTTTTCAAGGTTGGGGGAAAGAACACATCTAAGAGAAAAATAAAGCAACTTCAGGGAAAATAGAATTTGTTCTTCCTCTTATGAACTCAATAATGAAAGCAGTCATTTTTATTTTGTGTGATGTGCTAGGTTTTGAAACAAAGAGCTGATATTTGAGCTTGTACTTGACAGTGTAATAAATGCAATTATAATCACATGCAAATTAAAGGCATTATTACTTCATGGCAAATATTTCCAACAAGATAGAATTGAAAAGAATCCTTCCTCCCAATTAGGCTACACGTACGTTTGTAGGATTTGATATAATCTGAAACCATGCTGTGTCAAACTGTCAATTGCAGGAATTCTCCAAAGTAACCACAGATCTTGTTTTAATATCTTTTAAAATTCATTTGATACTACATAATTGAAAATAACCATTGGTCATGATGTGTTAATTTTATGCAAGGAACATAATAGGGTACTCATGTTATACTTCGAGCCAACTACTTTTGGGAGAAAACTGTATTAAATTTTTTAGTTTCTATGACAGCTCACCTTAGGCTACATAACCCTTTATAATGTCATTTTCAGTCCCTATTTAAGATCAAATATCCTGAAATATGGCATCCAAAATGATGAGATCTGAGGCTTCCTTTCTCTGGGACATAGTATCCTGCCTTTAGTCTTACACATAAAAAATGTAACCTAATTTATCTTGAATTAAAAACGTAAGATAAAAAAAGGATTTCTCTCTCTCTCTCTCTCTCTCTCTCTCTCTCTCTCTCTCTCTCTGATACCACCATTTATTTCTACTTGACAATCTTAAGTGACCTATAAAAATAAACCTCCTTCAAAGGCTTGCAAAACTCAAAGCCTTCTAGACTAGTGTTCACTTATGGGTTTCAAATACTCATTCCTGTCTGTCTAGGGTATTTCAATAGAATTATACATATAATCTGCAGGTTAAATCTAAGTGAAAGATGTAGATTAGATCAAACCCCGGAAAACAAAGTGAAAAACATTAATGAGATATAAATTAGTAACATCTAAAGGTTTCCCTTAAAGAAAACATTATTGATTTTAAAGAACTTACTAATGAAAAAGAATTGCATTCATTTAGGCCTGATCTGAGACACATAACAGTTTCATCTATGAGAATTAATGAGAATTTGGATCTCAGCGAAGGGGCTTTACATTCATGCCAGGTCACTCCACTGCAACCTTTTTGTGGGTTAATTAGGCTAGAGGATTTTCTAGCTACTATTTGGACCCTAGGATTTCTAATGCCCCTCCACACAACTTGTACCTCTTCTCTTCCACACGCCCACATCCATTTCTCACACCCCTAATAATAATTATTTCTAAAATTGACTTTTTAAAAATACTTTCCTCTTATGAACATAATTTCACATTACAACCTGTATTAGCATTTGCTATCAAATATCTGAAATTGCTCCTTTAATCCTTCAGAACTTCCACCTAAGTTTAAATCTTTTCTATGCCTTCTGAGGTTAGCATTTACACACTCATTTGCACGCTGGGATAGGCTATTATTTTATAAGTATTTTCTCAATTGGGTTTGCATTTGGCTTTGAGTATAACAGAAAACTCAATCACAGTGGCTGAAACAAATTGGCAGTTTATTTTTCCCTCTCACATACTGAAAAGTCAAGAGATAAGCAGTCCAGGGCTGGTATAGCTGCTTCATGGTGTCATTAACATCCCAGGTTCATTACATCCTTATGTTAATTTATCCTTGGCATTTGATTTTCATCCTTGTGCTTGTCAATTCGTGGTCCCAAGATGGCTGCTTCACCTCCAGCCTAATAAAGTCTGCATTCTAATCAAGAAGGGAAGGAAAGCAAGAAGAGGTAGTGCCTAATCTCAGCATATGTTCCCCTCAGCAGAATTTTTCACACAGTCACCTTAGTTGCATGTGAATCTGAGAAGACAAGTTGCTGCAACCAATAAAGGGGATTTGAGAAAGGTGAAAGGAGGATGACTACTGGGATTTCAATTTGATTTTCTGCTACAGCGTTCTTTAGTCATGTTAAATCTGAACACAATCTATTCCCTAATAAACTATAAACTCTCTGAGGTCAGCAGTCATTAATTAATTTCATTTCTTTTGTACCTCCCTTCTCCCCTTAGCATACTTCAACAATTCCATGTCTGATGGTAACGGAATGGACCAAATAGGCAGCTCTACCACACATCATCTTGTACCACTTAAGTAAACGACATTTATCTATGTGAATGTAAGTTTAGTCCTTAAAAAGAGAGAGCAGGCAATATATGTTGTTTTTAAACAGCTGGAGTCACAGCAGATGGTAGTTTGGCTCCTTTTTTTCTACCAAATTCCAACCAGTTAGTTGGAATTTGAGACGCTCCCCAACCTAGTCTCTCTACCAACTTCTCCATCTTAATGTCCCACTGCTCTCTTCCATATTGTGTTCCCTTTCTCAAACTGAATTCACTGCTCTGAATTCAATTTGTGTATGATTTATTTTGTGTAATATGCTTCATTGAACAAAAATGAAACCAAGAAGCAATAACAACAACAAAAACTCTGGCATTTAAATTTATCACTTTGCACACAATGTCTTTTCACCATATTCAACATGCAAATTCTTTTAAGTCTTCTACAAAATCTTTCCTGATTAGATGAGGTAATTTGAGTATGTGAGTATTGGAAGAAGTGGGATGATGAAGTATTATGCGTTCATACTCCCTTTCCAACTGCACTTCTTGTCTATGGCAAGGGTCCTTTTTAGTACTTTAGGCAAGGTTATACACAAGAAATGACCAGTTTTAGCAAATTAAGGATTTACATATTTGTCTTTACACTGTTCCGCTATCAAGAATCTAAAAGCACTTAACCTAATCTCTGTGGAAAGCTAAAAGAATCAGTATAGATCCAGGTAGGACAGTCTCACAGGCTTCTACCATAGGGCCCACTAGCATGACATAGCCAGGACTCTGGGTAGAGGGCAGAGGAGTGAAATGGGAAGAGGGAACCACCAAGTATTAATTGGAGGCTGACTTTGTATAGGGCTACAGAGTCAAGATATATATCATCCTGTGCACTGTAAGAATACTCACATTTAGCTACGACTGAAAATGTATTATTTCTATAACAGAATTTGCCTTTTAGACATGGTGGTACATAACAATAGGGTTACACAGGTTAAAAATCTGGCATATAGTAGATACTAAATAAATGGTAGCCATTTTTCCATTTTCCCAGCCCCAAAGGAGTTCTTTCTTCCTCTGACTTTTGATAGTGCCTTGTTTATACCTCTCTTTTGTTGACTTTCATTTTTCCTCTTTTTAATACTATTTTATTAGGTTATAAAGACCTCCAGGGCAGGGAGTTCCTAATCTAACCCCCCCCCCAAATTCACAAGGCTTGCTAATAGTGTCTGAAAAATGGTAGGTGCTCCACTGTTGAATGAAAGAGTGAAACAATAAACTAATGCCTAAATTCCTCCAAAATAACATTGGAACCATCTAAAATAGATATTCTTACTGGTCATTGGAGGGATTTAGAAAAGCAATGCTAGTTACTGTTGTTGCCTTCCAACTGCCAACCCGTCTGTCCCCTCATGCATTCCCCATGACATCCTAAGGCAGGAGCTAAGCATAGAGGTCATGGGGGCATAGAATATCCAGGAGACAGAACTGACCCTCTCTCAGGGGTACTGTTCCTCCTTTACTTGCACAACTCACATAACCCTGTATGGCCCGGGAGGAGGGCTGGTTAGTCAATGACGGGTAAGATTCCTCCATGGAGGAACAACCTAAGACAGGCACAGTCACATAAGGGCCATCAGGAGAGAGCTTGGGCTCTACAGAGGTGAGGCACAGTCTCTCACCCTCTCTGAGGTTAATCTTCTACCTCCTAGCTGCCTTGTGTTCCACACTGCTCCTATAGTGACCTGATAGAACAGTATCAGTCATGCTCCAATAGGAATGACTTACGTACTGAGTCAATTCCCTGGGGTAGTTTCGGTGCACTGAGTACTTGGGGCTATATGTTCTCATAAAAACACAATGCATATTGAAACACAATGGGGACTTTTGGAAAAAGCAGGCTGCTGGGCAACGTAACTCACAGACCATGCAAAAACCAGTTTCACTTCCTTGTATGTCCATCAATAAAAGTAATGTGTTGGCTCGATTCAGGGCTCTCTCAGTCCTTGAGGCTTGAGTCCCTTGGTCCCACTTGTAATATATTCTTGGTTACTGTCTTTCATCACTTTGCATCACTCTTCTTGTTCTCCCACAGCTCATGTTGTTGCTGGATGCAACAGAGTGTCATCTGCACAGGCAGGCAGTCATCCTTTAATTCCACAGACTTACTGAGAATGACTGCATCACACTATCCATGCCCATGAGGTAATTACATTTTTGAGGGAGTCAAAACATAGAAAATTCATGAAAACAATGCAAGTAAACATCTTTTCAATATTAAAATATGTGTATCCCTATAAGTACTATGGGTACTTTAACCATAGAACTTAACATTTAATTAGTACTTAATGCCTATCAGAGAACAAACTGATGGTTGCCAGAGGGGAGAGGGATTGGAAGTTGGGTGAAAAAGGTGAAAGAATTAAGAAATACAAACTGGATATTACCAAATAACCACAGGGATGTAAGGTACAGCATAGAGAATATAGTCAATAATGTTGCAACAACTATGTATAGTACCAGGTGGGTACTAGACTAATAAGGGAGATACTGCATAAATTATGTAAATTTATAATCACTATGCTGTACCCTTGAAACTAATATATATTATTCTAAGTCAACTGTAACTGAAAAATAAATATTTAATACTTAAAATAATGAGGGAAAAAAAAACCTGCCTCATTCCCTATCTCCTTGAAGCAGATAATAGTCTGTAAAGTAGAAAGAACACAAATAATTATTTTTTCCAAAAGTAGTATCCATTACACAGTTTTCTGCTTATACTAGAAGTGTAGGTAGCAACAATTTGGTAATGCCTTGACATCAAAGCAATTAACTCACATAGATTAGGGACTGGGCCTAAATCAGTCTAAAGTAGATAAGATTTTAACAATAAATGTCTTCTGTTAAAAGCACCAGACCAACCAACACAAACGCAATAAAAAGAGCAAACCCTCAATCACCTTGATTGAAATATATAACCAGGATTATTCTACCAGTGAAAATCATCACAGAGGTATATTTTAATTTTCCTGGAGCATGAAATATATACTTACTTGTGCTTTTGTCTCTTGGTCTGTCATTTAATATCACTGGTATTCTCACTAGCTCATGAAAAAAAGCTTTGTGGTCATTAAGGCACTTATAACTCGCCAAGGTCCTCCTGTTACTTAATGTGTCAAATAGTTGATTTCCCATTGCTTGAGAGTAGCACTGTTGAAAAGAACTTTCTACAGTGATGAGAATGTTCCGTATGTATGTTATCCAATATAGTAGTGGTTAGTTAGCCACATGTGGCTATTGAGCACTTGAAATGTAGCTAGTGTGACTTAGGAACTGAATTTTCAGATGAATTGATTTGTAATCATTTACATTTAAATAGACACACATGGTTAGTACCTACTGCACTGGACAGCACAGACTATGCTGGAAAATAGGATCCTTCTTACAGTGCTGTCTACTCTTTTTATCTGCCTCAGGCCATCTGCTATTCCTACCTCTCCATTCATCAAGGTTCTCTTCTTGTAAGTCTTCATTCACACACTAGCACGGTGGTTCTTTACCTTCCTAATGCCACGACCCTTTAATATAGTTTCTCATGTTGTGGTGACCCCCATAAAATTATTTTCATTGCTACTTCATAACTTTAATTTTGCTACTGTTACAAATCATAATGTAAATATCTGATATGTGTTTTCTGATGGTCCTAGGTGACCCCTGTGGAAGGGTCGTTCAACCCCAAAAGGGGTCACGACCCACAGGTTGAGAACCGCTGCACTAGAAAGTACACAATGGTTCGGATATCACATTCCTAACCTGTTTTACTTGGCAGGGCAGGGGATGGCTCATGGTGAGGGGACAACTCTATCCAATAGGCATCTATACAGTATTATTTTTGCCCAAGATCTCTCCAAGCCAGGGCATAAGAAAACCTAGCAGGGCATTCTAATTTGGTTCCACTGCCCTTTCACACATGTCCCTCTCACTTTACAAGTGAACTTAGAAGTTGACTTCTTCAGAATGTTCCCCACAGTAGTCCTGCCCATTCTCTATTCCTAATAACTCTATCCACTAATCTCTTGCTAGTCTACCTTAGTATGCAATGCAAAAAGTCAGTGATGCAATGGGGAGGGGTTAGAAGAAAATAAAAGTTTGATGTTACAGCCTACTGCCAATTACATTATTGAGATAATAATGGAATTTTTGATGATGGTTTCAGTTATGCCAAAAAAAAAAAAACCTGAATATATGCACCATGAGCAAATTACGATAACTCTTTAGAGTCAATCAGTGCATGTAAATAAACACCACACTTGAGCACAGTCTTTTTAACAGTATGACTCACTACAGTCATTCAAATCTAATTTACTCCACAGCCTGTAGCAGAGAGTGAAAGAAACTAGGGATCATATTTGCACATGCCTATGTGTAAAGTATTTACTGTACCCATTTTCAACTGTTCAGAAAGAAGAGTTTAGGAGAAATAGCCAGTAAAGGTCAAAGTAAGCAAAATTAGGGAAAATCTAATATGAGCCTGGGCTTTATAACAGTTGTTGGCTGCAGAAAAACCCCCTGAAGTAATCTGGATTATTATGAAATAAACACTATTATAATGAAATCTCCTCTCAATAAGAAAATATTAATCTGGATGCATATTCATGTGTAGCGAATAATCAACTTGTTAACACCTGAATAATTCAATAACCCACTAAGTCACAAACACCTTCCTCCTTGATGCTCACAGTTAGTCTTAATTCCACACTTTATTTGACATAGATGAAGCTGATTCCTTTACAGCTGATGATACCGCCTTCTAGGCCCTCTGTGGAACTCTCTTTCTCTCCCAGGTCTCATGGCTATCCTGAGAAAAGTACTAAGCTGTGGAGTTAGTTCCAAATCCACAGTTTCAGTTTTTAGACCCTCTGCTAAAGGTCTCTGTAGAGCAGAACAATAATCAGTAATTAAGAAGCCTAAACCCCTCCTGACAATGTGTGAAGGCAGTAGTCTTTAGGAGGATCTGGCCATCTGCGTAAAATATCTCCTTGTGTAAGACTATGACAGGTAAATATTTCCCAAGATTCCTCTGAAATCCCCAAGCTAGAGCAATAACAAATTATCAACATAATCATTTTGATTTTATAAAATCATCGAATAATGTTGGAGCATTGTGTGCCCATCATTGTGCAGTTCCTAAAGATTATAAATAAGAATTTTGATACAGCTCATATCCTGGGCTTTACAGTTTAATTCTCTACTCTAGTTCTACTATCATGTACTAGTAATGTAAAATATGTTTATTTAGTCATTATCTGCACTACGGCAAAATGAGGCTTTCCAATATCATGTAGGCTGCAAATGGATAATGAAATGCTTGAATGGCATAAAGGTTTGTTTTTGAATTTCTTCATTTATTTAATCTAGATAAACAAACAACTAATTTGGTGTTTTGCCAATCTCTGAATAAAAAGAAATTCAATCATAGTAACATACGTATTTATAGGAAAATTCTACAACCCCACCAAATTTTTAAATGTCTGCCCTAACTAGTGAACCACCAGTTACCACCTATAGCAGTTAAACTTGTGAAAATTGAAATAAAAGCACCAGGTGTTTCCTCATGACTGTATTCCACAAGGTGTGCCAAGGCATTTTAATTAAATATATTAAAGAGAAACTACCATTACCTAGAGATGTTTAATTGTGTTACCCAGACAATAGTACCAAGTAGGGGGTTCTATATTTTTGCTCTAACTTCAAGTAAGACATGACTTTTCCTAAGTAGCATCCCTATTTTTTCTGCTCCATCTTGTTTCCACCAGCAGAACAACTCTAGTAAACAGACGGGAGAGAGAAAGTACAGTTGTAGATATAGGGAATAGCAATTGCACTGTAATTTCTTAAATTATGGACCAAAGATTAAGTCTTAGAATGAAGGGTCTTATGAGGGGAAAAAAAGGCAAAGATCAGACTCAGTGGGATAGATATAAATATAGGATATACATAAGATCTATACTAGGTGTGGGCTAGCACTAGATCCTTTCTGAAGAATAAATTAAGGTTGATATTAGAATCCATTGTATAGTCTTATAAAATGCATATAGCTCATTACAGAGTGTGGGGACTCCATAATTATGAACTTTTAAATTATTCCTCAAGTCTCCCCTGCCCTCAGATAAAAAACCCCTGTAGACAGTATTAAATAACTGATCTAGTGAACTGTACTTGGCTATTAGAATCACAGTATTGATACTAGAGTTTGAAAAAATATGCAGCTGCCCTTGAATAATTCTGGCTATAAGCATGGTTAAGAGAGGGACATTGTCTTAGTCCTCACTATATCGCTAGAACAGCGGTGTCCAACTTTTTGAATTCTCTGGGCCACATAGGAAGAATTGTCTTGGGCCACACATAAAATATACTAACACTAACAATAGCTGATGATCTAAGAAAGAAAAAGTCGCAAAAAATCTCATGTTTTAAGATTTTCTTTTACGCCACATTCAAAGCTGTGCTCAGCTGCAGGTTGGACATGCCTGTTCTAAAATACAGTGCAATGTCCATCAGGTAATAAGAAGTCAATACATACTTGTTGAATGAATGAATGTGCAATATATTACACCAGTAGAAGGGTGAAAGCACATAGTAAGACTGTGTCTACCTGAAACTATTTTTCCTACAATTTTGATTTATGACCAGAAATTTCATTGAAACCTTTGGCCAATTCCATCAGAAAAGAGGTTGACTTTAATTTGATCACATGTTGATCAAGTAATTAACTGATATTACTGAATCAACTTTGGATTGTTCTTGTATCTTGGGTCAATGTTTACAGTTAATAAAATCAGTCAGTGGCATCAGAAATCACCCAAGCAGAAGTTGTTAATCAGAAAATGGAAATAAAATGCAGTCCAAGATTAGCATGACAATTTTATAAATACTAAGCTATACTATCTCACAGAAAAAGAAAAGTGGTAGAATGTCTCATTTTCTGATAAGAATACTTTTACAGGTCTTTCTGTCATGGTATAATATAAAGAAATAATATTTGTGAATTATTTTATTATTGCTCCTGAAATAAAATTTATCAATTTATATGAAAGACACTTGGGGTATATTCAATTTCTCTATTTCTCTATTTCTCTCTCTCTCACACACACTCTCTCACACTCACTCACACACACTCATGCACACACGCACACACGCACACAGATAGAATCCATTACTTAAAATTCTCAACTTAAGAGCAAATAAATTTAGATGGCTATTTGTGTAAAATTGTTTTCACCAAATAGAAAATATCAAAGTGTAATTGCCTTAAGTTGAGAGAATGTTTAAATCTTAAAGAAACAATGCTAAAGTTGCACAGCCATAGTCTACTGAAAACCAATAATAATGTTCAATGTCTCTCCAAAATCATGAAAATCAGGGTAGAAATAGAATTTGATTCATAGATTATATATATTCATAATATTTCTAGTAATGTATTTACTGAACAAAATGAAATCTACCTCTACTTTAATAGTTTGGTAGATTTTTAGACAATTATTAATGTCCTCAGATTTATGAATATGTGCATGTTTAAAAGAAAAAAAACACAGTGATGGTGATTTTGCAGCTCAATGGTTGTCAGTGAAATAGAGAGAGCAACATAACTTCATAGAAACAATTTTTATAACATACTTCAACTCCACAAGGAATTCTACACATGACACTTTTAGCTGATTCAAGTTTCCTACATTCAGAGCAGCACTTTTTACTCTCTGCTTTTCCCATACCGATTTCAATTAAGTTTCACCTTTGAGAACCCAATAATCTTCAAATTGTGCTCTTCTCTCCCTAGTGAATTTTCCCAGAAAGTGTTCTCTCTGCTTTAATCACAAAGCAGGGAATACACGAAACAGCATGACCTATTCTTAGTTAATATTCTGAGACTAAATTCTTTCTTTCACACACATTACAATCAAGAATCCTTTTCTATGTTTCTTTATGAGTAAACTTTTTATGAGGGAAGTTGTTGGTTTGGAAAAGGAAGTAGGATGTAGGATAGGAAGCCTGCCAGGCATATAATCCTCTTTTCTTAGACTCTTCCTATAGCAACTGGTTATAGAAAGGCTTAGCAGTTTGAAAACACCAGGGTGGGATGGTTACCTTCATGATTGTGTTTTCTCCCTAGAAAACTATTTTTTAAAGAAGCCTGAATTTTATGTTGATGATGATGATGATGATTAGGATGCTTGCTGACCTTTAAAATACTGAAAATTATCTTAATTGAAGCTTTATTGAAAAGAGGCAACCCATCTTTTTGAATAAAGTATAAAAAGGCTAATGACATTTGTCAGCATTCTGGTTGGATTTCCAACAGTGATTTTCCTTTGATTAAAATAAATAAATAAATCGTGGAGCACCAACTTTGTCATCTGAGCATTGTTAAAGCTGACATTTGTACAACAACTATGCTAATATGACATTTTCTTTTTTTTCTTGGTACTTTGGTGTGATCTGACAATGAACCAAGACAACTTTTTGAAACCTTCTGTATTTGACCAAATGCTACCTATACATTAGTTGCTTTTGAACTATTGTAGTTTTCCTGCCCCCTTGCAACGAATTAAAGGAATAGGCCACATTAAAACTTTAGCACATTCCCCATCTCCAAAGCAGTAACACAGAACATTGATTGCTTTAAAAAAATGCAAAGTCCTTTACTAAAAGAATGCTGATACAGCTATGGTGAAGCTAGTTGCTTTTTAGCATGCTTACCTACTTGGGATTTCCTGTCCCCATCCGCTGAAGAGTAGAAATAATTTAGCAAAACAAAGGAATCCATTCATAAACTCTCAAGTGCCTCTGACACTTGGCTTTACTTTGTATATAGGACTCATGCAATACCACTAACCTACAAATGGACATTGAAAGGGTAACTTGTTTTCCATGTGATGTTCAAGAAATAAATATCTGCTCAATTTGAGGAAAGATGAGCATTTGATTGGAAGAATCAAACTAATTTACAGGAGAGTTTAGCAAATTATAGCCCTTTGGCCAAATCTGGCCTATTGCCTGTGAATTAAGAATGGTGCTTACACTTTAAATAAAAATTGTTTAAATTATTATAAGAATAATAATATTTTGTGGCATATGAAAATTCAAAACTCTGTGCCCATAGCCATAGCCAGTTGTTTTCTCTACCTATATATATACAGTTATCTATATCTTTATATTGATATATTTACATAGACATATCACACACATGAGGGCTGTCCAGAAAGTATCCAGCAATTGATTATAATATAAAAAGTAGAGGCAATTATGGTTGGATTTTTTTCCAGATAGCCTACACATACACATAAACACACATATCTCAAACACTTACCAGTGGTTCTCAACCTTCCTAATGCCGTGACCCTTTAATACAGTTCCTCGTGTTGTGGTGACCCCCATAAAATTATTTTCGTTGCTACTTCATAACTGTCATTTTGCTACTGTTATGAATCGTCATGTAAATATCTGGTATGTGTTTTCCGATGGTCTTAGGTGACCCCTGTAAAAGGGTTGTTTAACCCCCAAAGAGGTTGAGAACGACTGAGTTAGGATAAGATAGCACTGAGGACACTTTTTTAAACAAAAACAACCAACCAATAAGAATAAAAACTCAAACAAGATTAGTGTTTGCGTTCCAGTTCTGCCACTAACTTGCTATGTAAATTTAAGCACACTGTTTTTCCCTTCTTTCCTTTCCTTTCATAAATTTAAAACTAAAAGCTTGAATACAATTAATTATTTCTCTGGTTCTTTTCAGACCTAGGAATCTAAGATTTTCTTCTCTTCTTTTGAAAGTTCTACTTACTTAACAAAAACATTATTTACTTAACTAAAGGAATCAACACAGAGTTTCTGTATCTAGTAAGCTTTTCTAAGGTACTCAAGCATTTGTGTGAGAGGTCATTCCTTACCAAGTACTTGAGTAATAAAGTTAAAGTGTTAGGCTGTTATAGATTCATGAGAAATAAATGATGACAATAACTCGGAAATGGTCATAAAAGCCAATGAGAAAATGGAATTCAAGTAACAGGGTTTTGTGAAGCTTTAACTATACAATGACAGTATTGGGCATATAGTAAGCACTTAATAAACATTCGTTATTATCAGGATTATCATCACTGCCTCCACCACCACCTTCATTGTCATCATCATTATTTTAATTATCATCTTTATCATTAGCAAGAGTGGTGAAAAGTTAAGCTTATTATGTATCTGGGATGAAAAGACCTCATGTGAGGCCTTGTTGCCATACTAATTAACTTGTACTTTAATCTGCATATACTGGAGAACCACTAAAGGCTTTTAAGCAAAAGCATTACTCAAGCTTTGATAAACTTGACTCTGGTGGATAATAAGGAAGTGTAGAACAAAAAAGGTCAATAAGGATCACCTAGTTTTCAACAGGAACTGTGGTGTTGGGTTGCATACTTAAGAACTCTAATGCTAGACATCCTCAATATGTAGGTCAGATAATAGTTGATGTGGGATTCATGGATGCCTCTTGGTATCTCAGAGATAGCTCCTCAGCAATTCCAGAACTACCTGAGATTTGGAATGACTCCTAGATCTAAAACACCTGAAGTCTTCAATTTTTTTCAAAAAATTAATCACACTGGCTAAGAGTACAAAGAGGATGAAGAAAAAGGAAAAAACAAAGGTCTGGGAAAAAGCCATAACTTAATGGAGATAAAAAAAAATGCACAGAAATAAGAGAAGATCTAAGATGGCAGAGTAGGTAAACATTGTACCTGTTTATTCCTGTGAACACATTAAAATTACAACTAAATTATAGAACAACCAACCTGGAGAACCATCTGAAGTCCAGCTAAACAGAAGTTTTATAACTAAGAGAACAAAGAAGAGACCACATTGAGATTGGTAAAAGGGGTGGAGACGTGAAACAGGCTAGCCCCAAACCCATGTGGTAGGCATTAATGAGGAGGGATATCTCAGCCACAGAGGCTCCCCCCAGAGGAGTAAGGGACCTCAGCCTGACACCAGGTTCCCCAGTTCAGAGTACCAGTGCTGGGAAGAGAAGCCCCACAACATCTGCTGTGAAAAACAGTGGTGATTTTGATCATCCAGGTGGGATGGAAGCTACAGGAAACCCAAACATCCTCTCAAAGCACCTGAGAACAGATCCACTCATTCATGGGTACTCACCTTGTACTCCAGCAGAGAGATGGTGACTGGGGGGTGTGGTGTCAGAGGCATATGGGGGACAGACTGAGGTGTGTGCCTTTGAGGAGAGGGCTGAAGGAAAAGTTGTCACTTTTCCTGAGTTGGGTCCTCCTCCTGAGCTGCTGGCTAGCAGGTGCCATCTTTTCTGTGATGCACCGTGCCCCCATGGCCAAATCTAAATCTAATTGGTCTAGTGAGCTCCACTCACTTCACCCTGCTGACTCACTGGAACTCCGCCCTACCCAACTCCTACAATACCAGAGGCACTTTCTCTAATGAGCAGCCAGCCCCATCCTGCATTGCACTCTTTCCTGGAAAACCATCAGAGGGATCTGCAGGCCCCAGGTGGGTGGCAACTGGTCTCAGTGTGCTCTGAAATGTTGCTGAGTACCTCAAGACACAGCACTGCTGGTAAACAAGAATCTACAGAAACACCCAGTGCAGGTGACCAGGAAAACTGTGTCAGGGCCCCCAAGACACTGGCAGAAAGAGAGAATCCTAAAAGGAGCAAGGGAAAAGCAACTGGTAACTTATAAGGGAGCTCCCATAAGACTTTCAGCTGATGTCTCAACAGAAACATTACAGGCCAGAAGGGACTGGCAGAACATGTTCAATGTGATGAAAACCGTAAATCTACAACTAAGAATAATGTATCCAGCAAGGCCAGCATTCAAAACTGAACGACAGATAAAGAGCTTCTCAGACAACAAAAAGCTAAAGTTCATCACCACCAAACCAGTACTGCAACGAATGTTAGAGGGACTGCTTTAAGATAGAAGGGGGAAGCAAAATTAGGAACAATAAAATGAAAATAGTAACATATCTATTAAGAGTTACTTTTAATTTAAATGGATTAAAAGCTGCAATGAAAAGAAAAGAAGGGTATTGTACTGAGTGGAGTGTCAGACAGAGACAGACAGATGCAAGTTGATTTCACCTGTAGGTGGAATCTCAAGAAGAAAATAAACAAGCAAAACAGAAATAAATTCTAGATACAGAAAACTTTTGGATTGTTGACGGTTGGGAGGATGGTTGGGAGAGTGCGTGAAATAAGGAGATGGAATTAAGAGGTATAAATTGATTGTTACAAAGTAATAGTCATGGAGATGTAAGGTATAGCACAAGGAAAACAGTCAATAATATTGTAATAACTATGTGTGGTTTCAGATGGGTACTTGATTTGTTGAGGAGATGGTAGGAGGGCTGGAGAGGTGGGTGAAAAAGGGAAAGAAATTAAGTACAAATTCATAGTTTCCAAATAGTCATGTGGATGTAAAATACAGCATAGGGCATGCAGTTAGTAATATTGTAATAACTATGTGTGGTGTCTAATGGGAACCAGATGTATCAGAATGATGACTTTGTAAGTTATATAAATGTCTCATCACCATGTTGTACACCTGAAATTAATGTAATAATTTATGTCAAATGTAATTGAAAAATTAAAAACTAAATGCACAAAAATAAGCATCGTCATAGAAAAATATACTTTTAGTTGGGGTTAAAAAAGAATTAAAGATCTGGCAGAAATAACAGTAAAAAGAAAACTTAAGTCTCTGAGATTCTTTTATCCTACCATAGTCTAGACTCACAGCTCTAAAACTTCTATCCCACCTCTGCCAAATTATCAAACTGACACTCTTGCTCTATGAACACACTTTGTTTTTTACTGTGGTTAATATTAGACAAAATCCATGTATATTTTTAAGGAGGTTACAATTTGTTCACAAAACTAAGGCCTAAATACAAGAAATCACTAGAGGGCAATGAAAGACAGGGTAGAAGCAAAGGCTAGAATTGGTGGGTTAGTCTGGGCAATAGCAATAAGAGAAGTGGGACTTAGAAAACATACAGAATCTGAAACAGAAATAAAATAGGGTCGATCAGTAGCATTATCAAATGTATGGAGTCAGGAAACACTATAGGAATAGTTGAATAAAGTATGATATACATTACAACACTATAAACTAATTTTAAAACTAGTAAGTTAGATGTATCATACTAGCTTACTTGGAGGGATTTCCAAGATGTATCATTAAATCAGAATTCAGAGAAGTATATGTAGCATTATCTCACCTGTGTAATATCAACAAAATCTCTCAAGTATATGCTTATGTGTATAGGAATTTATGGTAGGATATACACCATGTTGTTACTATTGGTTTGAGAGTAGTTGTAAGTATAGGGTTCCAATGGGAAAGGAAAATATGGGATAATAGGAAAAGGAAAGAGTAAGAAAAAGACAACACATACATTCCAATTTTTGAGGAAATGCTTTAAAACACACACACACAAGGAAGCGAAGATTTTAGAGATACATCATCAAAATCTGGCTGGAAGAAGCCCAGGGACACAAAAAAGAAGGTTAAGAATTCTATTAGATTCTTCTCTTAGCCACTGTGCAGTGGTTAGTAAAATTTCCTTAGGCAAAATGAATTGAAGATGAATAGCAGACTTTTTTGGCTATTATTTTGATTTAGTTGTATGGAATATACATACCAAATCATAATGCAGTTTCATTGGTGGTATCACACTCCCTGATATCAAACTATGTACTACAAGGTCATAATAATCAATTCAACATGGTACTGGCACAAAAACAGATGTAGGCAGTATAAACTCTGTGACACTGCTTTTAGTAAGTTTTTTTATAGATCACCTTGGGCAAGGGAAACAAAAGAACAAATAAATAAATGGGACTACTAAGACTAAAAGTTTTGTGCAGCAAAGGAAACCATCAACAAAATAAAAGACATCCTACTGAATGGGAGAAGATATTCATCAATGATATATCACATAAAGGGATAATATCCAAAATTTATAAAGAACTCATGTAACTTAACACAAAAAAACCTAACAATCTAATTTAAAAATGGGCAGAAGACCTGAATAGACATTCTCCAAAGAGGGCATACAGATGGTCAATAGACATATGAAAAAATGTTTGACATCACTAATTATCAGAGAAATGCAAACAAAAACCATGAGGGGATATCACCTCACACCTGTCAGAATGGCCATCATGAATAAATCAACAAAAATAATTGCTGGTGAGGATAAGGAGAAAAGAGAACCCTTGAGCACTGTTTCTGGGATTGTAAATTGGTGCAGCCAGTATGGAGGTTTCTCAAAAAATTAAAAACAGAATTACCTTGTGACCTGACCATTCCAATTCTGGGTATTTATCCAAAGAAATTCAAAACACTAATTTGAAAAGACATATGCACCCCTATGTTCATTGTAGCACTATGTACAGCCAAAATATGGAAGCAACTTAAGCGCCCATCAATAGATGATTAGATATATACAATGGAATATTACTGGGCCATAAAAAAGAATGAAATCTTACCATTTATTAATACATGGATGGACCTAGAGTGTATTATGCTAAGTAAAATAAGTCAGAATGAGAAAGAAAAATACAATATGATCTCACTTATATGTGGGATCTAAAGAACAAAGTGAACAAACAAAACAGAAGCAGACTTACAGATAAAGAGAAAAAAACTGATGGTTGCAGATGGGAGGAGGGTTTGGAGTGTTAGATCAAAAAGGTGAAGGGATTAAGAAGTATAGATAGGTAGTTACAAAATAATCACAGCGATGTAAAGTACAGCCTAGAGAATATAGTCAATAATGTTGCAACAACTGTGTGTGGTGTCAGGTGGGGACTAGACTGATCAGGGGATCACTTTGTAAATTATATAAATGTCTAACCACTATGCTGTACACCTGAAACTACTAGAAAATAATATTGAATGTCAACTATAATTGAAAATAAATAAATTTTAAAGTAGAATTAAATCTAGTAGATTAGACTGAATATGTATGTAAGCAGTACACAATGGAATTTGACTGTTTTCTCTTTGCAGTTGTTATTTGTTTTAAAATTCTCAATAAAAAATGGTTTTCATTTATTTGTCCATATGGAAGCATTTTAGTTTGTTTGAGCTTTCCTTGCAATGTCCTCATGACCTAAAAGTTAACACAGCTATTAAGGCACCAAAGACTGTCCTTCATACAAGAAGTCTTTGGTTTAATATAACTTATTTGGTAAGGCTCAAATTTGTTACAAAAACCTAAAGGGATTACTTAGGTGGCTTTTCCCCATTTTTAGTATAAGGACTTCTAAATAGGGGTACATAAATAGTTCTATCACTATTTTCCCATGAATTAGCTGTGCGACATTGGACAAGTCACTCTAGTCCTCTACTAAGTGTATCATTTTCCTAGTCTGATGTGGCTGAGAAGCAAGAGACCCATTTTTTCCAATCCTAAACATATATTATCCTATGTAATCCACACATACAAATTATATTCATGCTCAAACGAGGCACTGATTGTCCTGTGTCACATGATTTATTTAGGATATAATGCAAATATCTACACATAAAACAAACCAATAAACCAGGATAAATATAGTGAACAAATATTTGATTGACCGTCTTTGAAAAAATAGTTAGCAATATAGTTCTTCCATTGCTGTAATGAAAAAAATCTTTCTGCAAGGCTGTCAGTCTTTCAAATATATTGAAACCATTGGTTGGAAAAAAGCAGGTACTGGTTTCTTGCTGCTTTATAACTTCACTGATTACCCTGTCCTTACCTGAGATCTACTCAAATGTATCCAGCAATTAAATTCCCTCCCTTGCTTGTTCTTTTGGGAGTCTCCATAGCACACATACAAACTAGGAGAAAATCATCAGATTCAATTTTTCAGAAAGCAAAACAGAGGCAAAGATGAACCTTTAGCTAATGTCCATGGTGCTCACTTGGGCAGCACATATACTAGCAAATGTGCATAGCTTCTTGCTATACTGTAATTAATTTACAACTCTCAACAACACTTCTGGGAAAAATATCAAAGGTCATAGAGGGGAGGGCTATGCTCATTATTATAAGTGGTGATGCCCTTCAGACAGAATCCTACAGCAATACCTGATCAATTTGGGAAGAATGCCTAGTCTCTAATATGTTGCCTTGTTGTATTTGTTATAAGGAAATGTTCCACTGGCATTCAGAGAAAATTAATACAACTGACACTTACATCACAATATGAACCTTCCCTGCCTAGTAATCTGTAATGAGACCTAAGATGAAGAAAATGGTTTCTACATTAAAATTTATGGCCCATTTCAGAGGCATATTAATTCACATGGATGTACCTGTTATACTCAATTTCAACCACTAAGAAAAATAATTTTGCCTCTTTAGCAAATGGCTAAATGATGAGCTCATTTGATCCTTATCAGGGAAAACATCACCGTATAACTACAAAATTACCACTTGCTTGATGCTTATAACAATTTGAATAGAAACCTTAATAAAGTTTGCTTTTAAAAATATGTAGGGTATAAAACAGGAACATATTACACCAATGAATGATGGTTAGGGAATATCCAGTGTCAACTACGCAGGAATGTTTGACAGTATGATATCATGTCCATATTATCTCATGATCACTGAATCTTGAGAGGTGATTCCCTATAGAGAGGGGGCAGATAAGGAGAAAATTGTGGATGTAGTCTTTATTCTCTAAATGGCTTCTTAAAACTGATTATGTTTTCGAAATTTTGCAGACATCAGCCAGTACATATTAGTGTAGAGCTACATGTTAGGTCAATGAGTGAGAGTTTCAGCTCCACATGATGTCATCAGACATGTGAGACATTTTCATGAGGAAGAGAAAGTCAACTTATTCTGTGTGGCAACAGAGGTTTAACTAGGAAAAAATATAAAACAATAATGATGAGACAGGATTTGAATCAAAACTAAGGAAGAACATTTCAATAATGGAATAGCCTGCCTAAAAAAAAAGACATGTCATCTGTCATTGCAGAGGAATATTGTCAAAGGATTACTTTTACTAGGCGGGAGTGTGAACTTTATAGTTTCTAAGGTCCCTTCTAATTCTAAAATTGTTTCCAGGACTATGCTTTACCTGCTTGAGATAACTAATGGTAAGTACTAAAGTACGTAAATAGCTACTGAGAAAAAAAGGAATAATTTATTTTTACCTATTTCTTAAATGCAGTCAAAGAACATCTACTTCGAAAGAGTTTTTGTTAGTTTATGTGGGATTTCTGTGCATGAGTGAAATAAAATTTCATTGATTTAAAAATATTTTGTTATTTTGACTTCCCTTCCTCCCATGGCATACCTGTCACTATAATCACTATTTAGCCAGAATTAATAAAGAGTTAGCATATGACTTTGAGAAAAATAGGTGAACACTGAAGTAACTTGCAGGATTAGCATGGTTAAATGACTTCTTTGAACTTTAAGCTTTTCCAAATTAGCAAACTTTAGTGAATCATTATAAATTACATACATATTTCTTTAGCACTTTGTGTTTGCCAGCACTGGGCTAAGCTCTGGGAAGAGATACAAAGCAAAATAAAACAGACACAACCTATTTCTCTCTTAGAAATTTTAACATTAACCATTGTAACTTTAGTGAAGACACATGTTTACATTTAACAAACAGTATCCCCTCTTATAAATGCCTGGGAATCAACCGCAAGCAGCTGAAAGAGAAAGTAACACAACTATATATCATTAGAACACACAAAGTGTGTTCAGATTATCTTTAGATAAATATATGATTGAGTAAGATGGGGTCACATTAAAATTTCTTCTTTCAGTAAAAATAAGTAAAGGAATAAATAAAGCAAGATAATGCATTTAAGAATACAAAACAATTTATTCAAAGTTTACACACTTGTCACCTTGACTAACTTAATTAACAGTTCTTTTGAAGTAGGTTAAGAAATTCAAGCTGAAATTCAGAGGGAAAAACAAAAACAAACACATAAGCATTCCTTTAATAAAATCATTTTTAAAATATGATAATATAAATGAGCCCATAAGTAGGCATAGGTGGTACTTACTTAAAGTAAATATTTTTGTGAATCTCATAATTTTTACACTGAGACCTTGTAATCTGAGGTCTGTGGATGTGCTTCAAAAGTCTATAAAACACCTGAAAATGTAAAAGCAGTGTGCATGTGTATTTGTTTTCCCATGGAGAGATTTCATAGTTTTCTCCAGATTCTCAAAAATTCCCTGTGACCCACATTACATACCCCACTCACCCACTGAGAAGTTAAAAAAACAAACAAAAAAACTTTTAAAGGTAATATAGAGACAGGTACCAAAATGGTGAGATGTGCTACCGGCAGTATAAAGGCTTTGTAATACAGGGAGGAATGATGACTAGTTAAGGACTTTAGCAGAGAACCAGGACTGTTAGCAGCCAATTTACAAATGACAGGAAGTCAAGGTTGTGTCTAAAAAATACTTCCTGATGGTGCTCATGTAGATACATTTTTAATAGGGCTGAAGTTGATGAGAATTTGCTACTTCCAAAAGGAATCATAAATGATTACAACACTGAACCAAGTGAGGTTTGAGGCTACTTATGTTCAAGTCATCTTGGGAGAGGGCCAGGAACAGATATGTTGATTAGTTATGGAGGGTTTTTGTTCAAAAGCCTGTCAGTTTTGAAAGAGGACTATAGAAGGGGATAGAATGAGAACTTTAATAAATGTAGCCCTATCTTAAGGTCATTCAAGGAATGAAAAATTCTAGTTCACTTACATACCAACATGTATAACTTTGAATGTTTAAATGTGCAATTACATAATCCTATTCCACATTACCAGAGCCATCAGTACCCACAAAGAAATCCCATTCAATATTCTCTTCATTCTAAAAGGTCTGGCAGAATCCATAGTTCTAATTCACCAACTAATTCTTAAATAAGCTATCTACAATTTATTCCCATGCATCATTGATCATACAGAAAGAGGATATGTTTGATCAATTCTGTTTTCCAGGAGTGAGGAATATGTGCACTTGCTTGTGATTGTGCCTTGCAATTCATGACTGGTCAAGGTAGGAGTATGTGGGCAGATCTGAGCTACGGGCTTCAAACAAAGACTGAATCTTTATGATGTCATCATAACACAGTCCCACCAACTAAACAAAGCTCCTTGGATATATCCCAATATGAAAATAAATCTTTAAATATGATCATAAGAATAAAGTTTTCCTGACCCACTCTACCTATCTTTCTCAGCTCAGCCTCTTGTTTTTATACTTATTATTATTTTTTTAGAAAACTTTGTTTCTCTCCACCAGGATTTCAGTCCCTTAGGTGACTTGGCAAAATCTAATGCTTTATTCTTCCCACTGCCCTACAATCAAGTACTACATGGATTGAGAAAAATAAAAGGAAAAATTTCAAACTAGATAGCTAAGATGAACATTATTTCATTGAAAAGAGTATATGTGTTACATTGAAAGGAGTATTTATGTTACTTTTCAGTTTTGCTCATCAGGATGCTCTTAGTCTGGAATCTCAGGAAAATATCATAAATATTTATCTTTATCTTTGAACCAACATCCAAATGCAAAACTAATTAGTGGGTCCTAAGCACTGTACAGAATGGATAACAGGTTTGTTTGTTTATTGTCTGCCTTCTCCCTACTAGAATATTAGCTTTATGAGAACACGGATTTTGTTTTTTTCAGTAACATACCCCTTCAACCTGAAACAATGCCTGGAACTCATTAGATGCTTCCTAAGTGCCTAAATTAATGAATATGATTCCTGCCTCTTATAGACATACCCAAATACATATTTGCTAGGAAATTCCATTGAGTTTCTAATCTATAAATAAGATCCCAAGTATAATGTGACATTTTTTACATTGGCAAATTAGGTTCTCTGATTTGATTCAGAAACCACTAGGCCAAAGTTATGCTTCCCCAGAGACCAGTGGGTATTTGCCTGGTTATCATCTTTTTATAATTCTCCAGCTTCTTTTATGAGTTACTCTGACTCACTCCATAGATACTGTCTGTCCCTAGTTGTGGCTCAGATCTGATTTAAGAAAAATTTTAATTGGTGTATATTTTAAACCTTGGTTTTCAAAGTACTCTCTGTTAAATCACATGAGTGTAATTTTTTCCTTCTTCCTTTTTTCCTCCAAACCTAAAATAGACATTAAAAGTCCCCTCCAAGAGAGCAAACTCTCTTGTTAGAAGTTTTATTGTTTGTTCGAAACAAAACGAAAACATAGTCTTCTAAAGGTCACTCTGGTTCCAAGAGTTACCAATTTTCCCCTTATGCAGTTCTCATAAAAATAAATGCATATACTGTTGAAACAGAGACACTCCAGGGACCAGAAATTAAATAGGCTATCACAAGGTAACCTGGATACAAACAGATGGACAAATGCTGGATCTTCAGCTGCATCATTCCGTGAGGTTTCCTTAAGCCAATTTGAATGTCTCTGAGGATGAGAGCCTTTACACCTGACACATCTGTGTTCCAGATCCCCTGCCTTTAAAATGACTTTTCTGAGTGTCATTGGAAACAACATTAAGATAATGGCAAGAATGACAGTGAGGCATGCACAAGGGAAGCAAAATAAATGAAATCAATTAATATTATAAATACCAGTTCCTCATTCACATTTCTTTCACGTTAATTACATGCACGTGACATCTTGAGGTTCCAATTACTAACCACCTTGCTTTGATCAGGAAACAAAAACTAGAAAGAAAAAGAGACAGGTGCCTCCATTTTGCTACTCTTAATCACTGTCTCTTTCAAATGTCACTTGAATTCATAGAACAAATCAAAATTTAAAAAACCCTCCAATACGATCTATCACTTATGAAAACTGATAAAATAATTTATTCAGAAAATAAAATAGTGGTTTAAATAAACCAATTTAATAGAAAATCAGATGCTTCATTTTACTTGATTTAATGGAAAAGCACTCATAGCCCAGTAGAAATGAAGACAAAATGTGCATAACCAACAGCCTATTAAAATTCGCAGTAGCAGAATGTATTATTTTGAGGTTAGCTGTCATTCTGTTTGAATAGGTCCTTAACAGATTACAGAGCAGAAGGAAAAGGCCAGTATGACATGATTCTCTGACTTGATTACAGTATTACCAAGACAGCATATGGGCTTGGTATGTATTGGATAATTTTTATTCAGTGAGTTTACTTGCACATAAATTCTTTGATGTGTCTTATTTGGTTTTACATTGCCTTTAATATTTATGTTTCACTTTAATTGAATCATTTTGATCTACAGATTAATAGGTCAGGCTATTCTACCAATTACAGCTGATGCTTGTTGAAGCCCACATGAAAAAAGATGGAATTTGGATTTATATCTTACTCAGGATTCCTCAATTTAGAATACCACTAAAGTTCTACACATAACCATCATTCCTACAATTAGGGAGAAGGGTCTTAATGCACCAGGTACCTGGCATCTCCCAAGACCCAGAAGAGAGCACCCATCTTTTGCTTTCAAGAAGCTGATTGGTTTGCCAGATGGTAAAATGCACAGCAAGTGGGGGGGCGGGGAACCCGAAGAGAACTCAATCTGTTTTGTGAGAAACAGTTCACCTTACAATTCATCTTAAAGTCAAATCTGTGGGAGCTACTAATCTAATTTATTAAAAAAGGAGTTGGAGAGCACTGAGATTTTACTGCAAATCTGTCACACACAACTCTGCATGGACATGGTATGCATTATCAGAAAATAATTTAAAACTCCTGCAGACATAGGGGAGTATAGCCTAAGTGCTAAATTTAGGTGATAGCACAGATAAAACAGAAGGTGAAATACTGCCAAAAGAAACCAGCCCCTGACTTGGTCAAAGCCAGAATTAGATCCACAGTCTACAATATATCAGTAGCTGTAATTTAACTGGATTCCAAGAAGAGCAATAAAATGGTAGCTACAGAAGAGGGTAGTAATATCATATATACCAGGTTCGGCTCCCACTCCAAAGTGCTCGATCTTATTCTTGGTCTTTGCTAAAAGGCAGATTTAATTTCAATCCAAATAAATATTAAGGCAAAGAGACAAATGGGCAATGCATTGAACATAAACATTATTTTAAAGCTTATTTTATTTATCTGAAGGCATAAGAATAACTCAGATGAAAGAGTATTTCTTCTCTTTCACCTAGACTGACACACAAATATTTCTTGAGATCTTTGGAGGAAACACACACACACACACACACACACACACACACACACACACACACACGAGTGCCAAAAATGTATACACACTTTAAGAGATGTTATCTGTATTACTTTTAGAAATTGATTTGAATTGTGGTAGCAATGTGTAGTATGGCGTTCATTCAAAAGATGGCATTAATCATATGAATAAGCATCACCATGCAACAGGCAGGACAGTCACAGAAAATGGCAGAAGCATAGCTGTCATTAGAGGAGCACAAGACCATTTTGAAGTGGTATTTGAAATTTGAGAACATTGTTTGAGTTTCCCCAATGTTCTCCTGACATAACACCCCTTGACTTCTACCTATGGGGGGCCATAAAGGATGTGGCGTACTGTAGAAAACAGCTACACTAGAGGTACTTTGGGAAGAAATTAAAACAGCATGCACAGTGATACAAGTCAACATTGCCCAAGCAGTAGTTTGCTATAATCAGAAGTGTCTGGATGCTGATGGCAACCACTTTGAGCACCTCTTGTCATTGCAGAAGTCAAATATGACTTGTACTCATCTTTTGTTATCAGCATACATTATTAAAATTTCAATAGTTTTTGCCTTTCTTAAAATGTGTATATATACACATATTTGTCACTATATATATACACATATACATATATACATATATACATACATACATACATATTCATATACATAGTCTGAAAATTAAGTTCGTGAACTTGCTACTATGCACTTATGCTATTTGGCAGCACTGTCCAAACAGCTTGTTAAAGTTCATAACCTTGGTACATCTGTGCCTCCCAGCTGTGTTCATATCAACATGCGGCAGTGTGTTGCTGAGTGGTGTTCATTATTGCTCTTGCATGTTTTTGTGTGCTATTGTGAGAATGTTGGTGCTCGAACTAGAAAAATGAACAAACATTAAATTTCTTGTTAAATTTGGCAAGAGCAGAAGTAAAATCAGAGACAAGTTAGTCCAAGTTTATGAGGAAAATGCCATTAAAAAAAATGGCAGTGTACAAATGCCAATTCTCCACAACCAAAAAAATTCTGTCAGACAAATCAAGAGTTCAAATGATGTTGTTAACCTTTTTTGATACCAGAGAGATTGTTCATTATGAATTTGTACCAAATGGACAAATAGTCAACCAAGTTTACTATTTGGAAGTGCTGAAAAGGCTGTGTGAAAAAGATAGACAAAAACAACCTGAATTTTTCACCAATAACTCATGGTTCTTATATCACAACAGTGCCCCAGCTCACAGGGCACTATCTGTGAGGGAGTTTTTAGGCAGTACAGAACTAACTGTATTGGAACACCCTCCCTACTCACCTGATCTGCCCAATGACTTTTTTTCTTTACCAGAAGATAAAGTAAATATATTAAAAGGAAGACATTTTTATGATATTCAGGACATCAAGGGTAATACCAAGACAATGCAGATAGCAATTCCAGAAAGAGTTTCAAAATTCCTTTGAAGGGTGGACTAGGTGCTGGCATAGTGTATAGCTTCCCAAGGGGAGTACTTTGAAGATGACCATAGTAATATTCAGCAATGAGATATGCAACACTTTTTCCAGGATGAGTTTGCGAACTTAATTATCAGACCTCATATGTATGTGTGTGTGTGTGTGTGTGTGTGTGTGTGTGTGTGTGTGTGTGTTCAGTGACTACTATAAGGAGTTTGCTGGTTAAAATGAAGTTTACTTTTTCTCCACAAATAAGCTACTTTACAGCCCATATTTTACAAATTCATAATGACAGTGTCAAAATTGGTAGTTAAGTACTTAAGGGCATAGTAGTTAATGACACAGGCTCTGGGTGTCAGACTGTCCAGGTCTGAGTTTTACCCATCCACTTACTAGTCATGTAACCTTGGACACGTCCTTAACTTCTTTGTACCTAAATGTTTTTGTCAGTAAAATCTAGGACAGGGGTGGGCAAAATTTCTATTGCAGTCCCCCAGTGGACCACCAAGCAATTTGGGGGTGACTGCCTGAATAATAAAAGAAATAGATAGTGGACTTCAACACTTGCAGCAATAGCTCTTGACCTGAAAAAGTCTGCCAAGCCCTGAACTAGGACAATAATAAAACCTACTTTACAGGGTTGTTGTGAAGATTAAATAACAGTGCATATAATGGTCTTGATAAGAGTTTCACAAGTATTGCTGTTTTAATTACCATAATTTTAATTATTATAGTCATCATTATTATCCTTACAATAACGGCTATATTGGATACTCCATATGTCTGCAGTACACAAGTAACTCTTTTAACTTAAACTATACTGCTTATATCTATACATTCTTTTTTAACATCTTTTCCCCAATGCTGCCTAGGTGGGCACATGCTGCGAGTGAATCAACCCAATGAATGACAAAAGCCAATTTGATTCCCTTAAGAATTTGAACAGAGAGAAAGAAAGATTAAATAGGTCAGAAGTGATCTTGCACTGGGAGTGTAAGGACAAAAACATTTGAGGGCAGAAAAGGTACAATAGACAATAACCTAAAGTTCCAGGTGAGCTGGAAGTATGGGGAAGTAGAATTTAAAAACAGATGAAAGAAGTCATCCTGCAGAAGTCAGGATGGAGCAGCAGTGCCAAAGGAAGCAGAAATGACAGATTATGTGGCTACAGAGAACAAGAGATGGATGGTTGAGCTTCCTGAGAACTTCCAATTCCCTATGACATGAGGTTCCATGGCACACCCTTTAGCCTTACAATGCATTTTTCTTTATTCAGCTGAGCTTGTGAGGGTTTCTGTTCCTTGCAATCAAATAACTTCTAAGACACATAATGATATATCTCAATTTGTATTCAAATACCTCTCGCTTTCTCATTTCTTTTAAATCTGGCCTAAATTTATTTTAACATTAGAAACAGGTGTCCAAATTAATTTACTGAAATCTGTAAAAACACAACAGAACCCTGTTATGACACAGATTATAGCTAAAAACTTGGCTATTTTACAGGTCAAAGTGGGTCCTATGAATTGTAACAACTGCGCTTAATTTGGTTTCTCTGCAAGACTGACATCCATATGGCCTGTTCCCAAGACACTGGCTTGGCTACCCTGTATCAGTAAGTTACCTACAAAAGAATGAATTTTAAATTTACATAGTGGTAGATAATGAACACAGACAGAAACAATCACCCTTTTGATTTTTGCATCTCATTTTTGTTATGGTTCTATATCAGATTCTTTTTACATTTAATTATATGTAATTGCACAAATAATACGTGAATACATTCTGTTATTTAGAACAGTGAAATGGTTCTCCCCCATGGCTACCAACTCCCTGCCATCAAGCCTAAGGTCCTCTCCACAGATGACATGGTAAGTAGTTGGACTGCATAGCCCTCCAGACAGCTTGTTGCTTAATTTGCTTTTGTGTGATTGGGGTTTCATCTGTGAGTGAGCACAATGGTTAACATAAACATACCCCATGTATTGATGCTTTTGCAGTATGCTTTTTCCTCTTAACAATATAGTCTTGGGACACTGTCTCATAATAATGTATGCAGGACAACTTCATTTGTAAACTACTTAACAGTGCCCATTTATTTACACTTTACCATGTTGATAGACATTTGGGTTGCTTATTTTACTTTTATATTTGTGTTACTATTATACACAATGCTAAGTAAATATCCTTGGATAGCCTGTTTATGTATATGTGTAGGAAGTAGAATTTTTTGGTTTGAGGAATTGCATATTTTTATTTTTAGAAGACATGGCCAAATTGCCCTCCAAAAGTGATGGCCCTATTTACATTCCTACCAGTCCTAAATAGCATCGGTATTTCTTGTTAACCAATGCCACCCCAATAAGTCAAACAATAAAAAATAATAAAATCAAGTCTTGAAAATAATGCTAAATGATAGAAGCCAGAACAAAAAGAAAAGAGAGAAAGAGAGACACACAGAGAGAGACAGACAGACCGACAGACAGAAGGAGGAGGACATAAAAAGGGACATGAGACATGAAAAATGTTTAACCTCAAGATAAAAGACACATTTTTTTACTCAATAGTTTGGCAAAAACTGTATATCGTATTTTTGATGGACATTTCATAATATGCTCACATGTTTCTGTTTATAGGGAAATAGCTCTCTAGGTACGAGTTTCCCCAAACAAGAAGAGTTACCTATCATTTAAACACTAGATCTAGGGGAGTTCCCTGATGGTGTAGTGGCTTAAGGCTTCAGTGCTGGCGCTGTCAGCGCTGCGGCCTGGGTTCGATTCCCAGTCAGGGAGCTAACCACACACCAAAAAGCAAAATAAATAAATAAATAAATAAATAAACACTAGATCTGGAGAAATATATTTTTTTTCAGAAAAACAACAGAAACTGTGTATAAGTCATGAAGAATTTAGTCTTCTGTAATCTGTTTATTTTTTTCTTTATATGGTTAACATGGTATTTCTAAACTAACTCACAGAACTGTATTAGCTAAAAGGCTTGTCTGCTCAGAACAGTTAAGCGAGCCACCTATTTGGAGTAAATTTAGTCCTAACACACATTGGCTTCAATTTACTTGCATATTTGTGAATGGAGCAAGTGTGTTACTAAGTCAGTGTTACCAGTTGCCTCTGAGACAAGAAAATGGAACAGTAAGTGCCTGGAGCTGTCCTCTTCTCTCATCTGACTAGTGCCATTGCCAGAGACACTTTGTACACTTCCTGTCTTTCAATTACAGGCAGACTTAGGAGACGTACCATTTTAAATGGGACAGAAAACAAAGGTACTGTCCCATTTCAAACATTACATGTGGTCAGCCTATTGACACCTTGAATTTAGCCCAGTCAGACTAGGCTGATGATGTGTACCATTTGAAATGGGACAGTACTGTTGTTTTCTGTCCTGTTTATAATTGTATGCCTGGTCAGCCTAGCTATAGGGACTGATAACCCTGCCTTTTAGTGATAACACACATAACTTTTCACCTGGTGACTTTTGGTTTCTGGATCACCAAATGCCTCATTTGAATTGTTGGTTAATGCCACCTCAAATATTTTATTGAATCAGTCATAGTGCATATACAGTATTTTGTTCTCTGCACTAGATGAAAACTTAGTCATTTTCAACAACTCTTTTGAAATTTCCACTTGAATATTTGCTGAGGTTTATGGGATCAATATAGGCTTTAAGACTGTCAGTTAACAACTAACAGAGTTTTAAAATAGAGTTTATTTCTATCTTTATTCTGCACATTTCTGCAAGGTAGAAAGTGGTCACTTACTTCATATGCGTAAATTATGTTAACAGTCTCAACAAAAAACTTTTTAACTTTGGCTTGCTTATCCAGTAGTGTGGCTGGGTTACGCTCCATCAGCTCCTCTTACGAGCAGTATAAGTTGGTGGGAATGCCTAGTACAGTCTTAAGGCCAGAGCCCTTGCAGTCAAGTGTTGAGGGCTTAACAGTATCAACTCTGGGAAGGCAACTTGTTCTTTTTAAGGGTTGAACTCAAACATACTTCTATTACATTAGAATTGAGATGTTAGAAAAATAACATTTCTAGAGACTTTCTTGCAAAAAAACAAACAAAGAAACAAAAACCAACTCCCACAACTTCAATATAAACTATTGCATTCTTTATACTATACCTGTCTCCCTACCCTGCCATTGATTAAACCCACTGGCTTCCCACAAACTGAACAATCCAGTCTTGACTCTCAGATAGATATTGAAGCTTTACATTTGTACTTGATTTATGAAAGTGTCAAATTAAAAAAAAAAATTTCTTACTTTAAAATCACAAAATGTTTTAAATAGTGATTTTGATGTACAAGGCACAACACATACATAGAAATGAGGTATGACAGTAGTAAGTTCATCAAACTGAAAGGTCAAAAATAGTTGTAAACAATTGTTTCAAGAAGGTACTATTGGACCAATTCACTCTCCAGGGAAAAACTTTGTTGTTTAAGAAGACTTCTCTGAAATGTCTTGGCAATTATTTTCTAGACTTAGGTGAGACTTAAGTTGTCCTACAGTCACATTTTTCACCAATGTTAAGGCAGACAAGAAGAACCAGGGGCCCAGAGAGGAGGTATTCACCCCCAAAACAGTGAAAGGCTTTACGACTTTTGCTCTATAACTGAAAATTCCTACCAAAAAAAAAAATCAGTTCTATCGTAGAAAATATTTTTTAGCAAAAATAAATTAATCTTCAAAAGTATACTTAAATAAAAAGAAGACATTTTCAACTTCACTTCTCACGTATTTACCTGTAGGTTTGCTGCTGCATGGATGAGCCACATAAATTCTTTCATTCTCAGCATGCTTTCCTTGGTTCCCCAAGTAACTTCTCCATTACTTTCACACCAATGTGCCCCTTGACTAGTTCTACAGATGATTTTGAGTACTATGGCTGCCAAGCCATATAAGTCAATGCCAACTATATCCAGAAACATCAATCTGTTGTGGAAAAATATGTGGAAAATATGCTATAAATTTATACAATCATATAATGATAATAATAGTGCTCATCTACTAAGTAACCACTATGTGCCAGACTTTTCATATGTATTCTCTCTAATGTTTCACAAATGTTCAAACAAGTTATTATTAACTTCATTTTAGAGGTAAAAACTGGAAGTTTAGAAAGGTTTGATAACTTGTACAAAACCATCTGGTGAATGAGTAGAGCTGGATTTTGACCTTGGATTTGTCTGCTTAAACTCCTTTTATTTGCTATGTAAGATATTTGACATGCAGTATCTCACTTAATCCTCACAATAAACCTAGCTGTTAAGAAGAAAATCCTCATGCCCCACTGCTCTAATTTCTATAGAGAGGAATGATACTTCCTAGGAAGAAAGGTAGAGGAGGAATCATTCCAGCCTTTCTCCATCCCTCACCACTCCTGCCTAAGGGAGGAGGGACATTTCTGCTTGGGAAGATTGAAAGAAGGGACTGGGCAAGTATGAATCACTCGCTTCTGAGTTTTCAGCATTATCTCATTCTTAGCATAACCATTAGGATAACTTTGAGGAGGGGTTTGCCCTTGAGGAGAAGGATGGTAGTTGTCCAGTTCTACCCGTAATTGCCTAGGTGGGTATGTTTCATTAAAGTTGGAGGTATAGGAAAGTATTAAGAGTAACTATTCTTGGATTTAAATCAACCTTATTAGTAATGAGGTTGACATTTTAATCTTTATTTGCCTTAATTAAATAGTGGCTCATAATTCAGAATATGAAAAGGTAAATTTTTTTCAATTCTAAAACTGCAACCCTAGATACTCTTATTAGCCCCATTTTCTGGAGGAAATAACTAAAGCTCATAGAAGTTATGTGTTCAAAAAAGGTAACTAATAAATAGTAGGAATAAGACTTAAATTGAGGTCTTTCTAACTCTAAAGCGCTTTCTCTTTCAAAACTGTATTTTGAATTAACTTTATTCATGTACCCCACAATTATTATGGCTGATCAAGAGTTTTAACCATTCCTTAAATCTTAAGTTTAGATATTAAGAAGCAAAAGGAACAACAAGCCAGAACGACAAATGTAAAAAATATGGTTAATTTTCATTCTCATATATAACCTACAATAAGCTGAATGTCAGAGGACTCAGAGAAGGTAGATGGAGGTTGGAAGAGAAGTGGTAGGGGTACAAAAGCAGAGCTAGTATTTGAAGCAAGGTACTAGTTAGTGGAGGCACAGTGTTCCACTGTGAGAAGGCCTGATCTGATGTAGAGTGAATGGGAATATATTTCTGGAAAACTGGCAACACAGAAAAATCTCCTTTTGTTGCACATGAGCTATTGGTTAACATATTTATGAATAATGAGGTGACTAAGATTATTTGGCTAGACATTCCCACCTCCAAATCTCTTCACACACACACACACACACACACACACACACACACACACACGGAAACACTTGGTCTTATAGCCGTGGAAGGATACCCAAAGGTTCATAATGTAGTTATTTATGGTAGAAAAAATGAGGAGAGAGGCTAGAGAAGGAATGTCATTTTTACTTAGCATGAGCTACACAGAGGAGAGCCCAATAGTAGCAAACAACAGCCATCGTTGCTATTCCTAATGAAACTCCCCAAGGGAATCACTGTGCTCCTTCAAGGTAGATAGGCTTGTTTCCTGTTTTGCTGGTAGTCAGACCCTGGAGAATGCACTGCTAATAGAATTCTGAGCTCTAATTAGAGATTTGGTGTCATCATCAGATAATTACAGCCATTTGCCCTTGTTACCAATTGCAACAGATGCAAGGTTTGCTGCTAAGATGTTTGCCTTTGATTACCAGAGGTGAGAACTGTGTAGACTACCTTTCTCTTTTATTTACCTGTTAGGCAGCCTAGCAATCTTTTAAAAGCCACTTCTAACGTAGGCTTGAGACCATCAGGGCCCTTTACTGATAATATGATCCCTTTAGAGGAAAACAGGTAAGAATGAAAATGTGTAATTCCCTCAAGGAATACTTGCTGCCTTTAAGGGCATCTCAAAAGCCACAAGCAGAATTAATCTATTTTAGCAGTTTCTTTTGTAGAAACTATGGATGCAGAGGATGCCTGCATCTGCAAAGGTGGGATTTGACTCACACAGAACTGTGTTGCATTTAAGTGTTTCATGTTCAGAAACATACACATTGACACATACATTCAAAAATATAAGTTGATATATACATTCAGTGAGCTAGTGCTTTTGACTAATAGGCTACACATTTTGCTTTTCCCAAAATGTCTTATTCAAATACCTTTCTCTTCACTTTTCTATTATGTGAGACATTTTAATTAGTGCAGAGCATAGAGTAAGTCCAGTTCCAGAGTCGTGATTCCTTTATGAATTTATGAAAGTCCTACTCTAATTGTGCAGAAAACCCATTAAAAGATCAATAAAAATTTAGCTAGATATGTATACATTTTTGCAAATTTGTGTATGTGATCATTTCTTATGGGAAGAGGAGTAGGAAAACATGTAGTCAATCAACAATTCTTCTCTTTAAGCCAGGCCCTGTGACCACAAAAATTTTTGATAAGTTCCCAACAACAGCAATAGTCACTTTAAATAAAAGTGATGGTTTTCCTAGAGGCAAGTGCTCCTGTAATTAAATTGTATACAGGCTAATTTAACGTGTCTCCAGCTGCTGGATAATATAATGCCTTATGCTTCAGAAAAGGGTGTCCTCTCAATGCAGTGGTTAAAAACAGTAAGGTTTTGGGACACAACCATTAAAATTTAAATGGTTCCTTTTGGCAGAGACTGAGTTGGTTATTTGGCCTAGGAGATGGCTTAGCAAAGTACATAGATGCCAGAGCTGGAAAGCTCTAGATAATTTTGATCAAAGATGAATTATTCCTATATAGTTAAATAGCATCACTGTCTTAATTTCTTTATTTTCATGCATGGGAGCATGAAAAATGAGACCAGCCATTAATTTATGTCATCTAGAGATAGATTCAGAAAGAATGCATTAACTACCTACCATATAATTTCCTTCCTTCCTTCTCAGTTTCAAAACAACCAAAAAAAATGCCCAGTGAAACTTTATAAGTTAATTAGAAGTCAGAAATATTTTCCTGAAGACTGTCATTGCTGCATGGGTACTCATTAAAATGCCTCAGAACAACCCATGCTATCTAATATCATTAGGGGATCAAGAAATGTGAAGCATTCTTCAAGGCAGATAATTAACTTATCTGGAGGAATTGTTACTGTTTGCTCTTTCCTGTGGAAAAAGTACTAAAGGGAAATCTCACTAAAATGGAGTCAGGAGGCCGGAAGGGGGAGCTCTCATGCCCTACTACTCATCTTCAATTAGTCCCAAAAAGGAAAAGATGTACCCTGCAACTGCAACAGGAAGATGTTTTCTATATTACTACCCCAGCAGAAGGAAGAAAGATTTTCTCCTTGCCTTGAAATAGCTCAGCCAATGAGATTCTCTCACAACTCAGTGAATGAGAACCCACAATACTTACACACACAGCCTAACCTAACTTCCCCCTTTTCCTCTATAAAAGAAAGTTTCTCTCACGTGTTCTCCAGACTTGCCTATGGTTTTGTGTTAGTTTGTATGCCCTGAATTGCAATTCTTTGTTGTTTCTGAATAACTTCCATTTTTGCTGGGAAAATAATTTTTACTTTTTTAGGCCAACACCTGCGAATGGACACTATTACATGGCTCTTATGATTGATATGAAAATAAGTTAAGAAAGCAGAAGGAATTCTGCAAACCTGGTTTCTTAATTAGAACACAGTAGATAGGCAAGAACAACCGACCCTTTCTTTTTGTCCTCTAGACTTTAAGCTTCTAGGTATTTTCAGCATGATTAACCTTGATTTCCTTGGGGGAAGCTACAAGAGAAAAGAGGGCACTATATCATCTGCAACCTATACCTCCCCAATACAATTTTACTTCAGAGAGGTTGTTTCTAACAATTAGAGAAAACAAAAAGAAAAAAAATTGAACAATGTTGTCAATCACTTTTATTAAAATTACTATGGTCAAGAATAAATTAGATAATTTAAAGTATTTAAATTCCAGCATTTTGTTATATTTTTGAATAATTTTCAATAGAAATAATATCAGTTCTTGTCAACCCTTTTCCTTAAGTTATTGTAATTAGATATAGCAAAGAAGAACATGTAAGGAAAGATTTTGAGCTTTTACTTGGGAAAAAAAAAGAAAAATTACTTAGTATTTTTACCTTCCAGGGCGCAATTTGCATTCAAAATGCCTCTTTCACCTTCTATTTCTTTATTTTAAGATAGTGAGTGTTATCTTGATTTGTTTCTAAAGTAAAGTTATATTCATTTGAGTCAGTGATGTCATGCAGCTAGTCCCTGCCAAATGCAACTTCCTCAGGAAATTCTCAGTCTTTGAATTGGTGCTAGAGATGTTTATCATGAAAAAGGTTCAATTTGTGACTACTGTATTCACACTCTACTGGAAGTGTTGATGCTGACTTTGGAAGTAACCTCGGAAAACACTGGATTCTTCTAGATGTAAATACTATTGTATACAAAATTTTCAGCAAAAGAATCTGTGGCAGAAACTACAACTGGCCTCCCCAAAATCCATTCCCCTTTTCTTTCTTACTAACAGAAATTATATTTCTCAGCCTCCCTTGCAGATAAGGGTGAATAATCATTTGTAAATAGAAGGTATGAATAGTTTCTGAGAAAGCTCTTAAGTAGCCTGACTTGGCTGGGTATAATGGAAAAGGCCCTGAAGTGAAACTCAGGACACAAAGTCATTAGTATAGATTTGGTCACTAATTTGCTGTGTGAACTTAGTGAGTCACTTTCCCTCTGCATCTCCATTTTCTTATATGTGAAATGAGACAGTTGAACTACATAGACTCTGAGCACCTTTCTAAATTTGTGACCCTATGCTTTCTCTCCCAGTTGCTAAGTCCCAAGGAGATAATAGAGGCAACAAATGGGTGTGTGCAGTTCATAAAGTGAAGTGTTGCTACTTTCTGTTTCTTTACCCTCTGGTAAATTTAAAATCACTCAGTATTAGTTTATAGTGTTTATTTTAGGTAGTTTTATATTGATAGATAGTTTTCAGTACATACATTCATTTTAACAACTTTATTGAGATATAATTCATTTAAAGCATACAGTTTAGTGGTTTTTATTATATTCACAGAGTTGTGCATCCATAACCACTATCTAATTTTAGAACATTTCATCACCTCAAAAAGTAACCCCATACCTATTGGTAGTCACCCCCAGATCTCCCCTCTTCCCAGTCTCTGGCAACCACTAATCCAATTTCTGTCTCTATAGATTTGCCTATTTTGGACATTTCTCATTAAATAGACTCATACAATGTATGGCCTTTGTTTCTTTCATTTGTCATAATGTTTTCAAGGCTCACTTGTGCTGTACAATGAATCAATAACTGATTTATTTTTATGGTTAAATAATATTACATGCTGTGGCTATAGTACATTTGCTTATCTATTCATCATATGATGAACATGTGGGTAATGAATGAGGCTACTATGAACACTTGTGTAAAATTCATTTTTTAACAGGTATATGCTTATATGTCAGATATTGTGCTTGATGAGTAAGATGGACATAGTCCCTGCCCTCATGAAACTTACAGTCTAAGACGGAGGAAAATTGCTGAACAAGCAATGAAATGGGTGCTGAGTGGGAGAAAAGGTAAAATGTAGGGTTCTCTGGAATACAAAATAGGTGGACAAACCTGGTTTGGAGTGCAAGTGATATTTAAACTAAAACCCCGAAAGTGAGGATAGGAAAGAGAAAAAGCATTAGTGAAGGCACCAAGAGAAGAAGTACATTAAGTCTGGAAAGTGAGAAGAGGAGGGGACATGGTAGAATGGCACTGGATGAAGTTGGAAATTTGGACATGGGTCAGGTCATACAGGGCCTTAGAATGTATCATAATAATGTAGAGCTTTATCCTAAGGGCAATGTGGATCTATCAAGAAGTTTTAAACAAGGGAATTAAATTATCCAATTTATACCTATTAAAGATCCTTCAGGCAAATGAACCTGGGGTGTGGGGCAGGCGAATAGTTCATGTAACAGAGTCAGTGAAGAGACTGTTTCAGTGGTCCAGCATAAATGCAATTGAGACTTAGACTAGGGTGGTGGCAGAGAACCTTAAGAGACTTTAACACAGACAACATATATTTTGGTATAAAAAAATAACAGAATTTTCCAATGGATTAGATTGAAGAGGGATGAAAACGAGAACTCTCAGAGGTAATGCTTAGATTTCTGGTCTTAACCTTTATTGAAATGAAGAAAATTGGAGGAGTAGCAGAATATGTTCCAGGGGGAACTTTAGGTGATAAATTCATCTTGTGGTGTATTGAGTTTAAGATGCTTGTAGAATATAGACATCCTGATACTGGTGTTGACAGGCAGTTGGCTATGTGGGTCTGGAGCCCAAGAAAAATGGGCTAAACATGTGGGTTCCCTTTATGTATAGATAGTAATTGAAGCCTAGGAAGAATAGAATGATAAGAACATGAGAAGGTATTAACAAGGAAAGAGTTCTTAACTATGGTGAATACTACTGAAAAGTCACATAAAATGAGGATCCTGAAGTGACTACTCTATTCATTGACAATAAAGTCAATGATAAACTTAGCAAAAGACAATTTGGATGATATGGTAGGGGATGGGAGAATGGGAAGCCAGTTATAGTCTTTTATGTTTTTCTAAATATTCCTGAAGAGAATGAGTGCATTAAAAACAGAGACCCTAGTGTCTTCTGGTGCATGAATGAAAGACTGAATAACTGGATAATTTTAGAAGCAGCTGATCTCCCATTTTCTAGTTCACTTAATATTCCCAGCAACACTGTTCTTAAGTGATTTATCCAAGGTCACTAACTTAGTGAGTGGGAGAGCCCTGACTCAAACTCATTGTTTTTATTGTTAGAGTAATTGGGGTGACATTGATTAACAAAAATTACATGGGTTCCAGGTGTACAATTCTATAGTGCATTGTCTAGGTGTTGCATTATGTGTTCACCACCCAGAGTCAGTTCTCTTTCCATCACCATATATTTGACTTAGCTTCCCTTCTCCCCTACCCACCTCTCCTATTACCTAAACTACTGTCTGTGTTCATGAGTTTTTTTTCTTTCTTATTTTCAGTTTTATGCTCCACAGATGAGTGAAGTCATATGTCAAACCCAAATTTTCGAACTTCAAGTCTGGAGATTTTCTCAAAGCCCCATAACTGCTTTCCTTTTTATATCCTTCTCAAGGTACCCACTAAGTGTAAGTACTCTATAAACACTTTGTGAATGGTTTTCTCATTAAGATACTGTGTTAAATGTAAGATAAGAAATGAACTTTTACAACAAGTCCTAAAATAGGCAGCTTAACACCATCTGGTCTTTAACATTCTGTGTGGGAATAGCTAAGTGACAAAGAGAAGGAGATAAATGGTGGCAAATAATGCCTGTGGTTGGAATTGCTTGGTGAAAAAGGAAATGGCATTATATTTAGTCTATATCCTCTTAGACTGGACACTCCTTGAGGGCAGGTAATGTATCTCACACATCTCTTCTGTGCCTAGCACAGTGCTTGGCCAGAGGGAAGGAATAATAAATGTTTATTGAATCAAAAAGAATGAGTTTAATTTTCTGATATTTCCTCCCATATTATATTAACAATTACTACCACTTATTATCAAACTAGACACTGTTCTAAGCCATGTTTTCATTAAATGTCAGTTAGAATTAAAAAAAACAAAACAAACCTCAGTCATAGGTACTATTATTAGCCCCATTTTATGGATGAGGTATCTTAGAAAGATAAAGTAATTGTTCCATAGCTGCAAACGTAGCAGGTGAAAGAGCCAGCCTTCAAATGCAGGTAGAATGATTACAGAGGCCAAGCTCTTATCTATGAATACTTTCTCTCATCTGAACTTAGCTTGTCCATGTCACATTTCTTATACTTTTCTAAGTGACAGCTGTACTGATAAATGAACCTGTGACAAATGGTTGGTGCCATTACCTTTTTATATTTCCTTATTCCAGGTATTTTTATACAGTAGGCACTCAGTCAACTGGCACCCATGGGGATTGGTAGATGCTGGATAAATGTAAATAGACTCTTCATTAACTGGACCTCAAGCAACTGGCAATCTTGAGTAATTGGAAAAATGGCAAGCAACTGGCAAAAAGAATTTGCCAGTTGCTTGAGAGTGTCGGTTACTTGAGTTCTGGTTAATGAAGAGTCTACTGTATTACCAAATTGAATAAAAGTCATATACAAATAATTTTAAAGAGAAAACTATGGTGCTTTCATGTTTTCAGTTCCATGAAATTCACACCAAATAGAAAGCTGCTTACTGTATCTACACTGGTCAAACTTCAGTGAGCTCATGCTACCTAGCTGTCTTCACACCATGCGCTTTTATCTGGGGTCTCTTTTATCACTTTTCTTCCACAAGTGTGCTGTGAATTTATTTTCAGGACTATAAAGCTGAGGATAAATTTTCAGGCTGAGGAGACCTTAGATGCTGTTTTGCTCAAGCCATTTCGTTCCACCTCAAGAGGAAGCATGATGTTCGAGGCTATCCCGTTATACACAATTGCCACGTATGTTCCTTTAGGTTCAAGGTGCTGAAAGTACCAGGAACCTTTAATACAGTAGACTCTCCATTAACTGGAACTCAAGCAACTGGCATTCTCAATTGACTGGCAAAAAAAAAAAATGAAGAAATAATACTACATTTATCCAGCATGGTTGCTGGTTAACTGAGAGTCTACTTACATTTATCCAGCATCTACAAATCCAAATGGGTGCCATTAACTGATTGTCTACTGTATTTGTAGCCCCATTTAGAAAGTAAACCTTTCTAGGAGGAATTGAATTTGAAAGCCATTGAAGTAAGGGAGGAGATAACATGGTCATGTCAAAGAAAACTGAACTGGCAGTCAGAAGCCTTAGTCCTGGCCTTAGCCTTGTCACGAGAGACTGTATGAACATTGAGCAACTAACTTTTCCTTTATGGTTCTATTTCTTCTGTACTCAAACTAAATTAATGAGCCCAAATGGCAGTGAAGTTCCCCAGAAATACACTGACATTCTCCTATAGTACACAGCTCAAGCAGCACACAGACCAGGCTAGGATCCTGGTGCAGTGAAGAGAGCCTGGACTTTGACAAGAGGCATGGGAATTAACCTTGGACTCTGTCACCTCCTGGCTATAGAACCTTGAGTGAGTCATTTCATTTGCCTGACCCTCAGATTCTTCATTTATAAAAAGGGAATAATAATAGTATCTATCTCACATAATTTCTGTGAAGATTCAACAACATGTTCCAAATAGGGAATCTAGCACAATTCCCTACGCATAGAAAGCATTCATTAAAGCATTATCATAATTATTATTAGTAGTAGTGTATTTGGTTATGACTCCTAGGTCTATACTCATTCCAGAGTTTTATGTCCTTATCTATAGAATGGGTATAATAATTTTTATATTTCCAATCTAACACAGTTCATATGAAGATAATAGAAAAATTTTCCATTCAATAACCTAACAAATAATTATTGAATACCATAAGACCCTACAAATACAGCTGTAAACAACACAGGCAAAGGCCTAGCTTTCATGAACCTTTGAGTATAATTGGAGAAAACAGAAAACATATAAATGAAGAATTAAGATCACCTCAAGGAGTGAAAAGAGCTGGAAAGCAGAAAGATTCATCCCTGCCTTAAAGTAAGAAAATTAAATCACTGTATAGAGTCTGTTGCATGATCAGCTTTCAGTAGTCTTTATGACAACTTTTTATCATTTTATTTATTTCCATGCATTTTTATCTATCTTAGCCATTGATACATGAATTCCAGAAGAATGAATCATGTCTGTTTGATCCATCAATGTAAACTAAGGCCCCAGTAGATCCCATAGTGACTAGTTAATAAAAGTTTATTAAACATACATACACATATGCACATGTGCACACATATTCACTCACACACACAATGCATACATGTAAAAGCTAGTGCATAGCTTGAGATGATAGGGAGAAATTTAAGAACATGAATAATAAAGCAAGATCTAACAAACTGTCAAGAAGCAAAAAATATTTATAATGGTGTGAGAATTATATTCATATAGGTATCAAACTTATTAGCAACACTGGAGCAATATAATAAAGCACTAGAAAATCTGTTATAAAATAAATACAAAGTCATACACAATCAGAATCTCATACCAGATAAATGTTATTCATAGACCTTTCAATAGTTCCACTATATGAAATAAATATTGAATATTGTAGTTTAAAACTTTTGCTAAATAGGAATGTCAGTAATCAGATATAGCAAAGCCTTAATTTACATGAACAAAATGTATTCTGAACCCAGAACTATATTAAGTCAAGCACAGGGCAAATTAATATTTTAGTCATGTAAAAAAAGTACGTGTTGATTGAATAAATGAATGAATAATTAATAAATGAGTAAATGTTATATTTTTGGTTCCCTAGTACCATTGGTCATTGCCCAGAGATAAATGAGTTCTCGGTTTTCTCTGACTATTCCAGAGTCCAACTAGGGCTCTAGGCCATTTTTAGTTATGACAGGCTATTCACATTTGCATCCTCTGTGCATCTAGCTACACTCACCAGATTTCAAATTAAATTTGATCCTGACTTTCCAAATCTTGTCTTTTTTTTAATTTAATTTTTAGATCTTATACCACTCCTGCCTAAACACACATAGCAACAAAACAACTCTGTCACTCCAACATTTGCCATAAACTCCCTCATTGTTTTGTTTTTTTTAAAACTTACCTCCAAAACAGAGTGTCATATTCAGTAAGAGATGATGACTCTTAATTGCTCCTCTCTGTTTGTGGAGATAAAAATTATAGCCAATGAGTCATATTGCATGATACAAGATCCTTTTCTGGACTTATAGCTGGTGCTACCCCGAAGGAGCTTACAGTTCTGCTCAGCGTGTAGCTCTCAACTGCACTAAAATCCTCCAATGAAGAGAAAGGCCCTTGAGCTCACTCTTTTCTGACACAAATATTGTTTGCCATCTTCTCACTATAACCACTACAGTTACTAGAGCTGCTGAGTAACATCTAGTGATTTAGTCCATCTTTCGGGAAAAAAAAAGCCACCACAGAAGACTTTGACGTAGGCATTTGAAAGCTGCTCTACACAAAATAATTAATTGTTTATCTTTTATTAAAGAATCAATAACTTTCTTAATCTTCCAACTTACTTTCAGTATAGCAGAAATAATCTTCTTGTATCACTCTTCACTTTCTCTGGCTGTAATGATTTGTTTGTGCTGGTATAGGTTTGTAAGTCTCACATAATCTTAGGAGACACACTTTCATGAAGAACATTTCTTGGGCCAAGCACCCATGTTTTGCTTTGTCTATCATCATATTGCAGAGATAGCTGTATGTGCCCAGTTGTACACATTTATATACTCATAGCCCATAAACACACACATATAAACATATACACATTTATTAACATTAGTAAACTGTGGATACTTCCTGCAATTTTATGCATTTGCTACATAATCTGGATTAGAAAGGTAGTTGAACAACTGCAGAGGAAAGTTTGGAAGATCATCTCATTACATGAATACTTGATACTAAGTTCATTTATCTAGTCAGTGTAATTAGTCTTCCCTGTGATTAATGAAAGAAGATGACATAGGTTCACTATGTAAGTATTGATGTAAGAAGATTAATATCAGGCTTCCTAGCTGTTTTTCTTCCCCATGGATGTGAAAACAGGGTTTTCTTGATACTCCCAGAAAAGAGGAAGTGTGTGAGACTAAATAGAGATATCTTAGAAAGAGTTCAGAGAATATTATCATTTTTAAAAAGCTCACTTGACATCAAATATGAGAATCTATCAGAGATGGAGGAGACTGACCTGGCAAAATGATGATGGGGTTGTGGCAGAGAGGAGGTAAAGGGAATCTAAAGGGTATTCATTCATTAAGTTAAAAACTGTTGTGTGTCCACCCCATCTTTAGCACTGTTATAGCTACCAAAGGCAGCTAGTTTATATATCAAAATAATGTCTAAAAGGCATTGAACTTGACATGCTTAAAACTGTACTCATAATTTCTCCACCCCTGCAAACCTCTCAAAGTCTTCATCATAGCAAGCAATGACTTCATCCTTCATTTTTCCAGGGAAAAAGCAAGCTTTCATCTTTGCTTTTTTTCTTTCACACCTCTCATTCCAATCCATCAACAAATATTATTGTCTGTGTTTTTAAAATGTATGCAGAGTTTACCCTGACCATCTCTCACAATCTCCACTGCTACAATTGGGTCCACATCTCCATCATCTCCTACTCTGTATTATTGCAATAGCCTATTAATTAGTCCTTCTTTTTTACCCTTGATCTGCTACTGTCTATTTTCCATTCATAAGCCAAACTGATATTTCTAAAATATATAAATCATGTCACTCCTCTATACAAATTGGGCCAATTGCATTCCAAGTAACTCAGAAGAAATTCCACAGAACTTACCATGACTACTATGACTTACATGATCAGGCCACCCCTCCTAGCACTGCCCACACTGACCTCACCTCCTGCCATTCCTAGCCTCATACATTCACTAGACTCCAGTCACACTGAGTCCATTGATATTCTTTGAATATGTTACGCTTGTCTCATATCTGGGCATGTGTATTTGATGTGCCCCCCAAAATGCAGATGGCTCCAACACTCATGCTCTTGTCTTTACTTCAAATGTGTCCTTGTCATTGAGGTCATTCCTGAAGCTCTTATTTAAAATTCACATACACACACAAACACACACAAACCCACCCACCCACCCCACACACACCATAGAGCATTCATTACCATCCCTTCCTGCTTTTCCTACATCTCATTATCTGATATATAATGTAGTTTATTATTTATTTTCTTATTGCCTATCCAAACACAGTAGAAAATAAGCTTTAAGAGAGTAGCAATTTTTATCTGTATTATACAATGCAATATCTCTAGGCCCTTTAGAACAGAGCCTCCCCAATGTCTAACAATAAAAATCAATTAAAAAAAAAAAAAGAACAGAGCCTGGCACATTGTATGCCCTCAATAAATAACAAGAATTAACAAGTTGACAAAGTACTGTAGAACTGTATGCCTGAAACCTAATGTAATCCTTGCTAAAAGATGTCACCCCAATAAGTCTAACAATAAAAATAAACTTAAAAAAAAAGACTTAACTTTTACTGAATGACATCTTTTTCAAGTGTTGCTCTAAGCGTATACATGGATTAATTTATCTAATCCTCACAACTACTCATTGAGATTGGTACTATTATATCTCCATTTTACAGATGAAGGTGCTGAGATACAGAGCTGTTTACTAATGTGTGGTTCCATGACTCAAACCCAGGCCATGTGACTCCAAAGCCTGTGTTCCTAAAGACCACAGTACACTGCCTAACAAAGTAAAAAAAAAAAAAAAAAAAAAAAAGAACATCATTACATCCTTTGAATCATTCACTTAACCAAACCATTCAAGCAGTAATGCCTAATTTTTTTCAGGTAGGCTAGATGAAGGTCATTAATTGCTAAGGCTGTTGTAATGGCAGTCATCTCCCAAGCTGGATGGAAAGACAACTTTTGTCACATTCATGCACAGATAACCACAAATACATTTACATATTCAGTTTAGTAGTTATACAAATATTTGAATATGTCTAAGATCATAGATATTTAATATCACCAATCCAAGTAGATACTGGTGTCCGCTTATGTACGAACAGAGTCAATGATTCCCCAAAAATGTTATCCTCAAAAGACATTAGAAAGATTTTATACACCACTTATTCTAAAACAGGGCTAATTATTAAAATATAGCACTCTCAAGCATAAAGTTGTGCTAGTCAACTAACATTTGGTATCTATTTTGCATAGATGCTAGGTAAACTCTTGTGCTTACTTAAAGGCTCTCACTGCCCTTGTTGATATGAAAAGGCCTTGATTTTTAAACTTGACTTATCTAAGATTAATGAAGTAAGGACAAGTAATCTCTATCTAGATTATAAACCTAAACTTTGGGGAGCCCAATGGAGCTCAGGTTTATGTTAAAGGCATTTTTATCCTGAATTCAATTAATCACATGCCCATAAGGGAGAGAAAGGGGAAGTTACTCATTCCCTAAGTTGAACATAATTACACTAAATTGAGTCATGAAAACTGTGAGCACATTTAGGCTGAGACTCTTACAGCAGACATAAGTAATGTCCTTGAGTATGTGATATGCACATAAGAAAGCTCAGAGCTAAGAATAAATTGGCACCAGCAAGTGCTCTTTAAATGCACATTTAAGAAAAGCGGAGTTGGCATTCAGGAACTCCTCTAGTGCCTTGGTCTCTTCAGCGACTCAAATTTCACAGAATTCTGTATCTGAAGAGACCTGCCCCAGACCCCCTCCTTTCTAGCTGGTGATATTTATACCATCCAGAATAAATAGGAACCTATTTCCTTGTTGAAGTTTTCCAGGCTTCTTCATTCAATCTTCCTGATACTTTTAACCCCAGGTAATCCAAAACTTCTTTCTGTTAAGAATACTGCTCTGCCAGAGAAGTGGGTCTGTCATTATAACACCACAATCAGCATTCAGTAACTACCAAAACAGACTATTCATTTTTTTATTACTTGTGTCTAATTCTCTTAAAGATTTTTATTAAAAATACAGCTAACATACAATATTATATTAGTTTCAGGTGTACACCATAGTTAATCAACATTTATATACCTAAAGAAGTGACCACCATAATAAGTCCAGCACCCATCTGACACCATATCATGCTATCACATATTATTGACTATATTCCCTATGCTGTATATTACACCCCCATGACTTTTCAAGGTTTTTGTGTAGATCTCCAGAATGGTGACTGCTAGGTCATACAGTAACTCCATTCCCAATTTTCTGAGGAACCTCCACACCATCTTCCATAGAGGTGGTACAAGTTTGCAATCCCACCAGTGGTGTACAAGTTTCCTTTTTCGCCACATCCTCTCCAACACTTGTTATTCCTTGTCTTGTGGATAATAGCCATTCTAACAGGTGTGAGGTGATATCTCATGGTGGTTTTGATTTGCATTTCCCTAATAGCTAAGGAGGTTGAGCATTTTTTCACATGTGTGCTAGCCATTTGTATTTCTTCATGGGAGAAGTGTCTGTTTACGTCCTCTGCCCACTTCTTAATTGGGTTGTTTGTTTTTTCTGTTGTTGTTGTTGTTAAGTCATATCAGTTCTTCATATATTTTAGATATTAGACCCCTATCCAGTACATTGTTTGCAAATAATTTCTCCCATTTAGTTGGCAGCCTTTTTGCTTTGTTGATGGTTTATTTTGTTGTGCAGAAGCATTTTAGTTTGATAGAGTCCCATGCATTTCTTTTTGGTTTTACTTCCCTTGCCTTTGAGGTCAGGTTCATGAAGTCTTCCTTGATCCCTAGGTCTACAAGTTTAGTACTAATCTTTTCTTTCATACAGTTGATTGTTTCAGGTCTTATATGGAGGTCTTTAATTCATTTTTATTTCATTTTAGTATATGGTGAGATGTCACAGCTCAGGTTCATTCTTTTGCATAAGTTTTTGCAGTTTTCCCAGCATCATCTACTGAAGAAGCTGTCTTTTACCCATTGAATTTTTTTTTTTCGCTTCTTTATCAAAAATTATTTCTCCATAATTTTCTGGATTTATTTCTGGGTTTTCAGTTCGGCTCCACTGGTCTATGTGTTTTTTTTCTGACAATACCAAGCTGTTTTGATTACTGATGCTTTGTAATAAAAATTGAAGTCAGGGAGTGTAATACCACAAGGCTTATTCTTTTTCTGAAGTACTGTTTTGGCAATTCGAGGTCTTTCATGGTTCCATAAAAATCTTATAATTTTTAATTGATTTTCTGAAAGTATGACTGTGGATTTTGATAGGAATTGCATTAAATGTGTAAATTGCTTTGGGTAATATGGCCATTTTAACAATGTTAAGGCTTCCTATTCATGAACATGGAATATCTTTCCATTTCTTTGTGTCCTCTTCGATTTCTTTCAAAAGTGTCCTTTAATTTTCCATGTATAAGTCTGTCATGTTCTTTGTTAAGTTAATTCCCAAGTATTTCATTCTTTTTGTTGCAATTGCAAAAGGAATTAACTCTCTTGTTTCTTTTTCTGAAGATACGTTGTTTGTATATAGGAATGCTATTGATTTTTGTACACTGATTTTGCATCCTGCGACTTTACTGTATTCATTTATTGTTTCTAAAAGTTTCCTCATGGAGTCTTTTGAATTTTCTATATAAAGGACATGTCATCTGCAAATAGTGACAGGTTAACGTCTTCTTTCTCAATGTGGATACATTTTATTCCTTTCTCTTGCCTGATTGCTCATGCTAGAATTTTCAGTATTATATTAAATAGCAGTGCTGACAGTGGGCAACCCAATCTTGTTCCTGATTTTAGGGGAATGGGCTTCAACTTTTCCCCATTCAGTATGGTATTAGCTGAGGGTTTGTCATACATGGCTCTTATTATGTTTAGATACTTCCCTTCTACACCCATTTTATTCAGTGTTTTCATCATAAATGGATATTGGATCTTGTCAAATGCTTTTCTGCATCAATTGATATGATCATACTGTCTGTATCTTTTAGTTTGTCTTTGGTTTTTGACACCTTCAGTACTATGTGTGTTAGAGAAGATCTTCTAGGGTCCAGGTATCTAGGGGACCTACTTTCTTCTTGAATTTGGGGTTCCAGGTCCTTCCATAGGTTTGGAAAATTCTTGTCTACTGTTTGTTTGAGTATGCTCTTTGTAGAGTGCTCTGCTCCTTCTTCCAATCCTATTATCCTGATGTTGTTTTGTCTCATGGAGTCAGATAGGTCTTGCAGACTTCTTTCAATCCTTTTGGTTTTGTATTCCCTCTCTTGCTCTTTCTGAGATGTTTCCATGTTCTGATCTTCAGTATCACTAATGCTTTCCTCTATCTGATTGGACCTGTTTTCTATGGCAGTTATTTCGCTTCTCACTTTTTTATTGTATTATTTATCTCTTGAATTTTTGTCTTGTTCTTCCTAATTTGAATTTCTTTATTAAACTGTTCCTTTTGTTCATGGATTTCCTTTCTGAGATCATTAATCTCAGCTATGGTGTTTTGCCAGTATGTTTTCATTTATCTGAGAGCCTTTAAAATGGCTATTTTATATTCTCTGTCTCATAGTTCATAAATTTCTAGATCTACAAGATCCTTTTCTGGAGAGTTTTCATCTTCTTTCTGAGCAGCTTTAAATCCTAGGGTACTCGTATTGTTGTCTTCTTCTTCATCTTCAGCATGAGGGCTGTATTTCCAGCAGAGCCCAGGAGATCACTTATTTCTCTGATTAGTATTTTTGTGGTGTCTTGCTGTAGAGAAGACACTAGGTGGTGCTGGGGGCAAGTTTTGGAAGAGAGGGGAGGCAATTAAGCCATATCTCTGGTCTCCACTAGCATTTGGAGGCAAGCCACAGGATTCCGATGTCTCTCTGCTTCCTGTAATTCATTGGGGAAGCTGTGGGAGAAGAGGGAGGCCAAGGCCACTTCACTTCTTGCATATCATTGGGGAAGTTGGAGGAGACAGGGCAGGCCAATGGGCCGTTCATGTTGGTTGGGGTAAATTCTGTCAAATCCCCTCTTTTCCCTTCTCTGGTGTTTTACCTCTGGCTGTGTTTCAGTTATTTGTTTCCATGGCAAATGCTCCTGGTAATGTTTGCAAGCCCAAGTCCTGAGTGTGGTGCTAGCCACAAGGTCATCATGCATGTGCATACCACAAGCCGATGAGGGTCTATGCAAGGGGGCTGCACACAAGTGCTCCGTGAGCCAGGAGGGTGTGTGAGGGTGCCACGCATGTGCAATGAGACATTAGGAGAGCTGTGCAAGGTGCCATGCACATGCGTGCCTTGAGTTGTGAGGGCACTGGGAGCCACAGTGCTATTTCTGGACCCCCAATCTCATCTAGGGCAGTTCAATACCTCACTTGGCATTTTTTTTTTGGTTGATTCCCTGAGCAAGGATTGAACCCTGGCCGCAGTGGTGTGAGTGCTGAACCGTAGCCATTACTCCACCAGGGAACCTCCTATGCTTGGCTTTCTTGCTGCTTAGTCTCAGAGCTTGACTACCAAACTTTGTCTCCCACATGTTGCTTTTAGGTCCAGCTCCCTCACAGTCTCCCCATGTTCCCAACACTCTGGCTTCTACTCTTAGTCACCACTTGACCTCCTCTCTACCCTATATCATGCTGCTACCTGATTTCTTTCTAGTTCCTCTGATCAGCTGCAGTGGTGTCAGTTTGCAAACTGTCTCTGCTTCCTCCCTTCTCTCCCGCTTGCCCTCCTTTCTCTAACCTTCAGGTGTTTCCTTGCGATGCAAGGATTTCTCAGTTGTCTCTGTGCCACTCAGGGTTTTCCAGGTTGTATTTTTTTTTTAAATTCATTTTTCCAGGTTGTATTCTTGCTGGCCATTTAATTGTATTTTTCAGGAGAGGTTTCAGGGACCTCCTCTTTGGTTGCCATCTTGCCAATCTCCTTATATACTTTATATCACTATGACCATTTTGTAACTATCAACTGGTATTACTTAATTCCTTCGACTTTTTCACCCTGCTCCCAATTTTCTCCCATCTAGCACCCTGATACATCTAGTACTCATATAACACCATACACAGTTATTATAATATCATTGATTATATTCCTTATGCTATAACCTACATCCTTATGACTACTATGTAACAACCAATTTGGACTTCTTAATACCTTCTCTTTTTTCACATACTCCCAAACCACCTCCCATCTGGCAACCATCAAAATGTTCTCTGCATCTAGACAGGTTTATGGAGATTGAGATATGGTGGCTATCTATGTCTGCATGCTGGGGTAGGGGAGTGCTCAACAAAGAAACAATGGCTTCCACCAGCTCGTTCATTGAGAAGAAAGCTGTCTTTCTAGTCCTTGCCCTGAAGACAATTCAGTTCCTCCCCATATAGTCCTGGAACATTTTGAATGCCACCCTAGTGTTGGAGCTCAAAGCAAGGGAGGCCATCAGCAAGTAAACCTGTGCATGGGCCCTTTAAGAGGAGCACCTGGGACTGTAGCCACCCTCATTTCACTCATCCACAATCTTCACTGGTTTTCACAGCTGGAATTTATAGGGACTTCTTTCCCCAGCACAGGTCTGGGAATCCTGGTGTGGTGTTGTGACCCCTCACTCTTCTGTGGGGGACCTCCACAGCTGAGATATCCTTCTTGATTTGTAATGGTCACCTGTGGATGTGGGAACATCCTATTCTCTGTCCCTGCCCCTCCTACCAGTCTCAAAGTGATCTTTTCTGTATGTCCTTTGTTGTAGGGCTTAAGTTTAGCTAGAATTCAGGTGATTCTTAAGGATGGTTGTAATTTTCATGTGGTCGTGAGAGGAGGCAAGCATAGCATTCATGAACCTCGGCATTTTGATGTAAAATAAAAAAAAAACAGGCTATTCTTCATCATTATTACCTTTCAGTCTTCAGGTCATATTCTATGAAGATTAGTTCTCACTGAGTAAAATAAGCATTTGAGAAGCTGAGGTGGGGATTGAGAAATGAGCTGCATTACCTTATTGAGAGTGTTCTTTAGTTGGGATGTGTTGTCTGATACTCTAGATCTCCAACTGGAATCTCCCAGACCTTTCATTGCATCCCTGAGAAGGAATCCCTTTATACCTTCTGTACTTTGTCATAGCCTTTATGATAATGAGCTTTCAGCATATTTCCTGGCTTTAGTTTGAATACCAATCTTAGGGTTGTAGAAAAGTCCAGCTACACAAGGTATACTCCAATAACACTTAAAATTGTAATTAATGGGAGGAGTGAAAGATGACAGATTAGGTCTCCCCAGATCACATCAGGGTTGCAGATAGAGAAGGGAACAGTCAGGCTTGGGAAACATTGAAGGACTGAAAGAACCGAGGCCAGAGAACTGAGGAACTAAGGAAAGAAGCCCAATTGAGACTGGTAGATTCACCAAGCAACAAAAAGAAAAGACAAAAATAACCAAAATTAAAAATGAAAGGGAAGAAATTACCACTGCTACCACAGAAATACAAAGGATTATATGAAAATATTATGGAGTATATGCCTCTAAATTTAAGAACCTAGAAGAAACAGACAAGTTTCTAGAAACATACAGTCTACCTAGACTGAACAAAGTAAAGTGGATAATTTAAATAGAACAATCATCAGTAATGAAATTGAAACAATTATCTAAAAACCTTCCCAAAGGCAAAATTCCATAACCAGAGGGCCTCACCAATGAGTTTTATCAAGCATTCAAAGAGGAATTAATGCATATCCTACTCAAATTCTTCCAAAAAATTGAAGAAGAGGCAATGTGCTCCAGTTCATTCTACAAAAACAACATGATCCTAATATCAAAGCCTGGTAAGCATAACACACACACCCAAAGAAAACTATAGACCAATATTTCTGAGGAACAGAGATGCAAAAATCTTAAACAAAACACTAGTAAATAGAATACAACAATGCATTTAAAATATACACCACAATCAAATGGGATTGATCCAAGGGGCAAAATGATGGTTCAACATATAGAAATCAATCAATGTGATACACCACATTAAAAAAAAGATAAAAATCAGATGATTATATCAGTTGATGCATAAAATGTATTTGACAAGATACAACATCCATTTATGATTAAAAAAAAAACACTTGATAAAATGGGTATAGAAGAAAAGTACTTCAACATAATAAAGGCCATATATGACAAGCTGTCAGTTAATATCATACTGAATGAGGTAAAACTGAAGTCTATTCTCCCAAAATCAGGAAAAATGCAGGATGTCCCTTGCCACCACTGCTGTTTAATATAGTACTGGAAGATCTAGCCAGAGCAATCAGGCAAGAGAAAGGAATAAAACACATCCAACTTGGGAGAGAATAAGTTAAACTTTCACTATTTGCAGATGACATGATCCTTTATATAGAAAATCCTAAAGACTCCATCAGTAAAGTATTAGAAACAATAATCAAATACAGTCATGTCACAGGATACAAAATCAATGTACAAAAATCAATTGCATTTCTCTCTGGTCTCCATCTTTCTCCTTCTTCCCCAATTGCATTTCTATACATCAACAATAAAGTGTTAGAAAAAGAAATGAGAAAAATAGTATCTTTTGTGATCACAACAAAAAGAATAAAACACCTGGGAATAAACTTAACAAAGAACATGAGGGACTTATACATAGCAAACTATAAGACACCACTAAAAGAAATTGTAGAGGACACAACGAAATAGAAAGATATTTCGTGTTCATGGATTTAACAATTTAACATTGTTAAAATGTTCGTATTACCCAAGCAAAGCATAGATTTTTGCAATTTCCATCAAAATCCCCAAAATATTCTTTCAATAAATAGGTAAAAGAATCATCAGATTTGTATGGAACCACAAAAGACACAAAAATCACCATAGCAATCCTACAAAAAAATAATAAGACTGGAGGCATCACACTCCCCAATTTCAATTTATACTACAAAGTGTCAATTATCAAGACACCTAGGTACTGACAGAAAAACAGACATGCAAACCAATGGAACAGAATAAAAAACCTAGAAATAAACCCACAAATATATGGACAGATAATTTCTGAAAAAGAAGCGAAAAATATGCAATGGTAAAGAAAGCCTCTTCAGTAAATGGTGCTGGGAAAATTAGAAAACCACATTCAAAAGAATAAATATGAACTATGAACTATCACCATATACCAAAATTAAATAAAAATAGATTAAAGACCTTCACATAAGACCCAAAACAATAAACTGTATAGAAGAAAACATGGGTACTAAACTTATAGACCTCAGGTTCAGGGAGAACTTCATGAACCTGACCTCAAAGGCAAGGAAAGTAAAAGCAAAAATAAATTAATGGAACTATATCACACTTAAAAACTTCTGCACAGAAAAACAAAGCATCAACAACCAAAGAGACAACCAAACTAATGGGACAAAATATTTGCAATCAATGTCTGTTATAAGGGGTAATATCTAAAATACATCAAGAACTTGTACAACTCAATAACAAAAAGACAAAGAATCCAATTTTTAAAAAATGGGCAGAGGACCTGAATAGACACTTCTTCCATGAAGACATGCAAACAGCCAACAGATACATGAAATAATGCTTAACTTCACGGCAACAACAACAACAACATCAACAACAACAAAATTCAAGGACTCAGTCAATAATTTAGTAGTTACTTACCTGAGGGGAAGGGGATAGTGGGGTGGAAGAGAAGGGAGAGGGACACAAATATATAGTGATCAAAAGAGAACTGACTCATGTGATGAACACATCATACAATACATAGATGATGTATTGTAGAATTGTACAACTGGAACCTATGTAATATTTACTAATCAATGTCACACTAACAAATTTAAGAATAAAAAAAGAGGATAGCCTGAGAGACCACTGGGGCAACATAAAAGGTAACAACACTCAGATCATAGGCATACCAGCAGGAGAATAGAGGGAGCAAGGGATTAAGAATCTATTTGAAGAAATAATGACTGAAAACTTCTTATCTGGAAAAAAATTAGCCACACAATCCCAGGAAGCACAGAATGTCCCAATCTAGATGAACTCAAACAGGCGCACAGCAAGATACATCATAATTAAAATGGCAAAAGTTAAAGACAAAAAGAGAATCCTAAAAGCAGCAATAGAAAGCAACAATTTACTTACAAGGGAGCTCCCATGAGACTTTCAGTGGATTTCTCAACAGAAACTGTAAGCCAAAGGGAGTGGCACAAATATTCAAAGTAATGAAAACCAAGGGCCTACACCCAAGACTACTCTACTCTGCAAGGCTATCATTTAAAAGTTGAGGAGAGATAAAGAACTTCCCAGGTAAGATAAAGCTAAAGGAATTCACTATCACCTGGCCAGCATTACAAGAAATGCTAAAGGGATTTCTTTAAGCAGAAGAAAGGAGAAAAGAAGCAAATAAAATAATAAAATAAAATAAAATAAAATAAAATAAAAACATGAATAATAATACGGTGATAAATATGTACCTACTGAAAATCACTTTAAGTATAAATAGACTAAATGCTTCTATCAGAAGACATAGGTTAGATAAATCGATAATAAAGCAAGACTCAGACATATATTTTCTACAAGAGACTCACACTGGAAGAAAAGACATGCATAGACTATAAGTAAAGAGATGCAAAAGGATATTTCATGTAAATGGAAGTGAGAAAAAAGTTGGGGTAGCAACACTTATATTAGGCAAATTAAACCTTAAAACAAAGACTATAACAAGAGACAAAGAAGGACATTACATAATAATAAAGGGATCAATCCAACAAGAGCACATCACTCTTGTAAACATTTATGTACGCAACATTGGAGCACCTAAATACTTAAAGGAAATATTGACTGCCATAAAGGCAGACATCAACAGTAACACAATCATAATAGGGGATTTTAACACTTCACTGACACCAATGGACAGAACTTCCAGACAAAAAAATCAAAATGGATACAGTGGCTTTAAATGATACACTAGACCAGATAGGCTTAATTGATATTTTTAGAGAATTACATTCCAAAACAGAAGAATACACATTCCTTTCAAGTGGCCATGGAACATTTTTCAAGACAGACCACATGTTAGGCCATAAAACAAGACTTAATGAATTTAAGAAAATTGAAATTATATCAAGCACCCTCTCTGACCACAACAATATCAAAATAGAAATCAATTATAAGAACAAAACTGAAAAACACATGAACACATGGAGGCTAAATATGCTACTAAACAATGAATGGGTCAACGATGAGATTATGGAAGAAATCAAAAGGTACCTTGAGACAAACGAGAATGAAAGCACAACTACCCAAAATCTGTGGAACACAGCAAAAGCAGTACTGAGAGGGAAATTCATAGCAATGTAGGGCTATCTAAAGGAACGAGTAAAATCCCAAATAATCAGTTTAACCTTATACCTAAGGAAACTGGAAAATAACACCAAAAATGGCTCAAAATGAGAAAAAGGAAGGATGTAATACAAATCACAGCAGAAATAAATAAAATTGATACTAAGAAGACAATACAAAAGATCAATGAAACCAAGAGTTGGTTCTGCAAAAAGATAAACAAAACTGACAAATCTTTAACCAGACTCTGCAAGATAAAAAGAGAGGACCCAAATAAATATAATCAGAAATGAAAGAGAATGGACAACTGACACCACAGAAATACAAGAAATGATAAAAAAAACTACGAGCAACTATACACCAACAAATTGGAAAATACGGAAGAAATGGGTAAATTCTTAGAAACATACAAACTTCCAAGGTTAAATCCAGAAAAAATAGAAAGTCTAAATAGACCATTTACTAACAATGAATCAGCATCAACAAGCTTCCAACAAACAGAAGTCCTGGACCAGATGGAATCCCAGGTGAATTTTATTGAATGTTCAAAAAAGACTTAACACCTAATCTCCTCAAACTATTTTTAAAAATCCAGAAAGAGGGCAGGATCCTAAACTCATTTTATGAGGCCACGATTACTCTGATTCTGAAACCAGATAAAAACACTACAAAAAAATAACAACAACAAAAAACCCAAAATAAAACAAACAAACAAACTATAGGTTAATATTCCTAATAAACATAGATGCAAAAATTCTCAACAAAATGTTAGCAAATTGAATTCAGGAATACATTTAAAAAGTCATACACCATGATCAGGTGGGATTTATTTCTGGGATGCAAGGTTGGTTCAATATATGTAAATGAATTAACATGCTATATCCCATTAAAAAATGAAAAATAAAAATCATATAGTCATTTCAATAGACACAGAGAAAGCATTCAACAAAATTCAGCAGCCATTTATGATAAAAATGCTTTGCAAAGTGGGAATAGACGGAACATTTCTCAATATAATAAAGGCTATATATGATAAACCCACAGCTAACATCTTACTCAATGGCAAAAACCTAAAAACATTCCCATTAAGATCAGGAGCAAGATAAGGATACCCACTGTCACTAATCTTATTTAACATAGTACTGAAAGTTCTAACCACAGCAATAAGAAAAGAGAAATAGATAAAAAGCATTCAAATAAGAAAAGAAGAAGTGAAAGTTTTTGCAGATGACACAATACCATGTACAGAGAACCCCAAAGATGTGACCACAAAATTATTAGAATTGATAAATATATTTAGTAAAATACGATACAAAATTAATATCCAGAAATCAGTTGCATTCTTATACACAATTAACAAACTAGCAGAAAGAGAAAGAAAACAATCCTATTTATAATTGCATAAAAAATAGCTAAGAATAAATTTAACCACGGAATTAAACACCTGTACTCAGAAAATTATGACACTGAAAAGAGAAATCAAAGAGGTTTCAAATTGATGAAAACACATACCATGCTCATGGATAGGAAGAATTAATAAGTGAAAATGTCCATACTACCTAAAGCAATCTATATATTCAATGCAATTCCCATCAAAATACCAATGGCATTTTTCACAAAAATAGAACAAATAATCCTAAAATTTATGTGGAACTATAAGAGACCAATCATAGCCACTGCAACCCTAAGAAAAAAGAACAAAGTTAGAAGAATCACACTACCAGATATCAAATTACATTACACGGTCACAGTTATTAAAATAGTGTGGTATCAGCATAAAAACAGACACATAGATCAACAGAACAGAATAGAGAGCCAAGAAATAAATCCATGTCTATGTGGTCAATTAATCTATGATAAAGAAAGCAAAAATACACATTGGAGTAAAGACAGTCTGTTCAACAAATGGTGCTGGGAAAACTGGACAGATACATGCAAAAAAAAAAAAAAGAAGAAGAAAAGAAAGAAAGTGGGACCTGGCAACAAAATGGTAGTGTGAGAGGCACCTCTGAAAAACTCTGGAGATTACAACTAATACCTATACCTCAACCAAAGACCCTCTACATAATGCACAATCAGAGCTAAGAAACTCACTCAATGCATTAAGGTACCTGCAGGTGGGCAGAGGGTAAACAAAGGAGAAATTAAAGGGGAAGAGCAAAGACAAGGCCGTGCGCAGATCCCTGCTTGGAACTCTACCTCTGGGGGAGGAAGGAGGAAGAAGACAGCATGAGAAATCACACTCCATCTACAGCATGCGAGACCTCACTCCATCCACAGGACAAAGGAAAGAAGGCCCAGAGCCAGCAGCGTGAAAAACCACAACAGCTTCACTTTGGCCCCAGGAGCTGCAGACTAGTCCATAAAATACAGTGGCCAGACATCTGTCCACTTCCCAGAGGAGGGGAAGTGACTGGGTGGAGAGGAGATGCAGCATGAACATTTTGGCTGGGAAGAAGAAGGAGAGAGAAAACTTCGAGCACATTTCTCAGCCTATAACCAACAAGGTCTGAAAGACCAGCAAATAGGACAGCTGACCCCAAGGCTCAGGGCAGAATCTGTGCAAGGGGCAAACAGAGAACAGAAAGGCGGAATCATCCCTAAACTCTCAGAATGACGCCTGCAGCCCCAGGAAGAAGACAAAGCCACAAACTCCCTACTCCCACAGACCTCTGCCCACTCAGTATCAGCAGCGAACACCAAAGAAACTGTAGTAGCAAGGTCCAGACAGGCTGCAAAAATGACAAACCGGAGAATTAGAGATGGGGACAGATGACCCATCAGAAACAGAGCTCAAAGCATGATTATAAAGTTGCTTAAGGAACTGAATAATAATTTCAACAGAGAGAAAGCATTAAAGAAGACTAAACTAAACTAGATAAAATAGAAGTGCGAAGCACCAATTTGCAGGAAAAGTCAGCAGAAAAAACCCAGCCAGAACAGTTAGAAAATAATATTTTAAAAAATGAGAATGGATTGGGATTTCTCTGGGACTATATCAAACATAAAAATATTAGAATAATATGTATACCAGAAGAGAAAGAGGAAAAGCAAAGGATTAAGAAATTATTTGAAGAAATTATTACTTAAAATTTTCCTAAGCTGGCAAAGGAAATAGACATATAAGTCAAGGAGGCAGAGTCCCAAACAAGATGATCCCAAACAGAAACACACAGACACATCATAATTAAAATGGCAACGGTTAAAGAAAAAGGGAAAATTCTGAAAACAGCCAGAGAAATGCAAGTAGTAACTTATGAACAAACACCCATTTGACTCTCAGCTGATTTCTCACCAGAAACTTTAAAGGCCAGGAAGGATTGGCAGAAAATATTTAATGTGATGAAATTTAAGGATCTACAATCAAGAATAATGTGTCCTGCAAGGCTAGCATTCAAAATTGAAGGACAGATAAAGAGCTTCTCAGATATGAAAAAGCTTAAGAAATTCCTCACCACCAAACCCGTACTATAAAGAATGTTAGAGGGGCTTCTTTAAGATAGAAGAGTATGTGTGTGTGTGTGTGGGGGGGGGTTCCCTGATGGTGTGGTGGCTAGGCTTTGGCACTCTCAACCTGGTGGTCTGGGTTCGATTCCCAGCCAGGGAACCATTACATACAAAAACAATAAATAAAGATAGGAGTGGGTAAATTAAGGAAAAGTGATGGAGAAATTTAGTTTGATAATCAACATAAAATCAAAAGCAACAAAGAAATGAAACTCATGGACACAGTCAATAATTTAATAGTTAAATCAGGGTAAGGAGGAAGAGGGTGGGGGAGAAGGGACGGGACACAAATATATAGTGACGGAAAGAGAACAGACTCTGAGTGATGAACACATAATACTACACATAGAAGATGTAATTTAGAATTGTAAACCTGGAACATATGTAAATTTTACTAATCAATGTCACCCCAATAATTTTTTTTAAATTTAAAAAAATGAATGTAACCACCTTCTTACACCAAATAAAAAACAAACTCAAAATGGATTAGAGACTTTAATATAAGACCTAAAGCCATAAAACTCTTAAAGAAAATACAGGAATATAGGAAGTAATCTCTCAGACATTACCCTTAGCAATATCTTTAATGATATATCTCCTTGGGTAAGGGAAACAGAGGGAAAAGAATAAACAAATGGAACTACATCAAACTAAAAAGTTTTATTAGAAAAAGAAATCATCGACAAAACAAAAATGTCCTTCAGAATGGGAGAAGATATTTGCCAATGAGGCATCTAATAAAGGGTTAATATCCAGAATGTATAAGAAACTCATATACCTCAACACCAACAAAATAAACATCTCAATTAAAAAATGGGCAGAAGACTGGATTAGACATTTCTTCAAAGAGGACATATAGATGGCTAATAGACACATGAGAAGATGCTCAACATCACTAATCATCAGAAAAATGCAAATCAAAACCTTAGTCAGATACCACCTCATTACTGTCAGAATAGCTATCCATCAATAATTTCACCAACAACAAGTGTTGGTGAGGATGTGGAGAAAAGGGATCCCTTGTGCACTGTTAGTGGCACTGTGAATTCATCAAGCCACTATAAAAAACTAATTTGAAAAAAAATATATATGCATCCTTATATGTATTGCATTATTCACAAGAGCCAAGATATGGAAACAACCTAAATGTCCATCAATAAATGATTGATAAAGAGACTGTGGTACAGTTACACAATGGAGTAATACTCAGCCATAAAGAAGAATAAAATTTTACATGTTGCAACAACATGATGGAACTAGAATATAACATGATAATGAAAATAAGTCAGACTGAGAAAGATAAATACAATATGATCTCACATGTGGAATCTAAAGTACAGAATAAATGAACAATCAAAATAGGAAAAAAAAAACATGGACACAGGTAATGGTTTAGTGGATACCAGAAATTAAAGCAGGAGAGGAGTCGGAGAGGAGAGGTGTATCCAAAACTATGGTGATGGAAGGAGAACTGACTCTGGGTGATGAACACACAATGTAATACATAGACAATGTATTGCAAAATTCTACATCTGTAACCTATGTAATTTTACTAACCAAAGTCACCCCAATAAATTTAATAAAAATTGTATTTAATGAATAATGTGTGTGACTCTTATTTAATGTAGTTTCCCTTTTAGAGAATATGTTCTTTCAGGGGCCACAAAATTCTTGTATATGGCCACATCCCTAGTGCATTGTACAATGTCTGACATAGAGTATTTGCTTACTAAATGTTTGCTGAATAAATATAAAACTTTGAGAGCAATGCACAGAGAATAAAGTTGACTTCACTACAGTCTTGCCTACAGATATGAAGAGACAACTTTCTTCCACACTACCTTGCTATGTGATGTCAGCCTTGTCTTGGAGATAACTTTTATCAAATCAGACTTTCACCATGTTAAACTTACCTCATAGTTTTCTGCCATAACATAATTTTTTGCCAGTCATTCATTCCAGTAACATCAAAAGAACATAGAAGGAACCATAATTGAAAATGAACAACTTCCCAAATGAACCTCAATTCTAACCCAGGTCAGGAGGGGAAGAAACAGTAATTCATTCTGGCACCTTAATTAATTATAACAGATTGCTTATTGATTTTCTTGCATTCATTCCAATTCTTTCCAAGCCACTCTCCTTTCAACCAGTGTAGACAGCATAAGGAAGGACTGCAGATCAAAATATATGTAAATATTTGGGAAAACAAAATCAGAGATTTTCCTAGGAGTCATTTCAAGTTGTTCCCTGGCAGATACCCTCCTAAGATATTTCTTTTACTTAGGTGACCAAATTTTGGGGACTTTGATGCAGGACAAATAAATATTTCATAATGACATATGCCTCAAGGCAATTTTTTTTTCTGGTAGGTTATGACAAGTAGTAGGGTCAAGTAGGAAATCCAGCCAATAATTATGGATAGAATCAGAGAGGAGATGAGTGAGACAAGAAAGTAGGAGACTGATCAAGAAAAGTAGGCAGACTTAGCTATGAAAATCCTGCTTAGAAAATAAAACTGAAAGAATCACAAGTTGTGTTCATCAAAGATGCTAACAGATGTCACCCCAATAAGTCTAATAATAAAAATGAATTAAAAAAAAAAGAAACAGAGAATGCGAAAGAGAGAGAGAATGAAAATAAACATTGAACACAGCAATTGAAGGAGGCAGTAAAGGACAAAAAGTCTATAAGAAATATATGAAAATATCGTAAAATGAAGAAGGAGGTAATGTTAAAATTCAAAATTGCCAAGTCTTAAAAAAGGATCTTTTGCTTTTGAGCGATCTCAATAAAGGTGTAGACATTCCTAACAGATGATATTTTAGAGTATTTTTTACACATCTTCTTTCTGGAATGAGTTTTGTGTTCTATTCTTAGAGAATGTGAGGGGGGCAAAAATTAAGATACTAGAACCCTTTTTTCCTATTGCTCAGCTCTGTTCCCCATAGTTTCAGTCATAAAGTCACAAATATCAAAGGTAACTCAGACTAGGAGATTCTGTAGAAGCCTTAATAATCTTAAAATTCTGTGCAGGATACCCTACGTAAACTTCTTACATTTCTCGCAAGGCAGTTTTGTGGGTGGGCCGAGTGAAGGGTTAAGCTATGCGAAGGTAGTTGGAATTATGGGAGAGGAAGGAGAGGGGGAAAGATCACTGAGAATTCAGAGAACTATAAAATGGCATATTTTCCAATTACAGTTGAATTACTTTTATACAAAAAAACAGCATATGCATGCCAAACTTTATGTGTACAACTAAATAAATAGGCTTTTGTGCCATCTTAAGAGGGAAAATCTTATAAAGTGGAGGTAAGCAGATATACAATTTCAACAGAAATGGAGTGTTGCTTAACCTTGAGGCTGAGGTTCCATTTCAGTTGACCTTAGAGGCAAACAACCACCATATTCTGCTCCCTACTGCCCCTCCAGGCAAAGAAATACACTTGTTTGTAGGATTCTCTGAGCCCCGTCCACAATCTCATATGGACTGGCTAAGTAATCTGTAAGGCTCCCATATCATGATGAATAAATGTGTGCTGACTAGACCCTGACGCAAACTTAGGGACTGAAAAAGTTCTCTGACTGCAAACAGCCAATAAAGGATTGATAGAGATCTATGCAAACACGAAGAGAATGTTTGTGAACATGATGTGGGCACTAGCTAAGAAATTATCTGATTAAACTCTATTTTCCCTACCCTTAATCCCCCTAGCTTGACTAATTAACTCTGCGGAAGTGCTTGTCTGCGTACAGCCCCACAATCCCCTTTTCTCCTGGGTCAGCTAACCTGAGGCAATTTGCCAATGCCCTGTTAAACCTTCTAAATAAAAAGGGAGATTCCCAGCCAGGGAACTATCCCCCCACAAAAAAGGGGGGAGAAGAGAGCCTCAGGAGGTCTCTTCCTTCAAGATGGCCTCTCCTCCCTCTTGACCAAACTTTTGTGCTTGAATAGTTACTCCACATGTTTCAGGTGAGTCCCAACTGTCCTGGAGACTCACACTTGTTCATTTCTGTTGTAAAGGAAGAAAGGTTCACATTCTGTGTATTTTTCTGAACCTGGGGCAATATTCTGAGTGGACCCTGGGACCTTTAAGTTGCTATAACTGGTGAATGACTGGGTAGCTTACAAGAGAGATACCTGACTAGAGTTAGGCAAATAATGGATTTTTGTATTGTTTGTATGTATATCGGTGGACTCTTCATTAATTGGAACTCAAGCAACCAGTTCTCTCAAGCAACTGGCAAAAAATTTGCTTGAGATTTTTCCAGTTGCTTGGGAGTGCTGGCTGCTTGAGTTCTAGTTAATGGAGAGTCTACTTACATTTACCTGGCATCTACTAATCCCCATGAGTGTCAGTTAACTACGTATCTACTGTCTATTTTTTCTGAATCAGAACAGGTTTTATTTTTTTCTCAAATAGTTCGTAGCATCAAAAGTTAATTTTTATTAATGCATAATTCTTAAAACATAAAATTCACTCCTTTAAAATATAAAATTCAGAAATTTTGGTATATTCACAAGGTGTACAACCATCACCACTATTCAATTTTAAAACAGTTGCATCATACCCAAAAGAAAACACCATACCAATTAAGTAGTCACTCTCTTTATTCCTCTCCTCCAGCCCCTCACAACCACTAATCTGCTTTTCTGCCTCTACAGACTTGACTCTTCTAGATATTTCATATAAAAGAAATCATACAATACATGGAATTTCGTGCCTGGCTTATTTTACTTAGCACAATGTTTTCAGGGTTTATTCATGTTGTAGCATGTATGAAGTACTTCTTTCTTTTTGTGGCTGAATAATATTCCATTGTGTGGATATGACATATTTTTATTCCATTCATCAAATGTGGATGGACATTTGGATTGTTTCCACTATTTTTATTTTCTTGAACCAGACACTGTGCTAAACACTTTACATTAATTATCTTAATTCATAGTAAATAATTTATGAGATTGGTTCCATTATTAGCACTACTTGTATAGGTGAGGAAATTGAGGGACAGAGAAGGTAAATACTTTTCCTGTGGTCTTATACTTAATGGAGTTTGGATTTAAACTCTGGTGTGCCTCAAAGACCAGTGCTGTTTCTACTACTAGCTTTTTTAGTAGATCAGTTGTAATTTTGCATTTTTCTCCTCTACTATCAGAAAGATAATTTTTTAAAAATGGGCTGTATCAAACTTTGTACTTTCATTTTATTGAATCTTTCCCAAAGCTTGCTCTGGCTTTGGGTGCTGTTCTGTGTGATGTGGTCTTTTGAGTCCTATTTTCCCACTTCTGAACAGGTTCAGATTGCTTCAGAGTGTCCCGCCTGCCTCTTCGTATTTCCCTCTACTTCTAATAATTGTCATTTTCCCACTCCCTTCTTCAGCCCCTAGATAATATAGTCTCACAAACCCCTGTTTGAAATCTCATCAAATTATTATATATTAGTTTTCATGATTGTTCTATGTTTAAAGGCTCATTTTTAAATGCAAATGGCCCAAGGCAGAATTGACTTTTGTCTAACACTTAAAAGGGAATTTGTTTAATAAACCATGAAGAATAGAGCCCAGCATGAGGTGTGTGTGTGTGTATGCATATGAGTGTGTTTATAAGCCCTAGTGCACAAGAGAGGGTGTTAGTGGCATAGGAGCATATTGTAGACAAAGTATCTATCTACTTTTGTCCACTTCGTATTTTTTCAAATTGTTGGCCTTAGCTATGATTCAAGACATAAAGAAAGATTCAGGTTTGAGATTTACAAAAGGAAAAATGTTAGATGGGGGAAGACTATGATTTTTGCCTCTTTTTAAAATCTCTAGTCAAGACTTTCTTTGATATATATATGAGGGCACACATTATTTTGTAGCACATTAAAACTATCGTTTATCAGATACACAAGGAAGACTATGGAAAATAAAAGCATGGGCACCGGGGGGAATAAATTACAGTTTACACTTATTAGCTATGCAACCTTTGGAAATTTGATTGACCTCTCTGTATCTCTGTGTGGTAAAGAATTTAAACTTGCTCCAAAAAGTAGTCCAGTATTTTCTCTCAGCTCCTAGAAGATGATCTTTGCCTGAGGACTCTGGCTACCCAGATAGTAGCAATATGACTTAGAGTAGGGACTTTGGGGAACGTGCTATCAGTTGACCACCTAGAAACTCACATCAACCCCGTGGGAAATCAATCAGTCTTATCTATGTAACAATGTCTCAATACAAACTCTGAGTACTACAGATTGGGTGATCTTGTCTGCTTGGCCATACTTCTTGGATAGTGTCATACATCAAAACCAAGAGAGTAATTTGTTTTGACTCCACAGGAAGAAGATAATGGAAGCTCCAAGTTTGGTACTTTTAATGAATCTGCCCTATGTGCTTCTTCCCTTGGCTGATTTTAATTTGTATCCTTTCCCTGTAGTAAATTGTAACTGTGAATACAATAAATTTCAGTAAGTTTTGTGAGTCCCTCTAGTGAATTATCTTACATAAAGGGTCATTTGGGGAACCATTTAAACTAGCAGTTGGTGTCAGAATGAGGATGGTCTTGAGGACTGTACCCTCTAATTTTGTAATTGGCCTTAAATATTTGCAATATTAATTTTCTCATGTCTAAAATAGGAATAAAATCTACCTACCTACCTACATGAAGGCTAATAATAAATACGAAATAAAACATAAAAAGAGCCTAGAACTAAGTAGGTTCCTCAATTAAAGGCAGGTGTTATTACCAAGTAAACATCATAATCACCATAAAAATAATCTTTTTTGTATGGCTTATGAAATATATACTCATAGTTTATCTGTTTCACACATAAGTATCTCAATTCTTCAACAATTCTTAGACGTTATTAACATTTCCAGTATGGATGAGAAAACAGAGGGTTAGTGTAGTTATGTGACTTAATGTATTCAAGAGTGAAGTGTTGAATTCCTACTTCTTGTGAGGCATTGTGCTAAGTGTCGGAGATGCAATCGGGAACAAAGAAGACATGACAGTAGCACTTATGCAGTTTACTCTCTATGAGAGAAAAAACATTAAACAAATATATGTCAAACTACAGAATTTCATTTTTGATAAATACCATGAGAAAACAAAAAAAGGATATGTTTAAACATAATGAATGACACTGGTAGGACTTGTGCCCAGATTTTTGAAGACTAGTGTTCTGTCTAATATACTAAAAGGTTTCCCTTGAGAGGATTTTCAGTGCTAAACCTGGAACCATCCTGTGCAAACCAGGATGGTTAGCCACCCTATAGTCTAGTGTCCAGTGCCTTGGCTCTTTCTATTATAAATACAGTCCTTGTGTGTGGTCATGTTGTAAGGGATTGTTTCTAGTGAGTTAGTGACAGAAGAGAATCAGAAGGAAGATGACTCAGAAATTGTTAACATCAAAGACCTCTCATGGGAAAATCACTGCCAGGGGCTCTTTTGAGACCACACTTTCTTTCCAATGAATTCTAGGCCATCTTTGGTGAAGGGCTGCTTCAGTTGGAGAAGAAAGGTAGAGTGTGGTAGGGAAGCAAATGCATGAGTATGTAGTTCAGGTTAGTTTCAGAAATTATGACTCTTATGTATGCTTTTATTAAGTAAAAGGTTCTTTTTTAAAAAAAAAAATCTCAAAATCACCTACAGTACCAAAAACAGTTTATATAAGTCACACACAAACACAGTTAGGGAGCAAAACAGCTTTCAACTGGCAAAGATAACTGCCACTAATGTAAAGTTGAATAAATACCCTCAGTATCTAGGGCCAGCTTGATACTGAGATGTTATGGTTCATATTAAAAAACAAAAAAAAATTACATTCAGGGAGCCAGAATCATGCCTGGCTAACTACAAATGGAAGTTGAAACTAGGAAGATCCTAGATCATACCCAGGAAAGAGTAGTGGTTTTGGAAGTGGAGAAGAAGCAAAGATGTAGCAGTAAATATTTCAGAGCATAGTCTTGGGGTCAGAACTCTCATACCTGAGACAAGAACACTTCCTGTTTTCTGAAGGCTGTCTCCAAATTTTATATTGCCCACCTACTAATTTAGACCTAAGAGAATCATACAGATTTGTACTTGATAGGCTCTAAAAGAATTTGAGGTAACCTCAGGGGCCTGCAATACCTGTATTTATAGACCTGTTAAGGAAAGTATTTTCAAGGAATTCTTTCTCACATAAGTTGCTATGACTTGTGTTCAGTGAAACCAATCTTGCTACTCTGGCCACAAATCATTGGATCATTTGTGCATGCATGGGAAAAAAGACAAGGGATATTTATGACATTTTCCTGTATCACCTCAGCTTTGGGTGGCCTGTACCTCATTAAGGAGAATAAGAAACCTGCAGTTGATCCACTTCATTCTTAACTAAGGCAAACTGTCCACTTCAGACTGAGAGCTACTTATTCCTCTTCTTCCTTCTACCGTATTTTGCCATGTATAATGTGCACCCACATTTTAGGCTCAAACTTTCAAGGAAAAAAATCTTTCATTTTAGTTTTTTAATTCAAAATTTTATTTGTTTATATTTGGTATTTGCTTTTTGTATTATAAAGGAATTATACCATTTATTTTTTTAACATTACAGTATAAGAAATTTATGTAACTTTTAACTCCCAAACATAAATGAATTAAAAACATTTATATAGATATGGAATTAGTGCTACTCATATATCGTATGTATCGCTATTTTTCCCTCACAAACAGGGGCAAAACAGTGTGCATTATACACAAGTAGTACTAATCCGATAATGAACTATAAATAAGGTAACTACTACTTACTATTTTTTTCAAAATGCTTCCTGGGATACTGACTCTTACTGCTTTTCCTAAAACTAAGAGAGATTGAACCTTTGAAATTAAACAAAGAGTGAGTCCTCATACTCAGTGTGGGACCTTAGACAAGTCATTTAATCATTTTAAGTCTCAATTTCATCATCTGTAAAAGTGAGAATTAAATGAAGTTCTAAATATAAAATGCTTGAAGAGTGTCTAGATTACAATAAAGCAGTCAGTATACTCAACATTGGCTATTGTTTTCATTGTTGCATTATAACTGCTCCTACTGCCATCAGTACTCTTGACAGACAGCAGGGTTTTGATAAAATGGACTCAAAGTAAGGACCTCTTGCACATTCAGAGTCCAGGATGTCAAAGAAGGTAGGGGAATGCACACTTGTCTGGGACATTACAATAGAAGGTCCTGGGCAAGAGAGGAAGCCACTGAGTGTATTTGGGTTGGGCAGGGTTGGAGAAGAAGAAGCAAGCAAGGGAGTATAAAGAATAATTGGGACCCACTTTACCTATCTCACAATTTTGTTTGTTTTTATGCTTGGAAATGTTTACACATTCATTTCTATACATTTCTTCTTTTCTTGCTAAGCTGACAAAGGTTTTAGAGTAAAGGAAGGGAATAACAAGGGACATTTAAGGATCTCTAAATTACGTGGTGTCTAATCATGCGTGTAGAAAAGAGTATCATGGCTGAAAATAGTTTGGAGGAGTACAGAATGCTCCTTCCATTTAAGGAAGATAACACGGGTAATCTACTTAAATAAAAATTCATTTTAGTAGCTCCTTTATTATACTTTTATAGTCTGCAAAGTTCCATCCTTTCCTTGCTGTAGAGTGAATGATATGTAATTCTATACCAATGATAAATTTTCCTTTAAAAGAGAAGTGAAGGTTTTAACTTTTTAATAAAAATTATTTCCCTAGACTCCTTATCCAGTATTAAAACTGTTTAATTTGTAAGGCTGTACCTTTGATTCACAAAATTTTAAGTGACACTAATCTGGCTCAGCTATTTTCATTATTAATGTACAACAATGCTAATCTAGTGTGACTTGACTCTTTAGCCATAATATTAAGGTTTTTCTTCACCATAAAGCAGAATTTAAGATTAGCAATAATGTTTAATATTCTTGTATTATCTACTTATGTTAATGATGTTAGACTCATTGAAGATGAACTGACAGTAATAGCTTGTTGTCCATTTAAAAATACACATTTTGTTCTGGTATTTCCAGGGGACTGGTCTAAGTGGTACTAAAGGTGAAATTTACAATAAATTAAATAATTTAAAACAATTAAATAAAGCATAACCTGTAGACTTCTCTAGGTTTTGATCTTTCTAGATTTATTATTATAAGCCCTTGTTAATGTGAACTTTATATTCTCAAGTTTTGTGATCATTTGGACAGGCTGGGCTTAAGTTGGCTTTGCATTATCTATGAAAAAAGGCTTTGCTAAGCAAATAAATGGCATAAACAGAAACGCTAAAGGGATATTCAAACTACTTAATAGATGGAACTCTGCTTTCAAACACTTTAATTACATCCCATTATTATAGTGATTACAATTACAAATGAATCTTATCTTTCATTAAAGCAGGCCCAGCATACTTCTTACTCATCACCAACTACCCAGCACTTGTTTTCACATATTCTACCATTTAGATTCATCACCAGTTCAGACTGGTCTCTCACACAATTAGTATGAATTAATAGTGCTAATTATTGACTATTTGGATTACACAGCATCGTTTTCTGGAAGAGCTTCATAAACATTCTTATGTTAACATGTAACAAACTCCCGTTAAAGAGACTGCCATTTCCAGTAGATCTTAGAGAAAGAATCATACAGTGAAGAGTATCACAAGCATGTATTTCAAATGTGCTACAAAAATACATCATTCCAGTCAAGCCATGGCAAGATCCATGAACCATATAGTTAGAATTATCTATGTTTCTTTTAGAGTTAAGAAAATGAAAGGATAATCAAGAATACAAGGAAATTGAATCACAAGGAAATATGCTTTAAATATTTTGTTTCCTCATATGTTACATCACACTATGCAATCAGGGGCAAGGTAAAGTGAGAGAGAGGGGTCAGTGAAGAAACTGCATGTTTAATGAAAACTAAAATGAGGAAACTCCTAGTACATCAAAGAACTGTCCCCTTTGCAGTTACTGACTAAAAAAGTACTTTCAAGGGGACAGATCTATATGTCATAGATATTCAAAAGATGTGGTAGGTTTTTCTAATTATCAGAGCAATCCTATAGTAAGAATTGTCATTATCCTGCTGGGATAATGTAAATACCTGAAGCACACAGGGTTTTGTGAACTGACCATTGTCTCCAAGTGTGTTGCAGAATTGAGAGCAGAACTTAAGTCACCAACACCATCAGTCCCTGATTAGTGGTGGTGATGACTGAGCTATAGCTGTTGTTAATAGAAGTCAAAATGGTAGTAGCAGCAGCATCAACAGTAGCTGCTCTATTCCTTATCTTAGGTTTTAAATACTTAACACGCACTTTTTCCTGAATCCTTATACTACAGTGAGGTAGGTACTATTTGCACTTATTTTAGAGAATAGACTGATAATAGAAAGAGGTTAGGTGACCTTCCTAGGGTCACACAAGTAGTAAGCATTAGAACTGGGACTTCATCCACAGTCTGACTACAAATCCTAGTCATTAAGAAATTCATCTCCAGCAAACCAAACTGTTCCTTGCCTTTACCCTTATACTCAGTGTAGTAGCTCAAGAGACTCATTTGCCTCCCTTGGGGGTAAATCCTCAGTTATCTCAGCTGTCTAGAATTCTGTGATAATAAGGTCTGGTACTCAAGGACAAATGTATATGCTTAATTTTCATCTATTTTAAACTCATTTAATTTTAATTTGTGTCATAGCCTATGACAAAACCCCAACTATAGGTAGGTGATCACCCAAAGGCAAATATTGTTAATAAGGAAGATGGAAGAAGGGAAAGCACATACACAGTCTTAAAGTGGATGTTCCATTGATGGTGAGAAGGAAATTAATATAAGCCTCATTTTATAGATTTTATAACCAAGATGCAAAGAGGCTAAGTGACTTAATGTCACACAGTTAAGGAGTCCAATAAATGGCAGGCTGTAGTTTCATTTATGCCAAAGCTCTTGCCATTTCTAGTTCCCTACGTGATTCCCCACATGTGTAAGCTGAGAGAGGTACTTTCTTGAGCTAGATTATCTAGATTTGAGTCCACATCCTAACACTTTCTGTCTTGAAGAAGATATCTAATCTCTCTGCATATCAGTTCTTTTACCTGTTAATAATACCACTTATCTCATCAGGTTGTGCAGACTGAAATGACTCATTTCCAAAAAAACATAGGTACCTCAGTAGATAGGTATATTTCTCACACCATTGCTATTTTCCTGCTTGACTTACTATTAAAATGCAAACTAATTAAAATTACTTCAAACTAAAAACTCATTCTCTGTGTCACGTGTATTTAATAGCCACATATAGCTAATAGCTACCATATTGGGTAACTCAGATGTGAAACACTTTTCCACCTTGCAGCAAGTTTCCCTGGGCACCAAGAAAAATCACTTAGGTTTATGTTATATATACATATGAATGTAAATGCATAGAGAGGCAACTGGAAAGGTACAAATGAGATAATTGAGGAATGGACTGGGGTTAAGGAGGATGTCCATGTTTAGTTCTGCATGCTTTCAAATTGTTTGACAGAGGAATAAATTCATTATTCTCTTTGAAATCTAAGAAAAAAAAACACTTTTTAAGTAACAAAACTTTGCAAAAAAATATTATTTTCAGATCTTAGGATAAAGAAGCTCTCCCTAAGCAAACTAAAAGAGGCTCAAGGGGTGAGGGCAGAATATTCCTAGTAGAGGGTATTCACATACAGACTTGGACATTTTTGCTTGTTTCCTCAGGGTCTGGCACATAGCAAACATGTGCTGCTAAATAAAATGTTAATTAGAAAAAGGTTCTGCTGTGACCAGAGGCAAGGGGGTGGATTTTTTTTCTTTTTGCCCAGTTAATAAGGAGCCTTTGTGAGTTACAATTCTCCAAGTGGCAAAACAGCCCCTTCCGTCTGGCCTTGCCAAGCCCCAGAGATTCCCAAGCCAAACTTAGAGTAAGTCTTGAAATATAACACAACAATCACATCGTGAAAATCATAAGCCATCCTATGCCCAGCAAAAAAGCTATGATGAATGCTTCCTCACCCTGGCAAGAGGCCAAGGAGCAAGGGCTAGCTAGCCTTGTGAACTTGTTCAATACCTTAGAAAGAATGTCCTGAATGATTCCATGGATCCACCAAAAAGGTTGATGAAGTAAAACAAGAAACAGAAAATCAATCTCAATGAGAACAATAGCTTTTAACTTTTAGATTAAAGTGGAAAAAGCTGATAATGAAAGGCTCTCACAACTCAACTCCTGTTGGAAGGAAAAAATTACTCCCTAAAGCCCACAGCTTCTCCCACTTCCGGACCACCACCACACTTGCTCTTCCCTGGGCTGGTTTTTCCTAGGGGGAAATTCTCCTCACCTTCTATTATCTTGGGGGACAAGCCAAGGAGCAACTTTGCTGAAAGTACAAAGGCTCAGTCAGTAGCGACTGCCACATTGCGATTTCCCCAAAACCTTTCCTTCTAATCTTGACAAATTTTAAATAAACTATCCACCATCTCAAAATAGAAGTATTAAAATGCATAGGGAAAAATTTCTTGCATCTTACCAACCATTTTACATATTTTGCAGCATCCCCAATTCTCAGGAATTTTAAAAAGAGTGGATGAGTGCACTGCCTCTTTGTAACCCTGATATAATTGAATGTTCTCCTAACACTACTTGTGGCACAACTGAGCATCATGTTACCTGACAATGCCTAATGAAAGTTGACAGATTCATTTCTGCTAGGTAAGAGAAGTCAGCTGTCCACCATAGAGTACTACATTTCCTTTTTTCTAATTGAAGCCCACTGCTAGGAAGTATGCAGGAACAAATTACTACTCTGAAGGTAGAGAATTCATGAGCTTTCTGTCATAATGGCTCTTAACAGAATGTTAATACTGAAGAGACCTTGGAGAGACTGTCTAAGTCAAACATATCTATTGAGATGAAGAAACTGAGGTTTTGAGCGTGGGGAGAATATAGAGCCCATTAGTCTCAGAACTGACATTAGAACCCATATCTTCTTATATCTATATTAGTTTCTGACCCAACTTATTAATAAAAGACTGTTTCTGAACGGTAAGCACAACACCATGGACTAACAAACACAAAATACTGAATTCATGAACTAATTTGTGAAGATCTGGTTGTTGGATTTGGTAGTAACAGGTCCTATCATTGATATTATACGAGTTCATTTTAAGGTCATTAAGAAAACCAGAGTTTTTCTTGATGTGTAAAAATGCAAGAAGGGCAGACTACAATCATAATTTTTAACAATAGTAGGAAACATTCACATATCAAAATATGTTTGACTTGTGCCTTATTTTTATCGCCCTTCCCCCGGAATAAAATTTCACTGGAGAGACTATTTTTCAGTGATTCATCTTGTTTTTAGGAGATTTAGAAAGTAAAGTTGATTCACAAACCAGATCCAGGTATCTTCTTTTATTCTGGTTAAGGTCATAAATTTTCATCGTGTATAGTTATTTCACAATGTTCACAGGACTTTGATATACAATGAACTCAAGAATAATAAATGCATTTATATGGGATGTAGTTTTATTGTTTGTTTTTACTTATGTTTGATTATTGGTATGATTTTGAACAAGGTAAGTACTTCTTTTGGCATTGGTCTGCAAAATGGAAAAGGTAGGGTTGATATAAATATATTAAATAAGTTAATATTTTAAAGTACTTTAAACAGTGCTTGGCAAATTTTATCTGTTAAATAAGTCTGTGACCTAATAAAGCACCTACATGACATCAAATTTAAACATCTGGGACAGAATTTGTTCAATGTTGGCTTTATATCAGAATGTCCTACTGATCATTTTAAAATGCAGATGCTCAGATTCTATTCCAGATCAACTGAATCTAAGCCTCCAGTGGAGAGGAAATTTGGGTGGAAAGGGTCTCTGTATGTTTGTGCATGTGTATATGTGTGGTTGTATGTATGTGTCTGTGTCTTCAAGATATCTCTAGTTAAGAACCATTGGTCCAGACACTGGTGACTATGTGAAGCAATTACTACATTTCTATGGAATGCTGAAGGCTGACTTACCAATCTGGTAGTCCTTTTTAATTCATCAGCACCAAAAAATCCTTCCAACCTACCCTTGGTGCAAAATTCTTGATGCACCATACTGAACCACTTCTGGACCAGAATATGATTTAAATATGGTCTATATTCAAAGTGATCACACTAACTCAGATAGCATTTCAAAAGGGATTCTAGAAAGTTAGCGTTCTGGCATATCATTTAGAATTCTATTGCTTCCCCTGCCATACTTAGCTTTAAAGCAAAGTTCACTTTGCTTTAAAGTAATACTCCTGGTGTTTTGTTTTGTTTTTTTTTTTTACCTTGCCCTAATTTTCCTTCTTTGCATTGAAACATATATATTTTTAATTTTTTTACTAGTTTACCATCTTGAACCCTACCCTCATTTAAGCATATTTAATAAAAGCCAATTAAAAATGTGTATTGATGGGGAAAAGAGGAGCCATGGTAATAAAGAAAAACCTGTCTCCATCAAAACACTGCTCATCTGAGTATACAGACTTGAAAGTTCCCAAGTTCCTCACATAAGTCACACTGGTATTTATTAAATCTTTGATGGTCCTTGTTGAGTTTCACAATTCTGAGAAATCAATAAAAAATATACATATATTTCCATGGATCTGGTTAGTTCAGGCATTTATGTAGTTGACAAAATCCACTTCCTCTGTTCCTTACAATCATACTTTTCAGTCAAAATGTCAACAGCTGCTCCTAGGACGCATTTGACTTTAGTCAGTATAATAGCTAGTACCAGTAGGTTTTGCTTCTAGTAAATGTAACTCAGAAAATCAAGCATAATTTGGATATGAAGTAGTTAAAATTAATGTGCAACAAAGGTTGGATGTGATAAGCAGGCAAAATTGCAAGGGAAACTGATGGATACATATTCTAGGATCAATACAAAGGCACCTGACTCACTGAATTATTAGGGAGAAGCAAAGGCAAGATTGAATTCTGAGATTGTGAAAAGAAAAGGAAATTTTGGCATTGATGATTAAAACAGAATATAGCCCTGTAGTTTCTGTGCCAAAGCATTTCAGACTGCCTCAGATTGATAGTCTTAATGCTTCCCTTCAGCTGTAGTCCCTGTCTTTCCTACCACCAGTGACTTGTAGTGTTCAGCTAATTCCAACCTCCTTTTAACCCTCTGCATAAAACCAATGCTTAACTAAAAATCATCTTGGAGAACTTCCCTCAAGAGTTGGGAAGCAAGGAATGGGGGCTAGGAGGAGATACAAATACACAGATAAAGCTAAAAAAAGAATCATCTTCCAACAGCTAGGTTCGTACCACAGTTACCAAATTTAAAACAGTGCCTGCCTATGGCAACAACTTCTATGCAATAGGTTTTAATTACTCCGACTTGTAAAACCACAATTAAAACAAAGTATAGTAAAAAAAATTCTTTAAACAATAATGGCAACACAAACCCACTGACAGCAATTTTTGTAAAAGGGATAGCTTTTACAGATTTGAACATTGAGAGTCTTCTATACTTTTTGCAATGTCCTTCATACTCATCAGTTCTAGCTCTTCTCTAACAGTGACAGTAGGTTACTATCTTGAGACCATATTCCTAGTCTTTGATGTTTCTCAAAATTGTATTAATCCTGACTCACTGCTCCTCCATACCTTGCCCATTTCTTCCTGGCAAAGAGTAAAAAGTAATGCCTGACCAGAGTGAGAAACTAGTACTTTTTAAGATACGATGCCAATAAGAGACATTTATATGAGTCTCATAGAAATAAATTAATATAAATAATCAAGTAAGCATGAGATCAGGTGCCAAATCACCCAGAAGATGATTTTAGAGAACTATATAGCACAAAAAATGTAATCATCTAAATTATTTCAAAATGATTTGTTCACTTACAGTTCCAGCACATATGGCCTGTAGGTTTTAGAAACTCAACAAGTTTGCTTTCCCTTTGTCTCAAAGAAAACTGGCTGACAGGTGAGTGATGGTAAAAATTCACACCTATGTAGTAGCAATTCAGACCAGGTGTCTCCAAACCTTGGTCAGCAGGGTTGAATCAGAACATTGTTCAACACATTCCATGAAATAATTTGAAGGTCTCTGGGCTTGGAAATAAATAATGAATATAAACAAAGCCAACTCCTTGATTAGATTTTTTGGCAGAGATCAAAGATGGAAATATGACATCCTCAAACACCAGCCATGGATATTCATTCATTCATTTATCTATTTATTTATTATTAACTAATTGTTTTATTTATTTATTTTGGCAAAAGGACTGAGCTTGTATGTTGCTAATGGAGGCAAGACCTCATTATCATTTTTACCATGGGGTAAAACATCAATATTGGGGCTGATATTAATCCAGATTCTTCTCCTTTACTCAGTGAAGAAGCAGAAACCAAGCTCTTTCAACATGAAGAGCATTTCCACTTCCTCAGTTTTTGGTCCATCAACAGACTATCATGAAACATGTCTCTCCCATGTATATTTGCATTTACCTCTGAAGTAGACAACTGTTGATATTATCTGCCAACAGTTTACAAAGACCTTTGCTCTTGGTTGTCAGGATTCTACTTGAAGATAAAATGGACTTAATCCTACTCTTGCACTTTTAAGCTTTGAAGTAATTAGGCAGAAAACTGCCTGTGTTATTACACTCATTACAATATTTGGTTTTCATCATGGAAATGACATAGTAGCTTCCTCACTTTGTGCTGAGTTATATTCATATTTAAGAAAAAATTATTTGTTTAGTATGTCAACTCTTCCTTCCTGTGGGCATACCTTCTCTACTTTGTCAATGTCATCATCTAAATTGAATTAATTCTAGCTTAAACATTTCTTTTCTGGAGCAAATAACAAAATAACTACAAAATGACTCTACTTTTGTTTCATAAGCTGCCTTTGTTTCCAATATATGCAGTCAACAAATTTAATTGAATCTCTACTACATATATTTATGAAAGACATTCGTTATCAATTATTTGGCCAATGTTGTCTTATTAACAGCAAGGAGAGGGTAAGTGAGAAATTGAAATTTCCAAATATATTCAGAAAAACATGCTGTCTCATCTTGGCTAACATTTGTTTGACAGTCAATAGCTTAGTGGTTATCTGAAGGTAAGGGAAGAGGGGGATGGGAGAGAAAAGGAGCCAAATATATGGTGATGGAAAGAGAACTGACTCTGGATGGTGAATACATAATGCAACACATAGACGTTACACCGTAGAATTGTACACCTGGGACTTATGTAATTTTTGCTAACCAGTGTCACCCTAATAAATTTAACAATAAAAAAATTTTGTTTAATGGATCTAATTTAAGGCAACTACAAAACTGACCCTGAAATAGCATCCTATTAATAAAAAAAATAATCCCTGCTTTTTCCTTTTTTAAAATTTATTTCATTTTAAAAAATTATTGGGGTGACATTGATTAGTAAACATTACATAGGTTCCAGTACAATGCTATATTACATCTTCTATCTGTTGTATTATGTGTTCATCACCCAGAGTCTGTTCTCTTTCCATCATCAGATATTTGTGTCCCTGTCCCTTCTCCACCACCCCTTCCCCCCTTCCCCTCAGGTAACTACTGAATTATTGACTATGTCCATGAGTTTTATTTCTTTGTTGCTTTCGATTTTATGTTAACTATCAAACTAAATTTCTCCATCCCTTTCCCTTATTTTACCCACTCTCCCATCCCTCCTCCCATCTTAAAGAAGTCCCTCTAACATTCTTTGTAGTACTGGTTTGGTGGTGATGAGTTCCTTTAGTTTTTTTCTTATCTGAGAATCTCTTTATCTGTTCTTTAATTTTAAATGCTAGTCTTGCAAGACAGATCATTCTTGGTTGTAAATCCTTGGTTTCCATCATGTTGCATATTTTCTGCCAATCCTTCCTGACCTGTAAAGTTTATGGTGAGAAATCAGAAATCTATTGTTGCCTTCATCCTCCTCCCTCACCCAACAGTAGAGTTCCAAGTAGGATGGTGCGCAGCCACATCTCCACTCTTCCCCTTTTAACTCTCCTTTGTTTTGGGTCACTGCCCAGTAGCAAAATTTCCCTGGGTCATCTGCTGCTATAAAAGGCTTCTGTGGCTTACTGGGTGGGCCCAGCTGCTAAAGTGCCGAGAGTGCCTCAGGTGATGCAGTACTAGATGTGCAGGGTGGGGACCCATGGTGTTGCCAAGGTGATGCACACACACAGATTTTATCAGGCCAATGCAGTCTCAGATTTCTTCCTTTTGGGGAGAGTTCAACATAGAAAAGATGGTGCCTTCCTGTAGATTTCACATAAGGTGGGCTCCACACAGAGATAATGGCTCTGTTCCTCCAGCCTTTGCCCAGAAGCCACAAAATTCAGTCTTTCCCCATATGTCTCTGGAGCCTCTCAAGCTCCACCAAAGACCAGGTGAGTATTTGCAAGCAAGTGAATCTATGTCTGGGCTTTTAAGAAGGATTATGGGTTTTCCAGCCACCTTCCATTTCACCAGGATAGGCAAACAGAGTCCTTGCTGATTTTCACTGCCAGATATTATGGGAACTCTTCTTCCTGGCCCAGGATCCCTGGGCCCAGGAGCCCATTGTGGGACAGAGACCTCTCCCTCTTCTGGGGCAACATCTGCCACTGAAGTATCTATCCTGGTGTTTAACCACTATCTGTAGGTTTGGGGTCAGTCTGTTTTATGTCTCTGTGCCTCCTACTAGTCTCAATGTGGCCTTTTCTTTATATCTGTAGTTACACGGTTTCTGTTCAGATACTCTTCAGATTATTCTTGGGGTTGATTGTTGTATAATTTATTTGTGATTTTGGTGTGATCCCGGTATGCAGTAGGCATAGCATTTACCTAATCTGCCATCTTGGACTCCTCTTAAGCCATTCTTATTTAAGGTTTTCTGTAACTTGCAGACAAACCTAATTATCATCATAGGTATTCTAGCTTATATTGTATAAAGATCTCTTTTTAGTGAACACGAGTTTCAAAGCAGATTTGCTTTAGAGTTACCTTTATTAAAGTGAGGGACATGCTATGAGAGGGTACTCATAGGGCCTAGTCAAAAATCAAATAGGCTCTAAAGGGCACATAAAAAGGGAGTATCAATGAAATGTAGAAGTATGAATGTCATAGAAAGTGTAGCACCATCTTAAAGCATCTATGTTTTGAACAGTAGCAGAAATGGAAAACTACATTTTTCAGTGTACATAATTCCTGTTTTCAAAAAGTTTCCTTTATCCTTAAATGAGATGTTTAAATCTATCATGTTGCACCTATGGATGGAAACATAGAATTTTTTTTCTGCCATTTAATTTTAGTTAACCGTTGGTGAAGAGCATCTGCTATAGAAAATGTATTACTGGGCAAACAATGTATAGTTGGTGGTAGATTGGAGGAGCAATACAGCCAAAGGTCTCCTAATAATTTTATCTTATTAGAATGAGAAAGATTCCTTATAGTTATTCTTTGAATGATCAATCATTATTGCATCTTAAGGGAGAAAGAGCACTAATCAGAACTATTATTAGGACAACTCAGTGGTTTTAAAATTCAGTAACTTTTTGGTTCATTATTTTTTAAGAACTAAGAACTTGTGCAGTTTGGGGCAAAGTACTCCCACATGCTTAAAAAAGAAATCAATAGTTTTCCCTAAATTAATACTGGATTCATTATTCAGAGTGCCCAGAATACTTAATTTTCAAGAGCCACATGTGAGTATTGACATTTCAATTATATAGATGTAACTTTATTTGCTGTAGTAAAAGCATATTAATGTTGATTTATTTAAACACTTCAGTGAAGTGGCAGTTCAATTTAATCAAATATCAACCTAATTGGGTTATATTTGATTTAAAAGTTTCAAAACACTACTATAAGATTTGTTAAAGGCTGAATTTAGAAAAGTTATAATCATTAAAAATTTACAATATGTGCTGAGGCTATACTGAGTTTAGTGGCAAATTTCCAAGCAGTAGACCTTTTAAAAGACTAATTGTCTGTGACTGTGTAATTCCCTCAGTGCTGAGCAGGTCTTGCCATTGACTTGCAAATATCAAGTTAGAACACTGCCCAGAGAACAGACATAAAAATGTCTAAAATGTAGGAGAAGAGGGAAAAAGAGTATTGCTGTATGTTTGCATCTTTCTTTCTTTTTAATTTCCCAACTGCACATTCTATAATTGTCATAGGGCCAGCTAAAATTATGTTTTGGAAGGTATGTCAGCATATTCAGAAATTCACCCCTCACATTTCTTTTCCAAATTTGTCATATATTCCAAAGACAGGATGCCACACATCTTTGTGAAACTTGAAAAAATGCAATTATTGGGGTTCCCTGGTGGTGTAGTGGCTAGGCTTTGGCACTCCCAACGCTGCGGCCTGGGTCTAATTCCCAGCCAGGGAACCATCGGGAAAAAAAAAAAAAAAAAAAAAAAAAGAGAGAGAGAGAGAGAATGGGGAGCTACATAATGGAATTTTTTAGGATTCTCTTGGACATTTTTGCATTGTATAGGCAAGGCCATGGTCAGGTTTTATTGAGAAGAGGAGGCAGAAAAAAGTTCACAAGGTGAAAAAAGATTTTGGAATGAAATGAAAAAAGAGAAATGTTTCTTTTTATCAAGGGTAATACAAATTACTATTGATTTAGACATTATTCTCTAACTTTCCATCTAGATGATAGAATCATTAAGTCTCTAAACCTGTCGTGTCTAATAGGGCAGCCACTAGCCAAATATGTGATTATTCAGAACTTGAAATGTTTCTAGTACAACTAAAGAACTATACTTTTAGTTCCAATTGATTTCTATGAATTTACATTTAAATTGCTGCTTGTTGCTAGTAGTTACTGTATTGCACAATGCAGATCTAGCAGCTTGATCAACTTCTATTTTTTTGTGTGTTATTTCCAATACTACTTTATAGGCGGCAATGCAATCATGGGTTTCTATAAATCTGTACTGTCTAATAGGACATCTATTAACCACCTGTGAAATTAGCACATGAAATGGGCCTAACTGATATTAAGATACACTGTAAGTGCAAAACACTCACAGGGTTTCTAAATATTAGTTGGAAAAAGGAATGTACTGTACCTCATCAATAATTTTTTGTATTAATTACTTGGTAAAAGCATGACTTTTTAAATATATTGTGTTAAATTATTAAGTTTAATTTTGCCCATTTTATTATACATTTTTAAATTTGGCTACTAGAAAAATTTTAAATTAAATATGTAATTCACATTATATTTCTATTGGACAGTGCCACTTAAACAAACCAAGCCAATGATTTAGCTCATTAAGCATGAAATATGAGAGGTGCGTTAAAAAGCACTGAAGTAAGAGCTGCAAAATTTTGAAATTCTTTGACTGATTTCTTCACTGTTAAATAAACTCTTTCCTTACCATATGCTTCATGACACATGTCATAAAAACCTCCATATTTTACAATAAAAGTAATTTGTCCCCTCATAGTTATGGTTCTTCCCTGTTATGCCTAAACTGTCACAACAGATCCTCCTCCTGATATGCTGTCTCCAACCCTTCTTCTGCCTTGTTGTCTTCTTACCTCCTCATTTCTGCATTAGCATTGGTCTCAGTGGTGGTCTGTGCAGTTGTTTCTAAAACAGATCCTTCAGGCTGTGAGTCACCGTTCTTTTATTGGGGTTGCTGTATACTTGCTATCTCTTCTTCCTTCTTCTCTTTTCCCTCAATATATTGACTTCCAGAAATAAAGTTTCTTTTCTCAAATTAACCATGATTTAGGCATGATTTGACAAAAGAGATTGTCTCTGATGCCATTCAATTATTCTTGGTGATAGGAAGTGACAGTTGATTTTCACTTAGCATCCCTATTTTCTATTACATTGTCTCTTTTTCCAAAGTATGATGATTGAATAAGAGGAGACCACATGGCCTTCTTTCAAATCCTAAACTGCTCACTCTCAGAAGAATTAAGCTAGAGCTATAATCCTTGCTAACAGATGTCACCCCAATAAGTCTAACAATAAAAATGAATTAAAAAAAATAAATAAATAAATAAAATCTAATCTAAAACAAAAAATAAATAAATAAATAAATAAATAAATAAGAAAAGCTCTTCTTAGAATAGAAGACAAGCAGATGAGGAGACATTCACACTTAATTCCTTCTAAAATCTTCTCTCTAGAGCATAGGAATCATACATCATTAGCAGCTGGACTAAAGATCATAACACCCAAGCTAATATCAAGAAGAAGAAAATGTTTCAGAAAACTGGATTCCCCTTCTTGCCAAAAGTAAATGGATAAATAATTACTTTAAAATAAGCCACATTCTGTTTTTACTGGCTAAAACAGTAGGCCAATATTACACAGAGTGACACATCAAACCTACAGAGAAGGTTTACAATTATTAGAGGTTTGGAAGAATAAAGAAGCCTAAAGAAAATATAAGTTACCAATCCTCTGATAATACTTTTGCTATAGTAAGGAATGGTGTCTATAAATGTGTCATCTTCCAAATGAAATTTAAAGTATTTACATTAAGTTCTACCTTCAAAAGCAAACAAACAAGCAAACAAAAAAGAACTCTCTATATAAGGGTGAGAGGGGAAAGGTACCAAAATTAGTCCCCACCAGTCTTTCTCCTTTGCCATCTATTATTTGTTATCTTTCCCCCTCCACCTGACTCTAACCCCGTAACTTCTTTGGATACTGTAGGATGAAGGAACCTATTAAGGTTCAAGTCTTACCTGGGAGGGGAATTACATTGAAGGAATCTCAACCCTTACTACTTGAGTTACACTTTTAGTTCCAATTTCTTAGCAAAGAACATAGTCCAAGCTGAATGGGAATCTAGAGAGAGTTATGTTTTGCTAGGTATGGAAGAGTGATATATGTCTGGATAACGGGAAGCTTCCTCACATCTGTAAGGACCCGTAGCAGGAATCTCTAGATATTCAGGAGTGACAGGAGAGTGCATGATGAGGATGATGATCAAGTTAAAGTAAGTGATTTGACAAATGGGAGACAGAGAAAAGCAAGGGATGTGAAGAAATACCTGTGAGATAAATAGCTCGTGCTGGCCCTTTTACTACGTTTGGCATCTCAAAAAAAATGTTGTAATGCTGATGAGGGTAAATGAAGCCTTGTGGAGAATGGACAATGAAATATGGACAGCATCTAATAGAGAAGAAACTAGTAAGACTATAAGAAGAAATAACATTGTATTCAAACTTATGAGTAAACAAGTCTTGCATGTCATTTTGATAGTCACCAACCTTTTATACCTAAAATTATAATTGAACTTCATATTGAGTCAAGTATTATTTATTTATTGTTGGAATGCACTGGACACAATGCAGGGGCTGGACAAATGCAGGAATGAGAGACAGAGAAGAATTAGCACTTGGATTCACTAAGAGGCAAGAGATGGGTTCAGTCGAGAACTTCAGTATTACTGCTAGTGATGCTTGTAAGAATGGGTAAGTGGAGTTCTTAATTAAACATCAATAACCAAATAAAGACAAAGACTTAAAAGTTATAATTCAGAGAGAAATTAAGATCAGGAAGCATCGAGTCCCAGAACACCTCCCATCCAACCCTGGAAAAATGGAGTGAGGGTCAGTCACAGGACATAAAGAAATTCTCTCCTTGGTCAGACATACTGTTCACGGTAGCTTTCAATTCTTGGTTGATTCAAGACATATTTGTTCTCCATCTATTTTTCAGAAGAAGAATGTATGTGAAGGTCATGTAACATCTAAATTAAAAATAGCCATATATCTATGGCAGTGAGTTCATTCACCAAACTGAATTTTAATGACAGTGGAAACAACCACATGAGTAACTTGATTACTTTGTATACTAAGGAGTCTATGAGGACCTAGAAGTCTTAATGTACTTGCGTCCTGAATAGTATCTAATTCAACGAAGGAGTTACCAAAGTTCTGATAATATTTTGATATAATAATGAATGGTGTCTATGAAACACATGACATCTTGGGAGTAGAAAATACTAAAGATTTTCACAATTAGCAAATTTTAAAAGTAAAAGACATCAAAGAATATTTAGTTGAACTAAAACATTTTTAAAAAGTTAATTTTAATATAAATAATACATGTACAGACTTTGCTTCATTTTGTAAATATCAATAATTAATCCATGCCCAAATTCTCTAACAAATTAGAAACCTCCTCTGAATACACATTCAAAGATATCAGTATGCTATTAGCCTTATGTTCTTGAAGATAGCCTTCTGAGAGTTCTCTGTCCTCCTGGTCCAATGTATACTGCAGTAGAAACCTGGCTGCCACTTTCTTGGAGCTGAGTATAAAAATGGGATAGCAGCTTTTAGTATTCAATATGCAGACTTTCTCGTAGTTCTCCTGTTTTCAGCATAAGGCAAGTGCTCTGTCCTTATTTGGTCCTCGTTCCTAAGCATAGAGATTGAGTGGTTAAACTTATCTAAAGAGTAAACTTTCAGTTTCCAAACAGAATGAGAGTGGTATAAACAGTTGTATGGTAGGTAGCACAGGATGGGAAAGAGATCTGGGACCAGTGTTTAACTCCTTGCTTTAAAGACATTTCATCAGGATACTTGTTTTCAGTCTTACCTATTGAACTGCCTGAAGAAGCACTTTACATTGCTAGTTTTTGAAAGTTTCTGAGATTCTCTGGTAGGAATGAGATTGTTTCCCCAACTGCCTCCTCTTGTAGACTTAGGTTTCACTTATCCAAGGTCTTGTCCACCTGCTTTCCAACTTCCAAATTTTTGTTACCATCTCTTGTCTGCTGTCATCTAGCCAAATGGGGTTGTTGTTGTTGTTGTTGTTGTTGTTGTTGTTCTTGTTTTTGCTTTGATAAATTATACCTTTTATTATTTTTTAGTATTGTTTTAGTGGTGTTGAAAGATGGAATGGAAACAATTGCTTATGTTCAATACACCATGTATAAACTCATTCATTTAAAAATATGAGGCTATTAAGACCTGGGAATCAAGTTCACAATATTTGCAAATGACAGAACCAGGTCTAGAGAGAACCTAGAATTTCTAAGTCTTGGTTCAGTGCACTTTCCACTTATGCCAGTGACTCCCTTTGACACAAAGACTTCTACCTTCTCAATTGTTTTGACATTCTAATAAGTGTTTAGAGCTTTCTATCAAGTATTCTGAGTACAAGGTTTAATGCTTTTGGAGATCTGTGTATTACAGGTTGGCTTATTGCTCTAATAGAGTGATTTCTTTTACTAAATTTTAAACAGCATTTAGCCTTAGGTATGTTGAGGAATACATAATTAAAATACTGTAGTTGATATGCCTAAAATTACAGTCAATGACTTCAGAATCTTAGTTTGTGCTTATTATTTAAACTTGGCAACTTCAAAGAGATTATAATTCTTTGCTAGTGTTTGGTAAACTGTGTCATTACAGGGTGAAAAGAACAAACTAAATACGAAGAGGGCAAACTTCCATTGGGCAGTTTAAAAAGTTAATAGCAATTGCTTCCCTTTTGTCTGAATTTGTAAAAATCAGTGGTAAACTCAGATGGTTCCTAGAAAATTAGAAAAATACCCAGTGCCTCCTAAAGATTCACTGATGTCTTTTTTTCTAAATGTGGCATTTCTTTGGCATGTGTGTATGTGTGTGTGTGTGTGTTTGTGTGTGTGTGTGTTGTGGGTAGTAGTTGTCAGTTTTGAAAAGTCCAAAATACATGAGATTATTCCATAGGAAAGAAAAGCCAGGATTAGGATAAATAATATAAAATGTTGTTTCTACCTTGCTACTAAGTAGCTGTGTAATTTTGACTAATTCACTTAAACTTTCCATGCTCTCATTTCTTAGAATTTAGTAAGTGGATTTGGCTCAGTGAGGGGATCCATGGTTGTCTATGCCCCAGGTTATTTTAGGGACCCATAATACGGGCTGCTTGGAGTGGAGGACCGCATTGAGATAACCAAAGTTTTAGAATTAAAAAGCTCTAAGTTAAGGTAAGGTGTCTTTCTCATAGATGTTGGTATATGATATTTTTAGGTTTGCCTCATTATTGTCTATGGAGTTTGGGGTTGGTGGAGGAAACCATATAAATAGTATGAGATGCTGGATTCAGAAATGATGGACTCATATACAAAAAAAGAAAAAAGGAAACTACAATACTACTTTAAAGCATCATAGCAATGCTTCATAATATCTGTTCAGTGGAACATAGTAGTTAATGTATTGAAGATAATAAAGACAGAATAAGACAGAATATAAGATGGAAGAAGTCAGATTAAATTTAATTTTCTCATGGAATAAAAAACACATTTTTAATATAATATCATTATATATAAAAATGCATTAAACACAAATGGAATTGCATGATTGATTCCTTTTGACTAGTAAACCCCTTTTTCTTTATTATATTTGTAAGAATAAATAAAATAATATAAAAGTGCTTCAGATTCTTTTGTTTTAATGAGCATTAGATCCATGGAAGTGTTCTTTCTCTACACTGATTCACTCCATATATAGATAGATGTAACCCACTCTGCATGACTTCCCAAAGTACTATGAACATAGTGCTTTTGCACATTATCGACTCACTAAATTTGGCTTAACGCAGGGGGATTACAACATAGAACATGGTGCAACTTGTACAAATTAACTATCAGACGTCAGTTCTCATCATAGTTTTGTGTCCTTCCTAGCCAGCTTTTATGATTCTGGAACCCATTTTCCCATCAACTTTTTGCCTCATAGTCCTAGTTCCTACTCTTATCTCTTGAGCTGCCTGGTAGAAAACTAAAAATGCTGTTCTGATTCTGAGTGATGAACACATAATATAACATATAGATGATGTATTATAGAATTGTAACCTGGAACCTATGTAATTTTTACTAACCAATATCACTCCAATACATTTCACAATGAATAAAATGCTGTTCTATTTTGGGGAAGAGCAATTTGGCTCTTATTTGTTTTAACTTCTACCTTCGACTCAGAGTCTTTCCTTCATAACTGAAAGGCTAGCTGTCTTTGTTCTTCTTCCTACCTTGACTATACCAACAGTTGCAGTTATTTAAATAACACCTTTTTCTTTAATAAAATACCTATTCACAAACATGAAAGAAGGTTGTAGTTATTATTGGAGTCCTGAAAAGTTGAAAAGGGTGGGACTACAAGAAATATTGACCACTATATATGACTGTAGTAAACAAGTTCTGAACACCTTTACATATTGTTATTTTTAGCATTTTCTTTTAAAGTAACAATCTAATATGTTTTGTGATATGATTAATGTGACTTGTGTTTTAAGAAATCAAATCAAGTTTATAGCCCCTATATACAAAAAAAAGGGGGAAAGAAATAGGGGTATATTATAGTATTGCTGAACTAATAGAAAAAAGTGCAATAAATTTCAACATTAAGCCTATGGTTTTTTAAAGATTAATATGGCATTATTAATGACAAAGTCATGTCATAAATATTTTGAAGCCAAAGATAAAGTCTGGTTACAGACTGCTTAAGGAAAGTAATCTAGCTACTTAAAGGGCAGAATAAATGGTTTCCACTTCAAATTTGTTTTAAAATACATGGTTCTGACAACATAGTTGAGTAATAATTAGAGTTATAAGTTTCCAAATAAAATCATATTAAAGGCTTCACTTGTCTTAAGTAAGAATGACTTTTCCCTCTGATAATAAATGGTCAAGGAGAACTAGAAAAATATGTTTTGAGAATTCTCTCTTTTGTTCCATGATCCTACTTACAGAAATGGAGACTAAAGATTGTGTAAAATTGATAGAAGTACTAAGCAGTAATAAAACAAGGTGTCTTAAAATAATTTTTGTCTCTAATCCCCCTGCACATGCAGTGGAAAATATTGCAAGTTTATTTTCAAATGCCACCACAGAGAAAATAGTTGGGAAAGAAAAAACCTGCCTTGATATCTGTAGGCATACAAAATACATTTTTATTTTTAAAAAATGATATCATCACTGCTACTATAGGAAAGCAAATGAATGTGTGAAGAACAACAGAGCAACTGAACTCACAAATCAGAAGTTGGAAAGAAGTTAAAAGAAAGACAACTAATGAGAATTCCCTGAAAAATTTATAACTGTTCCATCTCTGTTAACATTACATTGTTTTTTGGTGGGGTGTTTTTTTGTTGTTTTGTTTTCTTTTGTTTTTTTACTGAACACCACCGAACATATTTCCCAGAAGCTGCAAGTTATAGGGAAATTGAGCAGAGTTGCAAAAGCTTGGAATTAGTGGAAACAATTCCACTTTTTTCCTTTATTTGTAGAATTATACTTCATCTGCTGAACCAATGAATCTTTCAGAAACCATCACTTGCCCAAAACAACAAATACAATGTCTAATTTTCACAATCTTTGTTATTACCACTCACTCCTCACCTGTTTCTGAATCCCTAGAAGAAAAATACCTCTCTATGTCAGGGGTCCCCCAACCCCCAAGCCACAGAGGGTACTGGTTCATGGCCTGTTAGGAACCAGGCTGCCCAATGGGAGGTATACAGCAAACAGCAGGAGAGTGAGCAAAGCTTCATCTGTATTTATAGCCACTCCCTATCGCTCACATTATAGCCTGAGCTCCCCAGTCAAATCACCCAAGGCATTAGATTTTGATAGGAGCATGAACCCTATTGTGAACTGCACATGCGAGGGAGCTAGGCTGCACGCTCCTTATGAGAATCTAATGCCTGGTGATCTGAGGTGGAGCTGAGACTGGGAAGTATCTGCAAATATAGATTAACATTAGCAGTGAGGTTTGACTAAACAGAGACCATAATAAACCAATTGCTTGCAAACTCATACCAAAAACCCATCAGCAAGTGACAATTAAGCTGGATCTGGTGGCAGGCTTTACAGTGGCAAGTGAGTTGAGTAATTATTTCATTATATATAACAATGTGATGATAATAATGATAATGTAAATAAAGTGCACAATAAAAGTAATGTGTTTGAATCATCCTGATACTCTTCCCCCTGGTCTGTGGAAAAATTGTCTTTCATGAAACTGGGCCCTGGTGCCAAAAATGTTGTGGACCACAACTCTGTCATAATTTGATTCTCACAATATCACTTTTGTTTTATTTAATCAAATCCTATTCCACATACAGAATTTTGCATTATTATTTCTGTTCACATCATGGTCACACACTGCTATTTTCTCTTGTGCTATTTTAAATATTGTAAAGCTTAAATTTGTGTCTGTATACACATGATAGTGTGTATACAGTTCATAGCTAAATCCAGAGGGTGGACTTATGAAAAAGTAAGTGTCATGTACACATCATCTAAAGATAAACTTGGAAGATGAAAGGATTATTTCTAGTTTTTGATTACAAGCAGAATTTGACTCTCAATCTCCCCATATTGCCCATTCCTAAGATGCTTCAAGGCAGAATTGTATGATGGGTTGACAGCTATTTGCTTCGGAAAAGTCTAAATGAGAATTTGAATTTGACACCAAGGACTTTTCTCATTAAGTGAGCTGTTGGATGCAGGACATTCAATAAAACAAGGCAAATTATGTCCTTTTGGTTGTAAAATATACTTTGTCATTTGACTCTTGTTTTAAAGAAGTATAATAATTGTCAAATCAATGAAGAGGTTCATTGCAGAGTTTCACTTAATTGTGTGCTAAATACAGCTCTTCAAGTATGTTCTTTATCCTCAGCATGAAGTCACTATCTTTGAAAATATTTCAGAAAATGAAGATAAATGAAATGGGAAAAATCAGCTTTAGGCACTGAGGGTTGTAACTAGAAAATTAACTCAAATAATGCCACCCTTTTGAAATAAACAGGTCCTTAACAAAAACTACCTGCTCCTAATAAGATGAAAACATACTGATTTTACCAATAGGATTTCTTATTCAATGCCTGTTTTACTTAAACAAATTTTTTCTTAACATTTAATTGGCTATTTGGAACAATGAAACCTAGAATAAAAAGAATTATTTCTCTTCCTAAGGTTCTGTGTTTAATACCATCTCCCAAACTTTTCTGATATCCCTTGGAAACCAAATTTAACAAGAATTAATGAAGCAAAAGTACTTACGAGTTCATTCCTAGAGCTGCTAGTACATTCTTCAACAAATAATTATCAAGACACTATTTTTGTTGGACATTGTTCTAAATACTAAAGATTTGTCAGTGAACAAACAAATAAGGTCCTGGCCATTATGAAGATTATAGTCTCACAGAGGAGACAGGGAATAAAGAGAATAAGAATTAATTGTATAAGATGATTTCAGATAGTGATAACTGATATAGAGCAAAATAGATAGGGTAGTTAAGGAAGACATCCTATAAAAACATATTTGAGCAAAATAAGGAATGTGAGAGAAAATGTAAAAGTTTCAGAAACCTGAAATATCATTCTCTTATTTTCACCAAACATTTATGAGGATAAAAATGTAGAGGACACTTTATCAGTGTCATTTTGCCTGGCCCACATTCCCTTAAATGGCCCTTGAGCCACAGCATCTTAGAATTAATATCTATAATAGTAGAGGAAATAATATCCACAATAATATTCAACAGTTATAGAGGAAATAAGCACAAAAGGACTGAAATGACAGCTGTGTCGGAGGCCCTGACCTTGCATTATAAATGAATGCAAATTAGCACTTTGACTTGAGTATGTCTCAAGAGATCTGTGAAATGTTCACGTAGATTATCTGGAAATAATTCAAGTCAACCTACTCAACTTAAGTCTGACAATCAGATTAAAACTGAAGAGAAACAGGATATCAACTTATTTTGCAGTGCAACTTGTCTTAGAATCCTGCTAATATTGTTCCAATAACCATGATAAATGATGTTTAAAAAAAAAAGATATGCTATGGCAGAGATGGAACATCTTTAAATCAATACCTAGTCACCTTAATCTAGCACAAAGTCCTCATTCCCTTATATTTAATCTTCATTGTATAAGAGGTATCATTTCTTTTCTCTGTTCCCCTCCTGAGTCACTGCTGAAGTCCCAGAAGTGCAGGATTTCCCCAAACACTAGTTAATGCTGGGACATCTCTGCTCTCTGATAATTATGTGGTGAACAGGAGATTCTCCCGGGTAACAATAAGAGCCTAGGTACCAGATAGTGTGCTAAACATTAATAGTAGTAGCTAACACATATTGAGCATATTGAGTGCTTACTGCATGCCAGGTACTATGCCCTTGTACCTGTATCTCATCCTTGCATTCTCATAGCCCTATGGAGTGAGTAGTAATACCATTAATCCTCATTTAACACATTCTCAGATCAATCTGGCTCTATTAGGTAATGACAGCAGACTTTCTATCTGTCACAGGGATAACAAAACACAACAAAACAACAAAACAGCAGTATCAACAGCAATGGGCTAAATGCTTGATTGCATTACTTCCTTTAAACCTTTCAATAATGCTATCAGGTGAGAAGTATTAACATTTTATAGAGAAGGAAACTGATGTTTAATGAAATTAAGAAGTTGTCCCTGGTCCCACAATAAGTGAGGAAGAAAAAAACTTAAAACACTGAGGCTTCTCTGTGTCCAAAATTAGCCCTTTCCTCCCATTCTCCAGGTTCTCCTATGATTCCTCATGATATGCTGCATTCAGGAGAAAAACCAAATATCTTTCATGTGATTTTTATAAATGAGTTAAAGAGATTTTAAATTCAAAGTCTTCTTTAATCACAACCAGAAATGGGTTTCCTGAATGAAACAGTTGAAGTCTGCAATTACTTTTCAGGGAGTTCCTCAACATCAGAATAAGGTCAGGGGAAAATTGTTGCCAGTTCTTCTTTCTAGCTCAATTCTTAAAAAAAACAGAACTTTTACTATTATTGTGTAGCTGTTTTGGGGGAATTCCCAAGAGTATTTTTAGCAAGCAGTAATATAGTCTTTTGTCATTTTTTAACTATTTATTATGTTTCTAAGACAATTACTGATTTTCAGGGTTGGATATTTCTCTCAAAACAGATGGTCCTTTGTTCACATCCTGATTCTCCTGACTTTCTAATTGCTAATATATGTGTTACTACTGATTATACCTTAGTAATAACCTCACTCCAGGAAGAAGGCACTTGTGGCTGTTTTTATAGAGCTGGTATTCCAACTTTCATAGCTTTCCTCATGAACTACTGATAGATTCCTGACTTGACATAAGAATTTACACAATGTTTGAAAGTATAGTTTTTTTCATATTCCTTTGAACAAAGGAAAAATGTCTAGAGCAGTGGTTCTCAACATTCCTAATGCTGCAACCCTTTAATACAGCTCCTCGTGTTGTGGTGACCCCCATAAAATTATTTTCGTTGCTACTTCATAACTGTCATGTTGCTACTGTTATGAATCGTCATGTAAATATCTGATATGTGTTTTCCGATGGTCTTAGGCAACCCCTGTGAAAGGGTCGTTCGACCCCCAAAGGGGTGGTGACCTACAGTTTGAAAACTGCTGGTCTAGAGGGACACTAAGGGAAGGAGTTGGGAAGAAAAATTAATTCTGCAAGAAAGAGAATGATGGTATTGAAAAATAGAGTCATATACTATCAGGCTACCTACCCATTTCCATACTTGAAACTCTCATTGCATGCCTGCCTGGTGACCAAATATCCTTGGCTTATACATGACTATAAGTAAAATATTTGGCCTAGTGCTTGGGCACATTGTAAGTAAGCCCTCAAGAATGGTAATAATGGTGATTAAGGTGACTGACTATTTCTCAGATGGCCGTAACAACACTTGACATTTCTTGGCTATCTTACCCTAATAAGCTACAATCTACTTTTTAGTTACTCTTTCTGTTTAAGTTCACACACAGGGAGTGTAAGAGACTAACACCTTGATGTTTTTTGGAAATAGGAAAAACAGGGGACTTTGGTAACTTGTTGGGAATAAGTGACTCAGTGCAAAAACTCAAAATAACACTCAATATTCTTGACTTCTAGAAGTGTTCCTTTTGCATTTTTTCATATTTGGAGGCTTAAAACATTTGAACAGACTAAGGACATTCACATGCATACATTATTTTATTTAATTCCCTCCACAATGCTATTAGATATTATTGTTGTTGTTGCTATTCCTGGTTTGCAAATGACAAACTGAGGCTCAAAGAGTGTTATGTCACAGAGACAGTAAACGTGAGATCAGGGATTCTGACCCAAGTTTCTTGTATGCCAGTGCCCCAGATTTTAAATACTGTACTGTCTCCACCATGTGATACTATGATTATGGAATAAGCACAGGTTGGTTTAGGGCCTTAAAACTGTGGTCTAGAGAGGGACATAGATATTGTAACCATGAAGTAAAATACATCAGCAATATTGCTCAAAGTGAGCCATATGCAAATTTCAGTGTAAGTATAGGAGAAGGCAACAAAAGGAAGAGTTCACAGTGAAGTTATTTTTGAGCTGAGTTTGGGGGAAATTAGGAGCAGGGCATTCTCAGCAGAGAGAATAGCACATACAAAGGCACAAGAGCACAAAGGAACATGGTGTGTTCGTTTGTGGCTGGGGTGTAACAAGCAAGGGGGTAGGCATTAGGAGAAGATGTGGCTGGAGAGGTCACATCATGAAATGCTGTGCTCCTCTTGGGTCCTTCCTTGGCCCATTTAAAAGTATTCTGAAAGACAAATTTCCTGTGAAGGGTCTGTGTCCCACAGCAAATCTGTATGGATTTTAACTGTTCCAGTTAATTTAAATTCCTTTTAAGGAATGACACCAGGAAATGCAAAGCTTTAACCCAAAGAATAAGTTAAATGGTAGGATTGAAGGCTCATCACGGGGGGGGGGGGGGGGGGGGGGGGGGGGGGGGGGGGGGGGGGGGGGGGGGGG
>PVJL010000602.1:0-156020 GCA_004026885.1 Lyroderma lyra | reverse complement strand
CTGCTTTCTTTAACCTCTATTTTATATTCCATATGTTTTTCTGTTCTATTTTCATTTCTAGACTTGCCTCTGCTCCCCACCCCGCCCTCACCATCTTATCCCCACCACTTCTATTTTATTCACACTCAGCTCTCACCCACTCTCCACTTTCTATTATGCTACTATAACACTTTTTTGTTTCTTCTCTCTTTTCCAGTGCACATTGAAATCTTTTGTGTTTGTGTATATTGTTTGGTTCTTAAGAGCTGGAGTCCTTGATGTTTTTAAAAGCATTTCCTTTCAAAGAAAAATTTCATAACTTAAAACTGTGATCCAAGTGCTCAATTATATCCCTTTGTTTTTGAGGGACTATTATCCCCTCTCTTATGAACAAAATATAACTTATTGAAAAGGTTGTGAGGTTTCATTGGTCTGAGTTCAAATTTATAAAAACAACACTTACTTTTTCCTTAATAAAAGTGCCTTTCTTCTGATTTGAGTTTCCCATATCTTTACCAGTATTCTTCCTATGACCCCTATAAATCATTAGTTTTGAAGATATACAAGAGTGAGAATATAATTATAAGTATTTGTAGGGAAGAAAGTTTTTCCTTCTATATTCAGAGGTTCTATGCCTGGGCCTAGGAATTAAAATGGCATAAGACAGGTTAACAGGAGAAAAGTATACTCATTTTACTTAATTTTTTTACATGCATGCAGGAGTTTCCAAAAGGAAAATAATGACCCACAGGAGCCATGAGGCCCAAACGCTTATGTAACTTTTGAAACAAAAAACAATAAATTGCAGGGATGTGATAATACAAAGAGGCTTGGGCCAGGGGGGCAGTGAGTAGGAAATATATAAGACAATCTAATGGAAAATATGAGTTATTTCAGTAGATTTGCTTATACAGATCCATTCTGGCATTGACTCTCAGCCTCTAGTGACAAGTAGGTTCTCTCTTTGGTATAGGGAGAACAATGTTCTCATGGGAAATTTTGTGACCTCCTTTTATATAGAAAGGGAGAGGTCAGAGAACATTTCCTATATCTGCTTACTCTCAGCAGCCTTCAGTTCAAATTAATCAATACACCAAAGAGACATATTTGGGGGTGGTATATTCAAAAGTCTTTCTAAATCAACATCCCAGGTACTTCAGTTCAGGTGACTGAATACTTGTTATATGCCCAGTGCATATTATGCTAGATTTGTTGAGTCATACCATAAGAGTCAAGGCAACTCTGCCCTGTCTCCCAGTAGTTTACAATCTAAATGAATAGAACAAATATATGCAACTATTTGTAAATAAGGCAATATATACTAAGACATTAACTATGTGCTTTAAGAGGTGAAAGAAGAAAGACATCAGTGAAGTAAAAAAAAAGTATTCCTGGTAAAATTTGTGGAGGAGATAAAGCTTGGACTAGTCTTTCATTAATGGAAATGATTTTCAGTAGGCAGAAGAGCAAGAAACTTGGCATTCCAAAGGAAGAGAAAAAAGGTAGGTTATTTCCTTCTATAGGGGGAAAGTCATCAGGGCCGAGAGCTGGGTAATCACTCTTCGGAAGCATCTGTGTAGTTTCCATATCCATACCAGCAAACAAAGACTCAGGTTCTTCCTCTACCATCTAAGACATTCCTACTAGAATCCAACTGACATGGTACCTCTGTCTCTAATAGTCAGGAAGTAGGGAAACCTTACTGTATGGAAACTGATTGTCTGTACTTCTCAAAGGCCTCTTTCAATGTGGCTCCTCTGCAGCCTTTCCTAATACTTGTCAATCTGTATGCAGAACACTGTTTCCTCCCACCATGACATTTAGCCTTAAAGATGCATCTCTTTGATGCTTTTGTTCTGTTGGAATACTCAGGAGCATAAAAGGAATGGAACTAAAGCCAGATATCTCACTCCAGGTCACCCTTAACAGTGGTTCTTAATCTTTCCCAGGAATATGGAGTGCTTCAGACTCAAATGAAAGCCATAGTAAGTTTCATAGACATTCTATCTCCTCTTTGTTTAGGTATAGCTTACACATTAACAACCTCTTGAATTCTTTCTCATCAAGTTGCATTTAGGTAACTGGTACAGGTAAAGCAAAGGTACTATGGAGACTTCCACTTCAGTGTTCTCAAACCAGTGGGGATCACAATCACCTGGAGAGTGTGATCGCAGTTAATATTTCTAGGCCCCACCCCATGCATTTTTAGTATGTGCCCTAGGTTATTTAGATGAAGGAAGTTCCCTGGACCACACTTTGAGAAAACCAGCTCTAAAGTCATCTGATCACACTGAAACTTTTGACTTGGCCCATTGCTCAATGGGTTTTACTATCAGAGTTCAAAACAGAATAACTCATTCCCTTCTTATAAAATATGTGAGTAGTGCAAGACCTAGGAACCAAAGAAACTACAATGAATGAAAATGTAAAAATGTGATTTTGTTGAGTGAGTATACCATCCTACCTTATCTTTGTTGACATCCTACAGTACCACATCAATTAGAACTTTATAATATTGCATTTTGCCATTCTCTGTTGGAGTGTATGTGCAAAGCTAGCCTTGTCTCCCTGCCTAAAGGCTAATATCACATGCTGGACATACAATTGTTATTAGAATACATGCCAATAATGGGCCCACAATATGAATACCAATTACTTTTCAGGAACTCACTTATTGCTTTAAGTGAGGGGCATCCGAATATGGCCCCTTTGAGAACCTAGAAAGCTCTGATGCCTTCACTGTGGACAAACCACTGTGTAGGCTTCCTTGCTATAGAATTGTATTTAATTCCAGTGACTAGTGTAAAAGCATCCCTTTTCTCCCTCACTTCTGTTAAGAGCTGATTTCTGCAACCCAGGAAAAAAAAGGCAAATATGTCACAAAATATATCTTTCTTGCTTTGATGCCCAGATTCAGACATCATTATCTGTATCCTGCATTAATCACTGGGATATCTGTGCCATCAGAGGCATCATATGTCCTATTATCATTCACATTATTATTTTACAAAAATATAGACACGACAAAACTTGAGATGTTAAAAAACAACAGCATTGTTTTCAGAATTATCCCAAAGGTTATGTCAATAAAATGTTTTCGAACAATCCCTCCTATGACGAAACTTGGTTTCCTGCAGAAATCTTTTAATTTTTATTGTTTATTTAAGGGCTATTGCTTTTTGTTTGTTTTGTTTTTAGGGATGCTTCCTAAAGGGGCATCTGAAGTTACATTGTTTCTCCATAGGAATCAATGCACCTGACTAATTGTTAAGTGAATTATGATACAGTGGTAAATGCTATAGCTAAGTTGCATTTAGGTAACTTAATAGTAATACCACCACAATCCCACTTCTACTGATCTATCCAAAAAATGAGAAAACATGTTAACACAAAGACATACACATAAATGTTTATAGCAGTATTATTAATTACAGCAAAAAAGAAGAAACACATTCTTATGCCCATCAAATGATGAATGGATAAAAAGTGGCATATCCACACAATAAAATATTATGCAGCCATAAAAAGGAATTAAGTACTGATATGGATATTTCAACATGAACCTTAAAAACATCATGATAAATGAAATAAGCCAGCTACAAAGAAAAACAAAAAATAAATTTTGTATGATTCCATTTATACGACTTGTCCAGAAGAGTCAAATCAATAGAGACAAAAAGTAGATTAGTGGTTGCCTGAAAATGGTTTTGATGAAAATATTCCAAACTGGATTATTATGATGGGTGCAAAACTTGTTAAATTTACTAAAATTCATTTAAATGTACAATTAAAGTAGGTAATATTTATGGTGTGTAAACTTATACCTCAGTAAATTTGTTTTTTATTCTTTTTAGGTAAGGGGGAAAGGTGAAACAGTTTTTCACAGATACTTTAATAAAAAGAGAAACTTGAGGGAGCTATAATAAACACTGAGAATTAAAGAAAATTTTAATGCCATTTTCAATTTATTGAACACTTACTATGTGTCAGGCACTTCACTAACTGCTTTACATATGTTATCTTCTTTGAGTTTCTCACAGCAACAGTATGAAGTTCAATTAGTATACCACCTTCACATATGAGTAGCCAGGCTCACAGAATTTAAGTAAATTGTCCAAAGTGATATAACTAGCAAAGGGCAGAACCAGGATTTGAAGACATAGTCCAATTCCTTGAACATATGCTGTAATTTTTAATTAAATTTCTTTCTCCTAACTTCCATGTAAGACCCTTTCCTCAGCTTTCCCAAACTGCCATCTCTGTACCCGCTCCCCTGCCAATGTCTCACTCATCTCAGTAGGAGACTGCCTTATCCTTAGAGTGTCCCTACTTCCTATAGCCTCTACTATGGAGTTGTAAGTAATTTGAGAGCTTTTAAAAAGTAACTTAAATGCTATAGTCAAACTTGCTTTGGAGATGGGACTTATCCACTATAATAAATTCTCATTAATTCTGAATGCTCCAATGCCCCAGAATTCTCTAATTGTTTTTGTTAACTTCTTTTTGGTTCACCCTTCCACTGGCCCAAACCATGCAGCAAATGCCAAACAAACAGCAGGCCTAGAGTCTGCAGTAAACACATTTGGCAAAGGCCCTCAAAACATTCATGAAAATGTAACAATGGATGAATCAAAGATGAAGCAGCACAAATGCCTTTTTGCTGAGCATTGCTATCTAAAGAAACTGCTCTGAAATGCTATTAAAGTAGGGGAAATGGCCAATTACCATGGTGAAAGTCTCTCTCTGCCATGAAATCTTCTAATATAAACATTAAAAGAATGTTTATATTCTTGTGGATCTAACTAGAAAACTTAAAAGACTTGTAAAAGAGAAACAAATGATTAAAAGCAAAAGTGTATCTTTTTAAAAATTATAATCTATAACCATCATAACAGGCATTCAAATGAAACACTCAAAGTTCATCCCAGAATGAAAGTAAAACTCTTATATCACAGTAAGTGATAAAAAAAAAACGGGCTGAAATGGGCCCACTGCCAAGATGCCAAGTGCCATTTTGAGGAAAAAAAACCCTATTTGTACTATGTTAGACTGACATTTCTGGGTTAACAGAATGTATCCTAACTTTCAGGGAAGCCATTAAAATATGCAATCCAATATTTACTCTTGGGACCCACCTACTCTTAAAATATTTGACAAAAAGCCAAAAATACCTCCACAGAAAATATGACAAGAATCACTTTGCAAGATAATACAACACCCTTGCAGACAAAAGATAAATGACTAAAATGTTATGCACAGTTCATTAAAAGGAAAAATTTGAATTAAAACAGTTTTATCCAGGTTATTTCCAGAGAATGTATAGTTCTCAAGGCTAAGCTTATTTAAGTAGCAGGTACAAGTGTTTCAAGAGAATGGTAAGGACTCACCATACTCAGAGGGAAACACTCTATTAAAAGCACAGTATTGGAAAGTTACACATACCTAAACAGTATTACAAAAAAAATAAAAGCACTATTTTGATCAAATTAGTCCTCTAAGTGAAAATCTGTTCAAGCCAAAAAGAAAAAAAATGTCGAGTGCCTCTCAATCATTAGAGTGCTGCCACTCTCTTTTGTAATCTTGGAGAAATTACTTCCTTCTAGTTTTGAAAGCCTGTGACAATGCCTTCTGCTTTGCATGCCTCCTGCAGCATCTGGTAGTATGGTCCCACATTCACTTCCTGCAACCCAGAGAATGAGATTAGTATTATCTATTCACCTAGCTGATAAACCTTGGTACTCACCTGTAGGGCAGATCCACCTGAGATAAAACCGCAAATGGGCTATTTACCTGTCACTATCTAGCATTTATTGTGGGCCCTTTACCTGCACTGGATACATAGGATCCTGATTGCTGTGCTTCCTCTTTCCTTCATAAATGTGGGCTCACACACTTCTATCACATTAAGGTGCCAATGAGTAGGGACAACTTGATAAGTTGTCTATGGGGATTTGTACCAAAGACTAAGGCCTTAAACTAACAGAATGACATTTAAATAGTAGAGTTTAATGTGCTAGTTGAGAGAGGTATGAATGGGGGAAGGAGAGAAAATGCTTGAATATTCCTGGTACCTGAATTTGTGGCATCTATAGGTTATCTGTTCCCCATATTCTGGATGAGGATGGTGTTTCCTCAGCCAAGAGCAAACTTCCAAGCTCTATTTAGTCCACTTAATATTACTTTATTTGATGACTAAAAATGGCATGTCCCTATCCACAACCATCTTACAAAGGCACATTACAGGTTGGGCAAAAAGACCCAGAGGAAAAAGTATGCCTGACTAAGGGCAGATGAGCTCCAAACCTAGAGAGAACCATTTGAGAAGGCATGGTAGTTCAGGATACAGGAATTGCACTATAATTTATATACATTGAAAAATAATACCCTAAAATCAGTGTGTGGAAACAGGAAAGATGTTTCTTTCATTAGACAGTGCAGTTGTCACTTTGAAAGAGTTAATCAGTTTGTTTGTGAGTCAGCAAGTCCAGTTCAAGATACAGTGTTTATGTTACTAAAAATCTTCTGACTTTTTCTACTTTGCCTTTGTGGTTTCTTTCCATGAACTTTAGTCTTCTTGGCATTTCTCTACTAATTTTTCCAGATGTGTAGATCATTTCTGACCTCACCACTGGATCTTTTGTAGCATAGCTATATTATCAGCTCACATTCCTACTGTGGCTTTAACAAAATTACCCTTATTAAAAAGCATGTTTTAAGGAAAACATGATTATGTAATAATTGAATGTTCCATCTTTTTTAAAAGGAAGACACAGAGTTCTAGTGTGCATGACCTTGTTCTTAGTAAGGATCACTTTACCTGTGGCCCTAGTGGATTTTGTGACTTCAGATTTTGGCATTGGAAGAGACCATCCAGTTTGTCAGTTCCTACTGCCATCCAATTTAAATCCTAAATAGTATTTTATGGCACTAGGATCCACGTCAGGACAGAATTTCTTTTTTCCTCAGCAGAAAAGGAAGTGTACTAATAGACTGAGCCAAATAGAAGTAGATACAGTGGGGCCTAACGGAATACTAATCAGACACCATTCTGGAAAAGCAGTAAGGAACTTTGTTTTAAAATTCTATTAACTTTAATTCAGATGACCTAGGTTTAGTTTAGTTTTGGACAAATCACTAACTGGGCCACAGTTTCCACGTCTATAAAATGAAATTGTAGAGTTATTATCAGCATCCTAATGCTGTTGCTAATGAGGAGCTTTTTTTTTTTTAATTTGCCCCAAAGCTTGAAGAACTGTTTACTTCGACAAACACCTGAACACCTCTCATTAATCAGTTCTGCCATTATCTTTTGCAACTGAAGACAAGTCACTTTGTTTTCTATAGTTTCAGTATCCCCCCTCATCCATCTATGTACCTGCTTCAGCATCTAGACAAGCCTTTCCCTGTTTGAAAATTTGGGGATACAAGTTACTCATGGGGGTGAAAGGCAATTATGAGAATGAAGCACACATTGGGAATAACAAAGGCAGCTGCCACTTAGAATTTTTTCTTGACAGAAAGCCCCTTTGGGAGGAGGCTGTTACTGCAATATTTCTGTTTTTATAATTGACAAGGTAAGGCTTTTGTAACCACTGATAGATTGAAATTTAATAATTGTGGGTTCTGGTTCTAACCTACGCAATCCAAGCCTTACAAATCCATCCTCTTCCTCTGAGAAAAGAACTAATAAGGGCTTCAATTATCCTGCCTATGTGTGGTAGAGATATGGTGAGAGTAAGATGTCACAACTGACACTCAACAGTGACAGAATCTCAAAATGTGTCCTTGGCTCATTCTTGCAGATAGTAGTTCTCAGGGTTCTAGACAAGCTTGATTGCTTAATAACTGATGAACTGGTTTGGAACATTGTGGGTATAAAAATTCATTGCTTAAATGAATAGAGGAATTGCCTGAGACTTACAACTTGATTTCTTCACTAGATTTCAGAACTCTGGGGCTAATAATCTATATCTTCATTGAAATATAATGCCTACATAGGTGTCCTGAGAAAGTCACATAGAAGGAGCTGATGTTGTTTCAATTTAATCAAACATATGCTTTCATTCAGCATGAAATAATGTCATTATTCTTCTGTAAATTAGTAATACAGATTATATCTTTATATAAAATTTCAAATTATTTTTTTCTCCAGATGATGTGATTTTCTGTTAGATGTTTCTTCCCAGGCTCTCATAAAGGTCCACAGACATCAGTCATAAAATGTCTATTCCAAATACCCTACTTGTTCGCTTCTACCTTGGGCAGTATTTCAGGTCAAAGTGGATAAAGTAAGAGAGACACAAATACTTGTCAGTAGGGGAAAAACAACATCCAATACTACTTCTTGGAAGGAACAAAATTAATCACAGCTGATAACTGCATTCACAAATGATGATACTAAATTATATAATCTCATTAAATTTTGAAGCACCATGGCTTTTAGAGAGATAAAGCATAGTAAAAATTAACATTAGGTAAAGATAAAAATCCTTTATGTATCTGAAATCTCAGAATAAATTTCTTTTAGTTGCCTTGCCTCTTCTCTATATAAAACATAAGATTCCATAGCTATGAGAATCAGAAATCATTCTGATTTCTTAGAATTCTCACATGTCCTACCAAAGCTCTTCTCATTACTCAAAGGAAATAATATTGTAATACATGATTTTTGAGAGAAATGACAGGTAACTTTGGCCTAGGAGATACAAGGCTGAGAAATCTGAAAATTATCTCTTCTGTTACCAAAGTTTATATAATTTTAACACAACTAACTGAGGAAGCGAGGATGATTACATGTTATTTTCATAAAGAGTTTAAAATATTGTAGTAAGGATTAACCCTTACAAAACTTGGAATTATATAATCAACCTGAAAGGTGGAATTGGTAGGTGTCTAATGTAAGTAGAAGAAGAGAAAGAAGGAAGCGGCTGGGATGCTCAAGAAGAAACATAAAATAAAAAGTAAGAGGTGTTCATAGTATAACTAGTAAAGTGCAGTCCTGAATGCAATAAAAGAGAACTTTACAGATTAATGTGCACATAAATCACACAGAAGTCTTGTTCCATTATGATTAAGTCTAAGGTGGAGCCTGAGATTCTGAATTTCTTATGAGCTCCCAGGTGAAGCTCTTGTTAGCCCATGGCCCATGGACATGGATATAGACATGGTTACAGACAATGAAGGTGTTGAGTAATCTGGGGTGTTACTGGTCAAGTAAGCTGTTTCTGATCAACATCATCACCTCTCCTATATGAAGCATTGTAGGAGACTACATTAAAGTAAATCTCTGTCCATTTTCTTATTAATCTTACTATATTGTTGGAAACATAATACTTAAAGGGAATAATTTTCCCAGAGGTTATAGAAATGATACTCCATTGTTCAGATCTCTTTATTTACCCTCTGTGCAACATGGTATTAAGTACTTTGGGGGGGGAATTCAAAGAATATAGATTGTGGCAGAAGGAGGAAGGCTGTGGGAGTTAGCACAGAACCTACATGGGGGATTTAATTTCACAGTCTGAAGCTATTTCACAGGTGAAAATTTTCCATTAATATTGAACAAAGTGTTTTTCCTCCCAGCTCCTCATTGAGGGGTGGGGGCATTTTGACCTTGAACAGAAGTGTGAATTGAATTTTAGGTAATTCATTTCACATTTTACAGATGAAACTTTACTACATATAAAGGAGGGGTATGATGAACACCATTTAAAGACAAATGCATCCCCTGGGTCTTAATGTATCACAGGATCCTTATTAAAAATGGGTGGAAATAGGATTCAGGGTTTCCTCAACATTTTCATCCTTCAATGAATTTTTAACATTACATGTAAGCATAATTTGGTAGAAATCAAATTATATTCCTGAACCTTGAAAAGTACATGTTCCTCAATATTTTCATCCTTAGCATAACTGCCAATGTTAAAGACAGGTAGGATTCTAATAAAAGTAAAATTATATTTCTGAACTCTGAGAGCAAGACACAACTTGTAATCAAGATTAGACCTCTTTGTATTTCAGTAACTGCATGTTTTCCATACCTTGTAAGAACCCAATATTGGAAAAGTTAAAAAAAGTTGACATCAAGCATTAAAGTCTTAAAAAATAAGGAAAAAAATTTCTTCAATGTTTGTGACATCAGCTTCTTTTACAATGACTTCAAGATGCAGCTGCAGCTTCCACTTTGCCCTGCTCAAGCACTTTATTTCCACCTACTCTTCTACTTTACTATTTATTGTGGTCATTCATCATTTGAAAATGATGTGGGCTCTTTTGTTTTGTTTTGTTTTCCTGATGTTTCAGAGCACTGAAACAACTTCACCAGGAGATGTGTGTATAATTGAAAACAGACATCCCTTTCTGGTGAGCATTCCTTTCTGGTGGGAGATGATCTGGAACTCTAGAAGTCTCTTCTATCTAAGGATCTTCAAGCCCCAGAGAAGGAAACCTCAGGAGTGAGAAGTCTTACTTTCCCTTTGTGTTACTTTATGCTTCTGAAATTTTCTTGAAATTTTGGAATAAAATTAGAGAAAAGTCTAGGGCTCCATATTGGGAATCTTTGGGACAGCTGAGCATCTTAAGTTTCTTAGGTTTCTTCACCTAATACAATATAACATATTGATAGACAGTATGGCTTTTGGAGTCAGACAATTAGGAATTTGAATTCAGTCTTTGCCATTGTGAAAACTTAATAAATTTATGTAGCCTATCTATGCCTCAGTTTCCTCATCTCCTGAGTATGATAATGATATTAATTAAATAATAGTAGCCATCTCATAGGGTTATAATGATGGTTAGATGAGTTAATATCTATAAAGTTCTTAAAATAGTGCCTTGCACATAGTAAGCACTCAATAAACATTAGCTACTTTAATGTCAATTATTATTTCTCATTTTGAAAGAAAGGAGAAATGATTTATTTAAGTGTATATGTGTGCATGTGGGAATAGAGGGAGGACAATGGAGGAGCCAGAGATGCAGGGAAAAATAATATGACTAAAGGAAATGGATAGATGAGTAAAGCAGAAAGCTGAAGAATTAGGTATACAAGATGTGAAGAAGAAGAATGGCTTATTCTCCCACCCTTACCAAGTGACTCACTTACAGACTGATAGCAGTAATAAAACCTGTTCAGAAAAGTGGAAATATGGGAAAGAAAATTATGGAAAGACACATGGAAGATATAATTTAAATATCTTGTGAGGGGGGGGTGAGAGAGGGAGGGAGTGGGAGAGTGAGGGAGAGGGAGGGAGGGAGAGAGGGAGGGGGAGAGAGAGAATAATCTAAATAGGATATGAAAAATTAGTAAGTACTACAATTTGGGCTTTGTTATGTTATCATGTAAAACTGAATCTGCAAGTGGAGAATCCTAAATATTTCCTATTATAAGAAGCATTTGGAACAAAGATTAAATTTAGTATCTATCTTTTCCATGATAATTAAGTACTCTAAACTTCTATCATAATTATTTTCAACTCTTTGATGGCTCATTGATTTTAGAGTTCATATCAGATTTCACTCTCATTTTCACTGGATGCTTATAGTAGTGTAATATAATAAAAATTAAATAACATGCTGAGTGGTGACTTAAAAACAGCTGTGCATTATACAGGTCCTGGCACAAATAACACCCTTTTTTAATGAGCTGGTAATTCATACCAAAATCATAAGCATTAATTCTGTAATATAATAATATTATAATTACTTTTAAAAGGGTGTTACTTCTGCTGCGCTCTGTATATTCGGGAGATGAAAGGGGCAGGGATATAATTTAAATTTTTCTACTCAACCCTGGTTTAAAAGCAAACCTATCATGACAATGGTTAAAAAAAAAAAAAAAAAAAAAAAAAAAAAAAAACATTTAGAAATCCCACTGATCATATCCTCACATCCAGAATATTACCATTATATTAACCCACTTCTTTACCAATCTCAGTAACTCTCTGGGATATGGAAAAAATCTTAGAATTCTCACATACCATCTCAATAAAAAATTATGAATGAAATAATATTATGATAGTGTTAACAGAGCTAGATCACCTGAGATTGTGCCTTTTACAATATTATGGAACATATTTTTCTTTAACCCATTCTTCCTCCTTAAGAATACTCTATTTTAAAAGGTCTTAATTAATACTCATATAACCTCTTCAAAAAAACATTTTCTTTTCCTACAGTATAGATATAGATACATAATGATTTTGGTGTGTGTTTGTGTGTGTTACAGGGGTTAAAATAATGACCACTGACATTCTTTACTTTAGAAAGTATTATATGTAAGCAATAGAAATGTCACCATTATGAAAATAAAGCTTAAGACTATCTCATGGGCCATTGATCATTTACAAAATTTAAAACATTCAGTCCCTGTAACTTCAAAAAAGATTCCAAAACTTCATTACCCAAATCAAGGAGAAATTTCAAAATATGAGGGCACAACTTCCAGATCACAAAAGGTGCTGTTTAGGTGGAGTTCATGTCTGCCTACCATTTAGAAAACCAAAATTGTGGAATGGATGGGCTTTTAAGGCATCTTACGTATGTTAGCTCTTTTCATTCTCTTCTTTTGTCAGACTTATTATTATTTTACACTCAAACTTGCTCTGTGGTATTTTCCTGTCTCCCTGTAAACCTGATGTTTTATTCTTTGAATAGACCTCCTTTTGTCCTGCTATGCTTTTTGTATATAGCAGTTCAGATACAGAAGGCACATTTAGATCCTGTTATTGATATTGATGGATTACAGGCAGAACCCTTGGGATCCCTTTGAAGAACTTTTAACGCTTTGCATTTATATTCTCTGCTGTTTCCTGCTCAAACTCTTTCAATTTCACACAGCTCTTGCTGCAGTCTTCCCAGATTCATTCTGCAGAAACACACCACTTTAATGTTTATCCGCTTTGCTTTCACTGTGGTACTAGTCACCAACCTAACTAGATTCTGATTTCTATTCACGTCAAGAATACCAGCACTTTGCACATAATCTCTTTTCATATCTTTCACTCTTTTGATATGCAAACCTTGCCCTATTAATTGCTTCTAATTTCTCTACCCTGAAATTACCTAGTATGTAATAAGGAAGCCCTTTACCATGTCCTCCTCACTTGGTATATCCATCTATTAAGATCCCATGCTTAGAACTATCCTCTCCATACTTACTTTAAAGATCCCAATTCTCCAATGAAATTCATTTTAGGAATCAACACTCTCCCAATGTCTTTGTTCTGCTTTTCCCTCTTCAGAAGTAATTACTCAACTGTCCTTGAATCTGTCTGATTTGAGCCTTAACCCAACCAAGTTTCCTCTTCACTGTTTTGGTTACACTGCTTTGTCTAGATAGTGTCAAATAGAGGTAATGCAATCATACATTAATGATGAAACAGTTTGAGCTTTCTGAAAGCCAGTTTCCTCATCTTAATCTGTTTATTGTTTAGTGAATAAAGTAAAATAACTCAGTTATTTTGTTAATGATTATCTTGAGTAACTATTGCAAAGGGCCTGAAGTGAGTGACTATCTGTAGAGTACATGAGAGAGGGGATGTCCAGAATCTGGGAGACTAGCTAAACTCACCTGAATGGTACAGGTATACTGTGCAGATCATAGCTGAATCAATGATAGGAAGTCTAATCAGATAGGCAGTTGGTATCAAGAAGACCCAATGTTAGGTAACACAGGACATCTAAAACTGTGGGTATTGTAAATTTTTAGGGTAATTTGGGATCAACAAATTAATTGGAAGCACCAGAAAGGGCCAGATACAGGGTAATGAGATCAAATGGTAAAGGACAGAAGATGGAAACCCAGTTATTTAAACTTGGGTATCAGGCAAGGGTTTGGTCATAAGGAACAATCAAGAGTAGATGAAGGTTGACTTGCTGCTTGGCTAAGAGCTCCAATAGGTCTTTATATTTCCTCTGATTAGAGGTCAAATTAATCTTCAAGTGCTGTAGTAATGCTTGGATTTAAAACATTCCAGCCATGGCGACTGAAGTTGAGGAGGCAGGAAACCAGACATGCTAGTATAGCTGGAGTTTGATACTGACAGATTCTAGTGATTAATAACTATACTTTAATTATCATCAATCTGGAGTTTTTTGGATTTTCTATAGCATACTGAGACTACTGTAATTGTTGTTAGCAACAGGTGCTATTTTAATGTGACCTTTGATGTTTAGTGTTTTTAAAAATATCAGATAATAGACTTTATTGAAAGTATTTTAAAAGCTGTCTTAATTCAAAGTTAATTTTATTTTGTATTTCATTAGATGTTGTTATTGATTAGGTGAAATTTTGTTTTGTTTTGCTGCATTTTTCAGAAAAGAGCTAGGGCTAATGAAGGAATCATTTTTGAGAATTAAAAAATATAGCAACAATAAGTATGGAGACTGATGATGATATGATCAGATTTTTTAGATTTGCAGAACAGTCTCAGGTAAGGACTCTGACACCTATCATTTTAACAAAGGGCAAAAACACCTCAATCTCCAAGGGCCACCCATGAAAGGCCTCCAGCTTGTATTTGTTTTATTCTATCTCAAGTCTCCACCAAATATTCTATTTTCAGTTTAATTATTAGCATTAAATGATCAAATACATTTATAGCTATAAATGGAAAATGTAGTTTTAATTGTTATTCCATTGTAATGATAGGTATTTTTTTCCTGAAGCTCAGGGTAGGTCAAGAAAATAACCTTCAGAGAAGAACTTACAAGAAATAATAAGGGAGAGAGGGCAAGGTGGCAACTGGGGAGGAGGTCCCTAAAACCGCCTCCCGAAAACACAATTAAATGGCTGTCCAGGAGCCAAGAAAGAAAACCCTGAGTGGCACAGTGACAACTGAGAAATCCATGCATTACAAGAGAACACCTGAAGGTTAGAGAGAGGGAAGCAAGTGGGAGAGAAGGGAAGGAACAGAGATGGATCATGACAGGACCCCATCACTGCTAACTAAAAAAACTAGAAAGAATTTGGGGAGCAGTACAATACACAGGAAGGAGGTGACAAGAGTGAAAGCCAGAGTGGTGGAACGCTGGGAGACAGTGAGGGAGCTGGACCTTAAAACACCGTGTAAGGGACAAAGCTTGGGAACCAGCCTCTGAAACTCTTAAGTAGCAAGAAAGCTGAATGATGATTCTAAACAGTTTGGGACTCTAAATAGCCATAGGCTAAAATAAAGCCCCAGAGTCATCACCTTGGCTCCCGGTGGCCTTGCAGCCCTCAACATGTGTGTGTACACACTCCTCTGCAGGGCCAGGGTTCCTGATCCACAGAGGCCACCGACTACCCTCATGCAGCCCATGACATCAGGGCCACAGCTTTAGACTTGTGGGTGGCCCATGCCTGGTGCCCTAGCTCAGCGCTCTTGTGAGGCCGGGCCCATGGTGCACGTGTATCCAGCACCCTCATGCACACCTGGCAATATTGCAGTGCCTATGGATTACATCCGTGGAGCTCACACACTGGGTGCCCCTGCCCAGTGCCCTCGCATGCACCGGCTGGGTATCTGCCACAGAGCGAGCCCATTTGGTGTCATCACACACACTCTCCCGAGGCCTGAACCTCCAGGCCCCTGCCACACATGCTCCCAGTGCCCTCATGCGGTGCGCACTTTCACATTTGGTGGAGCAGAAGCTATGGAGACGAATTGCTGGAACACACCCAGGGTAAAGCACTGGAGAGAGAAGAGAAATGGATTTGATAGCACTTGCTCCAAGCAGCAAGAGTGGCCTTGGCCTGCATCCCGTTAGCTTTGCTCGTTTCCCCCAGCATCCCCATCAAAGGGCAGGAGGTGGAGCTCTCCCAGTGTATATTTTGTTGGCCTCTCCCCTCTCCTATAGCCTCTCCAACAAATTACAGGAAGAGGAGGGACATGGATTGATGTGCCCCACCTCCAAACTTGGCTGGAGACCAGAGATAAAGCTTAAACACATCCCTTCTCTCCCAAAACTTCACCCCATTGCTAACTAGGGTCTGCTCTACAGCAAGACACAGCAAAAATATTAATCATAGAAAAAGAGCTCCTGGGCTCTGCTGAATATAAAGCCCTCATGCCAAAGAAGTATACAGCAGACAATATGAGTACCTTAGGATTTAAAGCTGCTCAGAAAGAAGATGAAAAAGCTCCAGAAAAAGACCTCATAAACCTACAAATTTCTGAACTAAGTGACAGAGATTTTAAAGTAATTGTTCTAAAGGTTCTGAGAGAAATGAAAACATACTGGCAAAGTACCATAGCTGAGATGAATAACCTCAGAAAGGAAATTCATGATCAAAAGGAACAATTTAACAATAAATTCAAAACATAAGGAAGAATACGATGGAAATTCAAGAGATAAATAACACAATAAAAAAATGAAAAATGAAATAACTGCCATAGGAAACAGGGCCAACCAGATGGAGGAAAGAATTGGTAATATAGAAGATCAGAACAGGGAAACATCTCAGAAAGAGAAAGAGAGGGAATGTAGAACCAAAAGCATTGAAAGAACTCTGCAAGAACTATCTGACTCCATGAGACAAAACAACATCAGGATAATAGGATTAGAAGAAGGAGCAGACACTCTACAGAGAGCATACCCAAACAAATAGTAGAAGAGAAATTTCTAAACCTATAGAAAGATCTGGAACCCCAAATTCAAGAAGAAAATACATCCCCTAGACACCTGATCCCTAGCAGGTCTTCTCCAAGACACATGGTACTAAAGATGGCAAAAACTAAAGACAAACAGACAGTTCTCAAGGCACCTGGGGAAAAACGAAGTATAACCTTTAGAGGTCCACCCATCAGGCTAGCATCAGAGTTCTCAGCAGAAACTCTACAAGCCAGGAGGGAGTGGAATCCAACATTCAAAGCTTTAAAAGAGAGAAACTTCCAGCCAAGAATAAATTATCCAGTAAAATTATTCTTCAGATATGAAGGAGAAATAAAGACCTTCTCACATACACAGAAGTTGAGGGAATTTGCAAGAGGCTGGCACTTCAAGAAATACGAAAGGAGGCTCTTTGACCTGAAACAAAACATCAGGACAAATGGAATAGAGTTGGGGCAACAAGAAAGAAACAAAAATGAAACAAAACAACACCAAAAAAGTAATGGCAAAAGCCCCAGATAAGATGGTCTCACCAATAAGTTCTACCAGATATTCAAAGAAGAATTAACACCTATCCTCAGATTCTTCCAAAAAATTGAAGAGGAAGCAATACTTTCTAACTCATTCTATAAGGCCAACATTACCCTAATACCAAAGCCTGATAAAGACAACACAAAAAAAGAAAACTATAGACCGATATCTTTGATGAACACAGATGAAAAAATCCTAAACAAACTATTAGCAAATAGAATACAACAATGCATCAAAAAGATCATACCTCATGATCAAGTAGGATTCATCCCACTAGCACAAGGATGGTTCAGCATATGAAAATCAATCATGATACACCACATAAAGAAAATAAAAGATAAAGACCATATGGTCATATCAACTGATGCAGAAAAAGCATTCAACAAAATACAATATCCACTTATGATCAAAATATTGAATAAAATAGGTATAGAAGGAAAGTATCTCAACATAATAAAGGCCATATATGACAAATCCTCAGATAACATCATACTGAATGGGGAAAAGCTGAAGCCTAGTCCTCTAAAATCAGGAACAAGACAGGGATACCCCTGTCACCACTACTATTCAATATAGTACTGGAAGTTCTAGCCAGAGCAATTAGGCAAAAGAAAGGAATAAAAGGTACCTAAATTGGGAAAAAAGAGGTCAAATTGTCACTATTTGCCAATGACAGAGAATTCCAAAGATTGCACCAGGAAACTATTACAAACAATAAATGAATACAGTAAAGTAGCAGGATTCAAAATCAATGTACAAAAATCAACAGCATTCCTATATACGAACAACGAATCTTCTGAAAAAGAAATAAGGGAGTGAATTCCTTTCACTATCACAACAAAAAGAATGAAATATCTGGAAATTAACTTAACAAAGAATGTGACAGACTTATATATGGAAAACTGTTAGACACTTTTGAAAGAAATTGAAAAGGACACAAATAAATGTAAAGGTATTTCCTGTTCATGGATAGGAAAACTTAACATTATTAAAATGGCCATTTTGCCAAAAGCAATCTATAGATTTAATTCAATGGCTATCAAAATCACACAATCATACTTTCATGAAGTAGATAAAAGAATTTTCAGATTTATATGGAGCCATAAAAGACTTTAAATTGCCAAAGCAATACTACATAAAGAGAATAAGGCTGGTGGTATTATACTTCCCAATTTCAACTTATATTACAAAGCATCAATAATCAAAACAGCTTGGTATTGGCAGAAAAACAGACACATAGACCAATGGAACAGAACTGAGAACCCAGAAATAAATCTGCAAATTTATGGACAAATAATTTTTGAGAAAGGAGCAAAAAATATACAATGGGGAAAAGACAGCCTCTTCAGTAGGTGGTGCTGGGAAAGCTGGAAAAACATATGCAAAATAATGAACCTGAGCTGTGAAGTCTCACCATATATAAAAATTAACTAAAAATGGATTAAAGACCTTCATATAAGGCCTGAAACAATAAACTGTATAGAAGAAAACATTGGTACTGAACTTACAGACCTAGGACTCAAGGAAGACTTCATGAACCTGACCTTGAAGGCAAGGGAAGTAAAAGAAAAAATAAATGAATGGGACTATATAAAACTAAAAAGCTTCTGCACAGCAGAAGAAACCATCAACAAAGCAAAGGGACAGCCAACTGAATGGGAGAAAATATTTGCAAAAACAGCATCTGATAGGGTCTAATATCTAAAACCATATAAAGAACTAAAACGACTCAACAACAACAAAAAAAACAACCCAATAAAGAGTGGGCAGAGGAACTAAATAGACATTTCTCCCATGAGGAAATACAAATGGCCACCAGACATATGAAAAAGTGGTCATTCAAACTTGAAAACCTTTGTCCGCAAAGACTTATGTACCCCAATGTTCATCGCAGTGCAGTTCACAGTGGCCAAGACATGGAAACAACCAAAGTGCCCTACGACAGATGAGTGGATAAAGAAGCTGTGGTACATATACACAATGGAATATTACTCAGCTGTAAGAAAAGATGAAATATTGCCATTTGTGACAAAATAGATGGACCTGGAGAACATCATGCTAAGTGAAATAAGCCAGACAGAAAGAACAAAGAACTGTATGACTTCATTCATATGCAGAATATAAAACTGAAAGCAACAAAGAAAAAACAAACAAACAAACAAACAAACAAAAACCCCATGGACACAATCAATAGTTTAATATTTACTTGGGGACAAGTGTGGAGGGGATGTGAGAAGTGGGAGGGGTTGGAAGAGGAGGGAGGAGAAGCCAAATATAAGGTGATGGAAAGAGAAGTCACACTGAGTGGTGAGCTTATTATACAACAAGCTGACAATGCACTGTAGAATTGTATGCCTGGAACCTATGTAATTCTTGCTAACAGATGTCACCCCTATAAGTCAAACATTAAAAAATAGTAAGAAGTATTTTACTGAGAGAATATACTCCATATGAAAGTGAAATCACAATAAAATGTAGCAATATATGATATGGTAGGGAGTGAATTTATAAGGAAGAAAATTTGAGAAAGAAATGAAAGATGAAGAAGGAATTGAGGAAGAATGAAAAAGCCATTGAAGAACCAATATACTTAAAGGAATGAGTATATAAAGGAATGAGACAGCCGAGAAATGTGACCAAAGTATTTTGGAAAGAAAAAAGAAATGGTGTAAATGGCAAGGGTAATAATATTGAAGTAAGTTTAAGATTGGAGGATAAAAAAACTAAGTAGGAAATTGGAAACTCCAGACGCAAAATTAAATATTTGCTTATACACATAGAAAAATGTCATTTGGCATTATTACAATCATAAGTCAGAATGTACACATATATATAATCTCAGCTGCTGATCCTGCCACACACTTTGCCCTCTAATTGTATAATGGATGATGTATCTCTATTCCTATTAAAGAGTTTCATCTAGATTTTTCAAGATGTAACTCCTGCAGTTGTTCTTTTTCTCACCTCTGTTATTGTTTCCTTTTTTTTCACTTTTCTTTTTATTTAACTAATTTATTTTTATTGTTAGACTTATTGGGGTGACATCTGTTAGCAAGGATTACATAGGTTTCAAACATCTCACCTGTGTTATTGATCCTTCCTTCTTTGTGGGATCATTCCCATCATCATTAAAAAATAATATAGTATCTACAATTTTAATAAAACATGCAAGAAAAATTTCTCTTATTAACATATGCTTCTTCAGCTACTGTCCTATTTCTTTGTTCCCTTTAAGGACAAATCTTCAAAGAATTATCATATTCACTGTCTGCACTTTTTTACCCACATTCTCCCTTTATCCCATGCCAATAATGCTTCTGCTACCACAACTTTACCAAGGCTGCTGAAGTCATGGTCACCAATGAATTCTCTGCTACCACATAGAATAATTAATCACTTATCTGTCTTCACTTGATTTTTCAACACATGAAACACAATTGACCACTCTCTCCTTTCAGTATTGAGCACTTTCCATGGTTGTCTTCTGTGTTTCCAATCCTTCTTTCCTTTCCTTTTTTTACTCATCATTTGTTCCTTCTTCATCTCTTTCTAGATCCTCCAATTTTGCTTAACCTCTTCACGACGTCATGCCACAGGACTCTGTTCTTGGCCCTCTTCTTTTTCTATACACTATCACTGGGTGATGCTCTCTAGTCCCACAGATGGTCTTCATATCTATATGCTTATGAATCCTAAATTTATATCTCCAGCTCTGGCCTCTCCTCACAATTCAAAGTTTTATGAGTATGTTTAAATGCCTAACTCATCAACTTGAAAATCTAATATTGCAAACTTAGTATCTCTAAAACACAATGTTTGTTTTCTACTATCAACCAGAAACTGTTCGTCCTCTACATCTTCATCTTGTTAAAGAGTACCACAAATATACAATTGTGGAAGCTAAAAACCCAAGGCTTTTTTTAAAATCCCTTTTCCCCCTTATCCACTTAATTCAATCTATAGGAAAATAAAATCAATTATATCCACCAAAAATATCATAAATGTTACCATTTCCTCCTACTTCCACTGCTACCACCTAGTTCAGGGTACTATTATCTTTTTTCTAATTATTACAATAATTCCTTAATTAATTCTCCTGTTTCCACTATTACCTTATTTTAATTATTTCTCCATATAACAGCTGCAGTAATTTTCCTTTGCTTGAAAATTTCTAGGGCATTGTTGTCAATTAGAAATATAATGTGAGACAGAAATGTGAGCCACATATGTAACTTTAAATTTTCTGGTAGATTTTAAAAGTACATAGAAATAGGTGAAATTCATATTAACAATATATTTAACCCAACAAATTCAAAATATTATCATTTCAATATGCAGACCATATAACATTAGTAATGAGATATTCTACATTCTTTTATTAATCTGCCAAATCTTAGAAATCCAACGTGTAATTTACCCTTAGTTCATCTCAATGTAAACTAGCCACATTTTAAGAGCTCAAGGGCCACATGTAAGTAGTGCCTACCATATTAGATGGTGAAGTCCTAGGGGCTTTCTATCATACTTTGAGTAAAATCCAGAATCCTTCTCTAAGTTCACAAAACCACAGATGAACCAACTCCTGTCTACCTTATCTCTATCCACTCTCTCCCCATGCCTACTATGATCTAGCAATAGTGGCCTATCAGTCTCTACAGCTTGGCAAGTTTTCCTGCCTTTGGTCTTTACCTTTGATGTTACATATTCCTGAAATGTTTTTACCCCAATTCTCGCTTGATTAGCTTCTCCTTATACTTGTAATTCATCTCCCAACTTAAATGTCACTTTACATACAATCAAAAGGAAACCTTCCAGTCTATTTACTTTTCAATATTTATTAGTACCTGATATTTCTTCACTTATTATTTTGTTGTCCTTCTCCTCCCACTAGATATAAGCTTCTTGATCACAATGACATTGTTTGCCTTATTACCAATTGTATTTATTGTACCCAAAATAGTGTCTGGCACATAGTAGGCACTCAATATTAATTGAATGAGTGAATAAATTAATTCAAAGAATGACATTCTCTCTGTTTCCAACTCTTTGTTATCTCCTTAAGAAACAAGCCAATGGGCTTTACCATGACTGCATAAAAACATGTATGCTAGAATCAAGGAAGATGTCATCACTTAATATAAAAAAATACAGTAATAACCATTTTCACTCTATTCATGACTAATTTCCACTTGCCTTGCAAGTTTCATCTTAAATATTGCCTCCTTAGGAAAACATTTCTGATCCTATAGACTATTTTCCCCATAACATTTGTACCCATCTACCCAGCATATCCCCCTTTACCATACTTACACCATTAGTTACTTGTTATATATTTATGGACTATATTCTCCATGAGTGAAGAAATTGTGTTGGTCTTTTAAAAATCTATTTATCTAGTTCAGTGTTTAGCATAGATCAAGAGTTCATTAAATGTTTGTTGGATTGCATTAAACTGAACTGGCTGACACTGGCATTGAGGCTAGTAAGTCTGAACTTCAATATAAACTTGCTTATTGAATGAATCTAAGTTTTGATTGTGAATGAAAATTGAACTTTTGTGTAATGCCTCTACGATAGGAGAAAAAATTAAAACATAAAACTATGTATTACTCTGGTAACATAATTTCCCCTTATTTTTATTAACCTAAATTAAGAACCTGATATTCAGATATTTCATTTCAGAAAATCTGAGAAGGTTCAAGCCACTAAATAGCCATATATGTGAGTGATTAAGTAGATATGCCTCCACTTAAAATATTGCCTTGTTTGGAACTCTGTGGGTTGATACAAAAATGGTAAAATGGTGATAATCTTTCACAATCATAAGAGAGATAAAAACCAGTTTATGGGTGGCAAAGAGGAATCCTCTATCACATTAAGGATTGATCTCTTTTAGTATGAAAGTGGACTAGCTATGACAGATGTCAACATGTGAAATAGTAGTAGTACTTTCTGCTTCTATCATAAAGATAAATTGGAGCAAGTACCTTAGCTTTTGAGACTGTTTGAACTCTTTGGCCCAGGTGGCAGAAACTACAACTACAAGGCAATTCAATTCAGCCTGATAGCTTGGGCTTAGTGTAACTTTGCATGATCATTGTTTGATTTATTAGTTACAATAAGCACTTTTTATGAAACAGACTGATGTTTCTGAGAGTAATTACTAACTCTAGGCACAGGTAGTCATGTTCTTATACCACATAAGAGATAGCCCTGCTCTCACTAGGATAATCTTACACTATATATAGTGATCAACAAGTCTTACCATTAATATGTTACTTTTGACAAATATTTATTGATCACTGCTATGTGCCACTCTTCTGAGCAAAGAGGATACAGTAGTAAGCAAATCAAATAAAGCCCCAGACCTCAGGGAGCTTATATTCTAGTGGATGGAGATAAGGAGAAATTAGATAAACCAATAATTATGTAGCTATAAAGAAGAGTAGAACAAGGTAAGAGAACAGAGGTGATGGTGAGAATACGGGGTGACTATTGTAGGTAAGGTGGTCAGAAAGGCTTCCATGAGGATGTGTCATCTGAGCAGACTTGAACACAATAAAACAGTAAGTCAAGGGAATAGCTGAGGAAAGGTGTTTTAGACAGAGGAAACAGAAGGTTTTCTGTTGATATTGTGCTCAAAGCTAAAGCCCTGAATATTTTAGGATAATTTTCAGTAGCAATTTATGGGTCTTCCAGCCTGCCTCTGTGGCCCTCTTCTGATTAGAAAGTCTGAAATACCCAACCTTTTATTGTTCCCCTCTATACCAAGTGCCCAGAAGAAAGTCACCTGGCATCCAAGATACCTAACTTGATTCTGCTCACTTTATTCTTGCCCAAATGTATTAAGCACTGGCATCACAAAGATGAAAATCCATGAGTCTTCCCACCAGATCACAGTCATTTCCCTGAGATAGGCTTGAGTTCTAATACTTTTTTTCTCATCTCCTTTTGGCCTAAATTCTTAGAACCACCTGGCTAGGCACATTCCATCTATTGCACTGTGTATTCTTCAAAACACCATTCCAGTCTCCTCAGAGTAGGTATCCTTGATTCTGGACTCTTGGCTTGATAATGGATGGGATATGATTTATTCATTTGGACTATGTGCAAGTAATTTTGAGGGATAATTTTATTTAAAAAATCATGCAATTCAAAATCAAACACTATACAATCCAATTCAGAAATGGGCGGAGGACCTGAAAAGACATTTCTCCAAAGATGACATACAGATAGCAAATAGACCTATGAAAAGATGCTCAACATCACTAATCATCAGATAAATAAAAATTAAAGCCCCTATGAGATATCACCTCACACCTGTCAGAATGGCCATCATCAATAAATCAACAAACAACAAGTGTTAGCAAGGATGTGGAGAAAAGGGAACCTTTGTACACAGGTGGAGGGATTGCAAATTGGTGCAGCCACTATGGAAAACAGTATGAAGCTTCCTCAGAAATTAAAAATAAAACTACCTATGACCCAGAAATTTTACTCATGAGCATTTATGCAAAGATAATTTTGCTTTTGTTATTTGCTTGTTTTATATTTTTATGGGGTATAATTTCTAAGGAGGTAAATGTAAGATCTTAAGTATACAGGTCAATGAGTTTTTCCAAATGCATAAACCATTGTATCTCACATCCCAATCAAGTTAAATGCTATTTCTATCACCCCAGAGAGATTCTTTGTACCCTGTCTAGGGAATGGCTCTTCAGTGGCAATCAGGTTCTTTTTTTTTTCCTTTCACAACTTAAATTTGCCTATTTTTGAACTTTTTATAAACAGAATCATACAGTATGATTCTTGCACTCACCCTTATGTCTCTGAAATTCATCCATGTTGTGTGTATTAGCAATTTATCTCTTTTTAACTGTTGACTGTTATTCTAGTATATGAATACATGACAATATATTCATCTATTGAGAGAAATTTGGATTGTTTGTAATTTTTGGCTATTATGAATAAAGCAGCTATAAGGATTTGTGAAAAACTCTTTCTGTGGACATATGTTTACATTTCTCTGGGGTGAATTACCTAGGAGTAGAAGTCGAACCATGGAGTATAAAAGGATTAAGAAATTTAATGTTTATAAAATACTGGTAATGGTGTGATAATTCTTCAGGGTGCTGACAACCTTAATTCTGGTTGAAAAAATTACTACGTGAAGATAATATATAATAATAGTCATCAGTAAGTTTTCTAGATTCAGACTGGCTAAGTAGATATCCTGGTTCTATCACTTAAAAGTTCTGAGGCCTTGGACATAATATGTTATGACCCTGGACCTTGGATTCTTTATATTTAAATGAACTTGTATCATATAGTTGTACAGTGGGGATTCAATGACATATTCTCTATAAAAATAGTTAGTACACTGCCTTGGTACTTCATAAAGTTTCAGTAATTGTTGACTTGGGGATTAGGAGGACTTAAGTTCTAGCTGAACCTCCTTGAATGCTTCCATGAATATAACATTAAAATGAAAGGCGCATACACCAAAACGTATGCAATTAAGTCACAATTAAAGACCAAACTGATCATAATAGGAAACAAAATTTTAATTAAATGATCCTCCTTAAATAATAATGCACAACTAAATATTGATTAGCTACTTACCTTTACTCTTCAGACAAACTTTGCCTTCAGCAACATAACATGGCTTTATTAAAAAAATATTGGCTTATACAAGGGGTGTGTGGAAAGCATCCAGCCATGTAATATGAAAAATAGAGGCATTTATGTCTGGATTTTTATCCAGACAGCACTAGTATACATAAGCCTAATATGGCCTTACTTCCTTGTGAATAGATTGTTGACATTCACAGGAGGTGCCAATAATAACAGCTGAATTTGCAAAATACGAATAGGTGGATCAATTCTGCAACATCATTAGAGACAATTAATGTCATACTCATGCATAAAGATGCCTAAACTATAAGAAACATTTTATGACTTGGCAATTACTAATTTATATATGTTTTACTTAACAATTCTAATAAAATCCATTTCCCAACTCTGCTAAAGATAGTTTTGATTAACTAGCATTAGGCAATGAAAAAGCAAATGATTCTGATCAGTTTGCAATATTGAAGTACCCAGCTACTTAATTTCATAACTGTAGAAAATGCCAGGACCACATTTCAAAACAGTTAACAATGACCTTTGATTTTACCTCCAAAGGAAACTGTAATCACAACTGTAGCTGTGGACTCAAAATCAAGAAAAACTGAAAGTCTAAAATCTAAACTTAAGTTTTTCTTATTTTTCCTCAAGCTAAATCATTAAACAATATTGCTTGAGCTCAGAGTGGTCATGATATTAATATGACCTTATATTGATTTCAAAGAAAAATTCAAAGGTTGTTTGGATTCTTTGGCCTTTTTCATTTTTTGAATCGCAAGAGTCAAATCTCAAACACTCATATTGAGTAGAGAAGGCCGAAAAAGAAACATTGAATTATCAGGTTTCCCTATGACATTGCTGGTGATATGAGACATCAGGATTCTGCCTCTAATAAAGCTGTGAGGGCCATGTTGGATGCTGATGTCTTATTTGACATCAACCTCAAAAGGGTAGAAAAAATGTCCTCTGCTTCTTGGTAGCCTTCTAACTACATTATGCTGCTGTAATCTATGCATGTGTTGGAAACCACTATGTCCTTCAACCATCACATCCCGGCAAATGCCCTGAACTCCTGTAAGGTAATCTGCATACTTCCTCTGTACTCCTTTAACTCCTTGCTTAACTCTACTATAGTACTTATCACATAACTGCCAGTTTGATTTTTCTTCCTAAAATGCAAATCTGATTAGTATCTTTGCTTAGTATACTTCAGTAGTTTCCTGCCATTTCCAAGGTAACATCCAGTGTCAAATTTGGCCTACAAACATGCTCCATGACCAGGCCCTTGTTAATACATCTAGTATTGTTTGCTGCCATCTTTTTTCTTCCATCCCCAATTTTAACCTAATTTGACTATCTACAGCTCCTTCAAGAAGTCACACTTGCTTCCCTCAATGCCTTAACACATATTTTTTTCTGTTAATATGAGTGCCTTTTCCTACCCCTGCCCATTCATCTGGCCAGTCCTGTGACATTTTCTTCTAAGGTCATTTTTGGTCTTGCTCATATATTTCCAACAACTCAATATTACATAAAACGCAGGTATCTCTCCATTGCTCTCCTTAGATCCTATTGAAAAATATTATCATAGCACTTAATGCTTTCATAATCGTAGATTTTCTAAGTAGTCTTCTCCCATTATATTGTGAATTTATGGTAGGCAGGGACACTATTTTATAAATTTCTGTATTCCTTATATCTGGTGTCAGTGCCTGACTCAAAGCAGACGTTCGGTAGATGTTAGTTTAAATAATGCAACAAAGGGAAGAAAAAAAGTGCTTGAAATTTTAATTGATACACTCATTTTTTGAGTTCTTAATAGACATAGCCTTGACCTGCAAACCTGCAGTGAGAACACAATGTGACAGACTGTAGGCCCAATTTATCATCTGTGATCTTCTGGATATCCCAGCTAGTCTCCTGCCTTTTGAAATGCAGTCCTCTAGCATTCTCTGGAAGGCTTTCTGGACTCCTGTCCATGTTCTGATTACAATTTCAGTTTCCTATCAGGGCCTAATTCCAATTCTCTCATCCTTCCTCTGGCCCCTGTGTGGACCTCTCCTCTGAATCTTCCTTTGACCAATTTAAGTAACTTGTCTGCTTCATTTATCACTAACCCCCCAGGGATGTACACCATGAACTCCTCCTTGATGAGTTTACTTAATAACTTAAATTGATGAATATATTAACATTATGTAAAGAGAAAGAAGCATTGAATAGAGCCAAAATGTGCATGGTCTTAGGGGAAGGAGATATGAAAGCTTAGGAATAGGAAGCATCCTCATTATTCATTGCTTCCCAGTAACTACACTTCCTTAAGTCAATAGAGGAAAGTTCTGTCCTAACATTCCCTACTGATAAAGTGAATTTCATGCTAATTCCCATGCATTCAGTCAACTTTTTTTTTTAAACCAAGCATCACTTAGATTAGTAAGACCAAACATTTTCAAAAGCAATTCTTCTGTAATAGGCCCTAAACATACCTTTTTCTTTCTGAATTATGAATAGCGTAGGTATGTTTAAACAGCTTCAAGAGTAGGTTGCATCTGGAATGAAATAGCTGCAGACCTTTAACAATAATTTTGTAACACAGGTCTTTCAACTGCTGCTGACCACGAAGAAGGTACCAAAAATACATTTCCGTATTGAATAATAATTTGTAATATGTTTAAAGCTCTTCTCCCTCTCGGGTACTAATGTTTTCATGTGTTTGAAGCATATTCAATACCTATCATATTTTTATAATCCTATATATTCTTTTGCAAGATCCACTGTAGTTTATGTTTTGCTGTGGAGATTAGCACTTCACTGATACTTTCCCTTTCAGATACCTTGCAACAAAAAGCAGCAGCATAGATGCAGGACTGTTAGTCTCATTTTGAAGTCCATCATTATGTACCACGAAGAACACTATCATTTAAAAATATATATATATCTCGGGGAGTTCCCTGATGGTGTAGTGGCTTAAGGCTTTGGTGCTGGTGCTGTCAGCACTGCAGCCTGGGTTCAATTCCCAGCCAGGAAGCTACCCACATACCAAAAAGCAAAAATAAATAAATAAAATAAGATAAAATAAAAAATAAAAAATATATCTCTCCAATTCCATTCCATGAGGGTCATAGGTGGGGAACTCATTTGTAAAATATTATAGAGTCTTATTTGTATGATACAAATGAGGAAGACATTTCTAAATCTCTCATCAGAAAAGTAAAATAGTAATACTTTCCTGTGACTTTAAAATCACACAGGGAAAGATCTGACTCCAGATTTTTATAGTGTTTGCTAAGAAGTCCTTATACATAGAAAAATCATCAAACTTTCTACTAAAGTTGAAGATATATGTATTGGCTTTAGTTTGTCAACCAATAATGTAGATTTTGGTGATGTAGGATGTAGAATTCAATAAAGTTTATCCTCAACTTCAAAAGAATATGAAGTTGCCTAGTGCAGAAAAACTGTGACAGACAGACAGCACATATGATGGTCAAAAGTCCAATTGTTTCTAACTTCTGCACAGAAAACAAAGAGCAATAAATTAACTACTTGAAACATGAACCAGAACAGAGGAACTTAAGCAATGCTTATAGCTCCTTTAAAAATCAGAAGGACACAAGAAAATTGAAAAGTATAGCAGTGGATTCTGATATCATATAAAATAAAATCAAATAAATGAAGAAAAATGAAAGAGAACAAAATGGTGTCATGATAGAATTAGTCTGAGATGATTCAGAAAATAGTTACAGACTTAGTTAAAATGAATTTTAGGGTTTACATCCTAAATCCAGACTAGACAGAGTATATTTAAGCAGAGTTTCCAGCCAAGCAGATACATAGCTTACTGCTGCAAGAAACAATTCTGTCATGAGAGAGAATGTTCATTTCATTCCCAAACTTAAAATATTTAAAATAATGGATAGTAAGAGGTACTGTATGAGAGTAGATTAATGGGCATGATATTTGTCCTGTAAGAAGATATAGTCTGAGGGAGAAAAAGGAGATACGGCAACTTGAGAAAAATTTTAATGAATTTTATCCTTGTCAATATGATTCTTTACTCTCTCACACATACTGGTTCCCAGCAGAAGGAACAAACTATGCATTCTTAATTGGTCTCCAAGTTTTGATGGTAGGTTGCACACAACTCATATTCACTAAATCATCCTCTTTGGGACTAGACATACAGATTTATAAGAATGTCCATTCTAGGGGACATTAAAATGATGTTAGAATATTCTGTACCCAATTATAATAAGAAGCCCTATGCCTTATTTGCCACCAGGGCTCAAGATGTACACCCCAATATGCTTGCAGTGAAAGTAATCACAAGGGAATGAATGCAAGAGCAAATACACTGCATTTCCGAAAGAACATCAGGATTTCCCAAGGAAGGGTATATACATTTGTGTATATACTGTATCACTGTGGCTAAGGCCAGGTATCCATAATTGACAATTGCCTCTTCAGCTAGGTGGGAAAAGAAGAATAATAAAGCAATAACATTATAATTCACTTATGAAGACTTACTTTGTAGTCAGCTTTGGATAAGCCTGTATTACCTTAAGTGTAGTAAAACTTGTATCAGCAGTTCCTTATCACCATGTAGTTTGTATATCAGAAAAGTACATGTCCATACTCACTAAAAATGTCTCATACCCAACTAAGGACAAAGGGTAGCTTTCCTTAATTAGTGTATTTGTTAGACCCATAGTTTTCAAAATATAACTTGTATTTTAGTATGTGTAGAGTACATGGTTTTACATTAAAGAGATTAGCCTTTGATAAAAGCACAATAAAAAGTAAAAGAAGTAGTGATACTTTTCAGATCATTCAATGCTTAACTAGAAAGAGATTAGATATCATGTGTTAACAAAAGATGACAAAGCCTATACATCGGAGCCTTTCTATAAATAAGGCTATAATAAAATAAACTGTGAGTGCCTGTGAATTCAGTCTTTGATAAATATAGATATAAAATGCTACATCTAGTTCTTTATGAACAATTAATATAAGGATGCACAGAAACTACAATGCCCCATAATTCATTTATAAAATTTCACATAACCATGCATTAGCTCCTAAGTATATATCACCCCCAATTTCTTAGTGTTTAATGAGCAAGTAGAACATTTAAACTTGGTCAATTAAGCTAACCTCTAAATTGCTACCTAAGCATTTTGGTGACAGCTGTCAATTCAGAAGCCATTTATAGGAACTGAAAGATGACAAGAAAATGCTGAGTTGATATGACAGTGATGACAAAAATTTGCTAAGGCATGTATCCCTGCAGGAAATGTCTCTTCACCATAACAGATGGCCAGTAATCAAAGGAAAACCATTAAAGCTTGAGCTGTAGAAATTTTAACTCTTCATTCCAGGAGACTAAAGACTTGAAACCATACAAGTCACTCCCCCAAACATTTAAAAGCAAAGCTTGTTCTTCAAGCCTCATGAAGGCTGGCAAAGGTATTTCTATTATGCCTTTGGTTGGCAGGATAAACTAAAGCATTTAGAAAGAAAAACACTGAACATTTTCATCAACAGTCTATAAAATTTATCAGAGATGCCTTACTGCAGGGCTGTACTATCATGCTATCGCCTGGAGACAGACACAACATTCAGGTAATGAATGATTCACTGAGAAGCACACATGCAAGTAATACTCATTTGTACTTGCTGTCATAAAGCAGCTGGGGGCTGCTGTGTGTAGTTTTGTGGGGCTGCCTAGGTCCCCAGGCACTCTGTTCCTGATGAAGTTACAGTGTGTACTATCTCAGAGGGCAGCATTTCTGAGCTGTAGGAAAGGAGGGGAGTAAAAATCTGAGACAAGCAGTGATCTAGTCAACAATAAAGAGTGCCCAAATTTTTTTTTTCATTCAGGGACTAATTTGATACAGGGCACAAAGCAAGAAAAAAGACCCTCACTAATTAAATAAATAAGAAATAGTACATTTTCAGAATTGGGCATGGCACAGTTGTACTCATTAACAGAATGGTCTCTATTCTTTTCTAGTTTTTCCATTTTTCTGCATCATGCTCAACTTATAAACTACATAAAAGTGTTCTGAAATAAATTAGGGTATAAATTCCAAATGAATAAGTTACTGCCACTATTCTGTGTAGTGGCCAAAAGCATATATCATGTTGAGTCACATTGTCAACAAGCTTATGCTGTCCCTTGCCTTTTCAGAAGCTGCACTGACACATGTCCCTGCAGCACTATTTTCAGTACTGAAAGGGTGGCTTACCTGCATAGCCTTGACTGCTGAGTAAGATATTTGCCCATAGGCTTGTGAAAATGTGTGTTTGCTGTTTTGATACTCAGTGAAGTACATTTGAAAATGGAATATATATTTGTTACCACCAAAATGTGAAGAGATGGGCACGCAGAGTGGAGCACTATATGGGAGAATATGGGTAACAAGGTCACTATGTATGTAGTGCTGCTTTGCCAAGCAAAAATGCATCATATTAAGACAGAGCCTGTGAGGCAGACAGATGCTGCACATGCATTTTATGCCATTCCTTAGTGCACTGTTGCAACCAGAAAATTATCCACAGATGACCAACAAGGATGGTAAGTACTGGTCCATATATTTGGCACTTAAAAGAAATCAGGGCAGGACTAAAAGAGATTGAAGCTGTTTCTGTACATAAAATCCTAGGCAATTTAATCAAATTGGAGAATCAACTGATGAAGTCAGAAAAAAATTTTTTAAATGCCTGTCAAATAATTGTTTTACTGAGTTAGGTGGGAAGTCTATCTAAATTCCCCATAGGCATGATATTATTCTTCACCTTCTTTTTCTCTGCAATAATTTTTGTGCAAATTTATATATTATACACATTATGATGCCAAGGCACCAAAACAGCCAATTATTTAACTCAGATAATTCAGCTAAACTAGTTATAAGTAGTATACAGAAGAAGCAATTAGTTGACTATTTTCAATTTTTAACTAGTTTTTCTTCTGTAGACATGGCTTGAGGCTCTTTTTAGCAAACAAATAATTGCATTCTGGCAGAATGTAGACTTGAAGCTTAATCAAGCTATCAATTACTAAGCATTTATAGCATGCATAATAACAGCTATATATTTTTGGCTACTTAGTATGTGCCAGACTCTGTGCTATACAATTATAATGGTTTATCTCATTTAATCCTCCAAACAAGCCTTTTAGTGAGCTATAGTATCACCCCCATGGTATAGATAGAGAAGCAAGTTCAGAGCACTGCCAAGTCCTGAAAGAGCAGGCACTATGGTGAAGCACATCAAAATAAGAATCTAGAGTATAATCAAGCCCTCAGTGCTGAGACATTCAGAGAAACAGAAGAAGAATATGGAGCTAAAAACTCAGTAAAATCTTGGAATTGGAGCAGAACTCCAATGGAGAACACAGCAAGAAGGGAGGAAAATGTGAACAAAGATGCAAAAATCAAATGGGTGACATTGACTAATGTAAAATTAACAGATTGGTTTGATTTTATAAGACTGATATAAGGAGATTTTTATTACCTTTTGCACATCACTAGTTTCTCAGATAAAATGCCAATACTGAAATATAGGTATAGACAATATGGTCATTTGTAAATGTGATGCCGCTGGATCTCAAGAAAAGACAAATATTTGATAGCTCCAAAGACATTCATTAACCACTTCATTTATGTTGAGAAATGTTTTTTAAACAAAAGAAAATGTTTTATATTATCTGTCTTTTTATCACCATGCCAAAATCTCCTCTACTTTCTCAATTCTGACACTCTTTGTTAACTTCTGGGAAATCCATGAAGATAGAATCATTTTGACAAAAGGCATAGATTGTAAGCTGACATCTGTGAGGACAGTTACAGGTTGCAGTAAAAACACCTACCCATCCCCCACATGTATAATCTGTATCAGTTACCAGTCATATGCTCAATTTAGCTGCAAAACATTAATGGGATTTTTTTAATGTCTATTTTTGTAATTAAAAATTGATATAAGGGACTCTGCTGTTTAATCCACTATTATCTGAAAACACTAAAATCTTTTCTAGAAACAGATAAGCACTACGCTTTAATAAATTTATAGATTTGAAGGTGAAAGGTCATTTAATCCAATCTTCTGTAAACATAAAGAAAGGTTAACTAGGTAAATTTGATTTTAACATGATGTAATCAATACAATTTTTTATTAACTTTCTTTTAAATACCACTTGTAATACTTTTTCACTATTTTATTCCTAAAAGTAAGTTAGTCATTTTCTTTCTATTTAGTCTTTAACCACAGTTAAAAATACTAAGACATCACTTACTTCTGTCCTCTCTGCTGCTCTCCAATAACAAAACAGCAATCATACTTCTAAATGTAGTAAGGCACTATTTTGAAACATATTTTCTGTAATATGAGAATATTCCTTTGACCTTAAAGTAGGATGGAATCTCTAACCCATGACTAGCATTCTCCACTAATAGTTTTGAAACAGCAATGCTGCATTCCATCCTTCAACACCCACCTGCACCATATAACCTACTCTGACTACCCCAGTTCATTTGAAATGCTATGTTTCTCTCGTATTTGTTGGTATCATCCAATGTAGTGCTCGTTTCCCTGTAACTACTGTCTTGAGAGATAATAGCTTGAAGGCAAAGATCAAGTCTTATTCCACTTTAGGGGCCCTCTCACATGGCATCTACCAAGGTCACAGATAGGAACACATAAGTAGGAACCAGGATGGAAGTTTGAGAGTGGGGGGAATGGGATTGTTATGGGCCATGTTTTCTCAAAAGTGCTTTTTATGTTTTTTTCATAATCAAATGTTTTCAAAATCCCATATGTGTGATGAATGCTGTGCTCATAAATTATTTTGGAAGATTCTGGAAGTTCCTAGTGTGTTCACCACCCAGAATCAGTTTTCCTTCCATGATCATATATTTGACCCCCTTTTCCAATGCAATATATAGATGATGTATTATAGAATTTACACTTGAAACCTATGTAATTTTACTAACCAATGCCACCCCAATAGATTTGATAAAAACTTACAAAAATGTTCTTAGAGTGGTCACTATTAGTCATAGCATATTTTCTTATACTGGTTTCATAATACAAACTAATCATTTCCTCCTTGCTTTCTTAAATTTATCCAAGGTTGAAGTGAAATAAACATAACTGCCTAAAATAATAAATATAATAACAGCAACACCTGGTTCTTATATTGTATCTTCAATCTGAGAAGCTGAAAGTTAGTTCTTGGTGTGTGTGCACCCTTTACACATATGCTCCAAAATATAGGTTACTAAATAGCTAACTCATTTGGCCTCTTGCCAAGGAAAACACCTATAGAAAGACCAGATGTTCCTAAAATTCTACATCTACTCTTGCTAACATTATTTGATTCTATATTTGAAAATAAGTGAAATTGCTATATAGCTAGAATATTGTCAATAGAAAGTAAGCTCATTAACTTTGTACTTATTGGGATGAGATTGCACTGAGAAATGAGGTCACATTTAAGCATTAGCATATGCATTGAAATGCAGTAATCATTATTAGGTCAGTGGTCATTGGCTGTCAAACTGCTTTACAGGGGAACAAAACTATGTCCCATTTCTCTTAGATGCCAGAATTGTGTCAGGAATGGATAATACTACATGCATGAGATATTGGACACTACAAAACACTTTCCCCTCTAGTAAAGAAATGAGAGCTACAGGGATAAATATGTCAAATTCTGACTTGGAGACACTTACGAAATATATTTGTGTATGGAAAGTCTAAAGCTTACCAGAAAGGCTAGTCTATTTCAAGACTCAATAGTGTCACACCTTCAACGAAGCCCAGATCTGATAAGATTTTGGAGAATACAAAAGATCAAGAACTCCTAATTTCATAATGAAATTCCCATCATAATTTGATCTTACCATGGGATACACATAAAATAGATGATGAAGCATGCATCAAGAAACAACGTAATGAATTTCTCTACCATATAGCATGTTATTCCTAAAGAAAAGGGGGATGTGATGATGATGGACATGTTTCAGTCTCATGAATATTTGAAATGCTGATTTTCATCAGAATCCTGTAACAGTCAGAAATCAAAGGCTAGAGATGATAAAAGAAGCGTCTCATTCATGTGCACAATTGATGCATCATGTGTAAAATAAAAACAAATGGCACTTTCCCCATTGAAAAAGTAACACTTAAAAGTAGCAATTATAATTTCAGTGGAACTGCTATAAAAATTGAAAAGATTTTATCAAAGTAAATAGGATACAAAAACGTTACCTAAGTATATTATACTACAGGGTCTATTTCTGTTTAGAAAATGCAATATATACTTAACTGTTAAGGTCAAAACTTATTAAATAGCACTAGAGTTTAGGCTACTAATGGACTGAAGAAAAATATTGTTCTTTTTTTTCTATTTTGGTTTTATGTTTACCTGTTCACATTTCCCTATTACTATAAAACTTCATTTAATTCAATGCAACCTAACTAAAATTTATTGATCAATAACTATGCCTCAGGCATTATGTGACACACTGTTACTGCTTTATAGATGAATACAATATGGTATTGCCCTTGAAAAGCTCACAACCTACTGTGAATGCTTGGGGTGGAGGCAAGAAATGAAGCATACTATTTTATAAATCAATGCAATATAAAGTATGGGTGGATTAAAAATATAAAAAGTATTATGTGTGAGTAAATGAAAGGGTGATCCCATGTGATTGAGGGGACTAGAAAAGACTAGGTGTAGAAAGTGGTCCTTGAGATAGGACCTTCCTTGAGCAATTTTAAAAGGCAACCAGAAAAAAATAGTGAACAGGGCAAAATATATGTGATGCCAAAAAAATGGATACAGATTTTAAGAGGTGTTACTTATGTACTAATATTACTTTTTGAAGTTGAATTGAATTACGATAGCAATGTGTAGTATGATGTTTGCTCAAAAGATGGCATTAATCAAATGAATGCTAGTGTCACCATATGACAGGCAGGACAGTCGAAGAAAGTGGCAGAAACACGGTTGTTGCTCGAGGGGCACAAGACCATTTTGAAGTGGTATTTGAAATTCGACAATGTTGCTTGAGTTTCTCCCATATTCTCCTGACTTAACACCCCTTGGCTTTTGCCTATGGGGGACCTTAAAAGATGTGGTGTACTACAGGAAACTGGCTACAGCAATGGTACTTTGGGAAGAAAATGAAATGGCATGCATAGTGATACAAGTGGACAATTTGGTCAGCATTGCTGAAGCAGTAGTTCGCCATAATCAGAAGTGTCTGGACACTGATGGTAACCACTGTGAGCACCTCTTGTAACTGCAGAAGTCAACATTACTTGTATTCATCTTTTGTTACTGGTATATGTTATTAGAATTTTAATATTTTTTTCCTTTCTTAAAATGTGTATACATTTTTGCCACCCTCTGTATACTGAACTAAAACCACACATACATACATACATACATATGCACACACACATACACACACACAAACACATACACATACACACACACACACACACACACACACACGGACTGTCTAGAAAGTATCCAGCCATGTAATATGAAAAATAGAGGCATTTATGGCTGCATTTTTTCCTCACAACCCCCTTATACTTTGGTCCATCATCCCTGGAGGGTAGGTTCTGTTAAGGAGAGAACGGGAAAGAAGGCTTGCAAAGGTAAGGTGGAATAATATCAGTCTGGTTTTCTTAAAAATTATTACAATAAAATTTCCATAAAGTAAAATTTCAAATATCACAAAAGTGAACACAATAAAATGTGAATCTCCTATTCAAGATCCATTACCAAAAAGTAAACTTTTTCAATAATTAATCGTGCATCCTTACAGACTTTCACATGTATATGCATATATACATATACATGCATAATATATATGTATATATGTATTATATACATTTTCGTGTATAGCATTTCCTATTTCATAAATGGGAATTGGAACAGTATAGTGTATACTGTTCTGTATTCTGATTTTTTCCTTTACTTTGCCTATCATGTAAATATATTCATGTCAGCATATATGTAATAATAGCACTCTGTGGATATGTCATATATTATTTCATCAGACTCATATTGATGGCCATTTAGGTTGTGCCCCGTCTTTGATTTTTTTTAATAAATGATGCTGCAGTGAACACCCTTGAACATATATCTGTGCATACATTTATAAATACAGTAGGATTTCTCAGATTCAGCACAGTTCACACTTTTGGTCAGATAATTCTGTGTTGTAGGATGTTGTTTTATACAGTGTAAGATGTTTAGCAATGACTCTAACCTCTTTCCACTAGATTCTAGTAGCACCCCTCCACCCTTGTTGTGACAATTAAAAATGTCTCCAGACATTGCCAAATGTTCCCTTGAGTGCAAATGACCCCAGGTTGGGAACCACCAACCTAAAAGGGAAATTTGTAGCAATGAATTTCTTTCTATGTTACCTGTTCACTTCGCCAACACTCCATATTATTAAAATTTAATATTTAGCACTCCCTTTAATCTGCATTTACTCATGAGTAAAACTGAAATTGTTTATGTTTATAAGCTATTTGTATTTCTCTTTAATTGAATGGCTTGTTATCTCTTTTTTGTATTGAATTGTGACATTGTATTGATTCATAACAATGCAATTTATTAGCCTACTATTTGCCATAAGTGTTACAAAATATTTTTCAGCTTTTGCATTTAATCATATTTTTTCTGTGCAAAAGTTTTAAATTTATACAGCGACATTTATTAATATTTATTACTAGAGTTTCTAACAGTCAACTCTTGGTATCTATGGGGGATTGTTTCCAGGATTCCTGTGGATACCAAAATTCACAGATACTCAAGCACCTTATATAAAATGCCATAATATTTGCATATAACCTATGCAAATTCTGCTGTGTACTTCAAATCATCTCTAGATATAATACCTATTACAATTCAATGACATGTAAATATTAATAGTTGTTATATGGTATTGATTACAGCATGCTGACAAGAAAAAAAACTGTAGATGTTCAGTACAGACCCAACCATTGTACGCTTAACTATACAGTACACACCAGCAATGATGTACCATTATTTTAAAAAATATTTTTGAGCCATGGTTGGTTGAATATGTGGATATGGGCCCATGGATACAGAGGGAGGACTGTATTTCGTATGTTAGGCCTTTTATATTTCAAGACCCCTCTCCCTTTTCATGGCCAGTGTTTGCTTCTAGTACTTTTATAATTTCACTTATTTTATTTTTAAATCTATGATCTTCCTAGACTAATTTTCATATAAAGAGTAAGATAGGGAGTTATCTTTATTTACTTTTTTCTGCCCAAATGGATAGTAAGTTCCAACATAATTTTCTTCCCATTTTAACTATATGCCAGTGTTTGGGCCTATTTCTGGGATTAAAAAATCTATTTATTTGACATGTTTTCCTATTCTAGTACCTTAATTACTGTAGTTTATAATACTTATTATAAAGTTTATATTTCTTTATTACTACCACTTTTCATAATTGTCCTATCTTCATATATTCATTTTCATATTTTCTGTATGTTTTGGAATTATTATGCCTATTTTCAAAGTTTCCTTGGTATTTCAGTTGGGGTGACATTAAATTTTAACATATTTTCAACACTGTCTTTCTATCCAAGAAAAGGTATCTCTTTCCATCTATTCATGTCCCTCAACAGCATTTTAAATCTTACTTTCACATTGTTTCAATAATTTCTAAATGATCAGAAGGTATCAATTATAGGTTTTGGCTTTTATACAGGGAACCCATGATATATTTTCTGTATTTCTCTATGTATTTATATATTATATGACTATAATAATTTTCATTTAGTATTTTTGGATTTTAGATTATTATATTTCCCGATATAACAATCATATCATTTACAAATTATGATAATTATGTCTTTTATCAATTTTTAAATATTTTACTTCTTTATTTCATCTCATTGTTTTAGCTTGTACATCCAGAACTAAGTCAAATAATAATGGTGATATTGCCTAATTCCCAGCTTTAATGAGAATATTCTTACATTTTTGTAATTAACAATGATGCCAATTTTTGTATTAATATATTTCATCATTTCTATCAAGGAATTATTCTGCTTTATCTGGAGGTCTAGAAATGGGCTGTAGTAGACTACCCCTGAAGCATTGTACAAACTGGATTAGTGCTAATAGTGTCTAGAAAAAGTATGGTCTCTGGACCAGCAGCATCAGCATCACCTGGAACCTGTAGAAATACAAATTCTTGCCCTCCTCTTTCATCTTTTGGGGAGAAGCTCAATAATCTGTATTGCAATAAGCCCTCAAGGTGATCTGATGCATACTAAAATTTGAGAACTACTGATCTAGTGCAAGGGTCAGCAATTACAGCTATTAGACGAAGTCTGGTTCTGCTTCCTGTTTTTATACATAGTTTTATTCAAACATAGCCACACTTTTTTGTTTATGTATCATCTATGAAAAAGTTGAATAGTTGCAATAGATATTGTCTGGCCTACAAAACCCAAAATGTTTTTTATATGGCCCTTTACCAAAAATGTTTGCCAACCCTCACTTAGAGCAATGATTTTCCACATTGGCTGAACACTGAATTCAGGTGAGGTGCTTTAAAAAACATGCCAGAATCCCATAACCTACCATTCAAATAGAATTCTTAGGTTGGGATCCATCCATGAGGGTTTTTCTTTAAAGTACTCCATTTGATTCTAAGGAAATCTAATCTGTCATATTTCTAAACGAAGTAATACTTATTAATCATATATGCATGCCTTGTATGTTGATTAGGTAGAGAGATGACTAGATAGGTTTTTTTTCCTTAGATACACAACAAATTAATTTCTGGCACAATGCAGTAGGCTAAGAAAGACAAATAATACAAAGTAAAATGAAAAATCAACCATTATGTATATTTCTCAAAGTCAAAGAAAAAAATTTCTCTGAAGCTTCTGTTCAGGAATAGGTTGAAATAAATTAATATGATGTTAGTTCTATAATGCAGTTATTGGGCAATTTTTAAAGCCCTACCTGGATATATCAGTGAATTTCTGGTAACATAAGCTCACCATCAGATTTCATAGATCATCGAAAGTACTTAGGAACCTACCATAGATCCATAAAGAGTGGTATCTGATTGCATAATCACACACACACACACACACACACACACACACACACACACACTCAAAATCATCAAGTTACAATATGGGTGGGAAATTAATCTTACATATTTAAAGGATACTTACCTTTATATTTTGTTATTTGCAAAGATATCCTGTTTATTTTGTAATGTTATAGAAACAACCTCTTAACACAGTATTGAGAGAAAGTTGGTGTCAAAAATATTAGAATGGAAGTGGGGGAAGCATGGAGTGTTAATCAAAAAGGCATTTTTGTTTCTCTTCTGACCCAATTTAAAATCCAAACTTAAAATCTTCATCTATTTCAGGACTTACACAGGCTGACCCAAATAAGGTAATGGTCACTGCTGGTATGTTATTTGAGTCTAAGGGCATGAAATCTAACCCTAATTGCACAAAAACACCCAGGGGTGATTCCTAATCCATAAAAACAGGTGAGGGCATTGACTCTATTGATATCCATGAAAAACACTTAGAAGTCAGAATGTTTTCATAAAACCATACTGATGTGTACAGGGCGTGCTGAGCATTCCTGAAGGAAACAATTTCTTGTCATGCAAATAACATTACTGTGTGAGATTATATATGAATAATTATATTTATAGTGAAATCTGGTTGGAGTAGCAAATGTGTTAACTACTTCCTTAAGAGTATTCAAAAATTTTCTCATTCGAAATACTGTTCATACAAATACATTTGTATAACTTTAAAAAAAATAAATCACATACACATACTAAAACCTGAAAAATTCTATCACAGCTCAGTTTAATGCAGATATTATTTCTGAAATACCATGGCTATCGCTAAAAATGTACTACCAGATTCAGCAAACTATTCAATATTTGGCCACTGATACCCTGAAAACTGTGGGTACTTTGATTCTGATAGGCAGCCATATGTAATGAAAAAACATGGTTTCTGTTAGCACCTCTGCAGGATGAAGAAACCCAAGCAAGTAATGATTCCCATTAACTATGACCAAAATAATCCCAAGTATTTGTATGAACTTTTTACCAGATCGAGAAAATGAGAGGGACATCAACGCTCCTTTTCAGTACTTAGAGCTTGTAGCATCAGCCTCATTGTCTAGGTAGCAGACACAAGGGCAAAACAAGGTGAGTGAATAACTCAGTTGTCAAACAGAGATCATAAAGTTACCCCAGAATTATGGAGAGAAGCAATAGAAAAAGCACAATTAAGGTCTTTCAAATAGTACCTTCCAATGTCCCTAAATTAGTGTGTTGATATGTCTTATCCCAGTAAAAGAAATGGCCTAATTACATACAGCAAAAAGGAAGCTGTCTCAGCCTCAGCCCTAAAGTGTCCTTTTCTTCCTTAAAGTGAATGCACGTAAAGCATTTAGCCCGTACAGTAAGCTGTGTATTAAATGGCAGTAGTGATGGTGATCATTAGTATCAGATGCTGATTTAAAGTTTCCTACCCTCTGCACTTAGTGAAAAAATTGTTTCCTCTTGCCAGTGCTTCCTTCTAAGTTTCAGCATGTCTTTTCATAAAAAAAGAACTTGATAACCCTAAAGAAAATTAAGAAAATACCTTAGTTATTATGAAGAGGTCTACTTAGCCTCATTGTATTACTGGCCTTCACCTTTAGGTGCACATGGCAAAAATATTGGTAAAACATCAGCTTTCCAAGCACACTTACTTTCATAATAACTGTGGGCCTACATTAGGAGAAAGACTAAACCATGCCAATGTTTTCAGAACTTAATAGTCCAACAATGAATTAGGAGGAAGCAAGGTAGCTAGAAACATTCCTGAAGCAAGCTGAGCCACACCCTGCAACTCTGAAGAATGCCTTGGAAATATCTTAGCCTATGGAGTCTGACACAGGTTCCTCACTGCTGCTTCTGTGTAAGTCATAGTGACAGGAAACAGGAAGAAACCCAACACACATCAATTTTTCAAAGTCTGGCATTTCTGTTGGTAAACTCTCCAGGAGGTCAGCAGTATCTATTTTCCAAAAATAGCTAGTCAAGTGTTAAGTACATAATAGGTGTTCCATAACCAATGCCAAATTCATTCATTCATTCATTTAACAGATATTTATCAAGTACCTACTTGATAAATAGGGCCAGGTATTGTGCTGGGACCTTGAGAAAAAGTACTGATTATAAGACAGATAGGGCCTCTGCTCTTAAGTGGCTTATATTTTAAAGGGTGAGATCAGACAACAAATGAGTAAACACATGAGGTCATCTGAGTTAAATGTTCTATGGAAAATTAAACAAAATAATGGGATTGACATTATCTGAAGGGGTTCTGCAGTAAAGGGGAGCTACTTTATGGAGATTGCTCATGGAAGTACTCAAATTAGGTGACAACTGAGCTGAGACTGGAAGAAGACTTGAGAAAATGTTACACATCCTCTAGCATCAGAACATAGCTGACAGCAAAATAGACATCATTTTATAGTGTGGTTGGAGACAAAAGATCCTGCAATAGAAACAAAGCTTAAAGGAGAATTCAGATCACTGGTTCAACAAGACATTAAAATAGGCAAAAGCTCAGGATCCAGGAGGTCAGTTTAAATCCCAAATTTGATCTGACTCCAAGGCATCATTATTTGATCTTCAATTGCTTTTTTAAATTTTTCCATTCCCTTTCATTTAAGAACTGCCATTTATGAAGCACTTACTATGTGCCAGACATTGTGTAAAAATATTTTACACTATTTCATTTAATCCTCAGAACAATATGATGACATTAGGATTATTATTCCCCTGTACAGATGTCAAAACTTGAATCCAAGGTCACACAGTTAGATGGTACTGCAGTTGAGATACAAAGACAGTCTGAATCTTGCTAGAGCCTAATCTCTTAGCCACTGTACTTTGATTATTTTTGTCACAAATGCTGTTATTTAGAGAAGCAACCCAATACACAGGAATTAGAATCAAGGACTTTGATTTGAGCTCTGGCCCAGCCATAAGTTAGTCATTATAGCCTTGGAACCTTATTTAATCTCTTTCTGCCACACATTCAATGGTTCTCAATTGTTTTAGGATAAAATCAAAGTTCCTTAGCCTGGCATTCAATGGCCCAATTCAGTTCTGTGTTTTTCAATCTTTTGGCTTCGGCTTTTTTTTTCCTACTCAAGTAGATTAAAAAAATATTTTTGAAATATATCAGTTCTTTTTCTTTTCTTCTGAGTACAGGTGACATTGAGCTTACAGGTAGATATGTGAAGGGCTAATGTAGGTAGAGGAATGCATCAGAGGCCCCCAGATACTCTTATTATTACTGCAATAGGTCAGAGAGACTAGACTTCTCAAGATGCTTTTCTAAACTTATTTACAGCTTCTCCTACCTCTTATCCAAATATCAGTATTTCCTGTTACTGTCGAGCAATACCCTTCTACACATTTTTGAAATGTAAACCATTCAAAATATGATGTTGTATCATTCTAATTTGTGTGTCCTTTTCAAAAACAAAGTTAGATAAATAGGCAAGTTGTCCAGGATAAGCAAAGTCATGAATGCACAAGATCTAGGAGCTGTAGTTGCTGAGCTATCAGATTGTCTTTCTCTCTCTCATTTACTATTTGATGTTGCTATGGGAATGCAGCACAAAATGGCACTCAGAGCTTAATTCAGTAAAGGCGATGTTAATCCCAGGTGTGAATGTAGCAGTATGTAACCTGTAATTTTTTTTCTTGCAAAACTATAATTAGATACTTGGAAGAAGAGAGGAGAGGAGGTAGAATGTGAAGAGGAGTGAAATGGGGGGAGGGGTGATATTGTTGGAACAATGAAGGAGAAGATGTAAAAAGATTAACATTACAGTTCTGATTTACATACTGCAATGAGCCAGCACTCACATTTGTAAGAAGTGAATGGGTATCTATTTTTTGTCACCTCTCTCCTTCCTTGTATACTTACATACTCTACTGAGTGCTGAGTTTTAAGAAAGATGCAAAAAGAAGTGAAGAACACCAACCTTCCAAAGAATGGCAAGATATCATGTTTCACAATGGGGAAGAGCACAGAATTTAGTTAGAGAGTTGAGGTTCAAGATTTGGTACTGTCGTTTACTAGATGTGTCATGGGCAAGGCAGTTCACATTGCTATGCCTTGGTTAAGGGTGATCTTTGTTTTTGTTTTTGTTTGTTTGTTTTTTTCTTTTATTTTTATAGTTAGACTTACTGGGGTGAATCTGTTAGCAAGGATTACATAGGTTTCAGGCATACAATTCTACAGTGCATTGTCAACTTGTGTATAATAAGTTCACCACCTAATGTGACTTCTCTTTCCATCACCTTATATTTAGCTTCCCCCCTCCTCTTCCACCCCCTCCCCTTTCTCCCCTCCCTGACCCACTTGTCCCCAAATAAACATTAAACTATTGATTGTGTCCATGGGTTGTTTGTTTGTTCATTTCTTTTTTCTTTGCTTTCAGTTTTATATTCCGCATATGAGTGAAATCATGCAGTTCTTAGTTTTTTCTGACTGGCTTATGTCACTAAGCATGATGATCTCCAGGTCCATCCATTTTGTCGCAAAAAGCAGTATTTCATCTTTTCTTACAGCTGAGTAATATTCCATTGTGTATATGTACCACAGCTTCTTTATCCAGTCATCGGTTGCAGGGCACTTGGGTTGTTTCCATGTTTTGGTCACTATGAAGGTGTTTATTTTTTTATGATGTGAATAATTCTAATGCCTGATGTACTCTTCTTTTCCCTTTTTCTCCAATAGGCTACACCAGCTAGTTTGTGTGAAACTGTAAGTGGCTCTTTTCTTTTTTTTCCTCTTTTCATATAATATTTACATTCTTAATCATGCCTAAAGGCTTTAACTCCTTGACTAACTTAATAATAATCAATCATGTCTTTATGGAATGGTGCAGTTGTTCCGCAGTATAATACATACATGCATACATACCTACAAACACACACACACACACCCCATGTACGAGCTACATGGCTAAAGAGACCTAAAACGATAACAAAAGAAAACGTAAGGTACAGGATAGCTAAATGTAAAACATCATAGAGCTTAAGTATTATCTGAATTTCAAGGACAGCATTATGGATTTCACATGAAGTACTAAGAGAAAGCTTCTTGAAGATGGTGGTAAATGAGGGAGTTGAGAAGGATGAGATTTTGACAAGGAGATAGAATACAGGAAAGCATTCTGGTCAGGAAGTGCAAGAGAAGCAAAGAAAAGGCATAATATGGGGTTTCTCAACAATCGAGCAGACAAGAGAGAATGAAATCTGAAGTCACAGAAGTGGGCCCCTTTCATGTACATGGTTTTCAGCTGTAGTCACACATGTAATCAGTTGTTCTCATGTGGTGTGATACCCAGTTGGTAACTCCAAATGCCAGAAGAAAAAAAATAAACCTCAAAATGAGGCACTAAGTCAAATAAGCCTACAGCATGTTGGCAAAGGGGCCGATCTTCCTGGGAGACCTTTCAACAAAGAATCTATTAAAAAAATATGCTCCAACTTTCATTTATTTCACTGTAAATCAATAACTTGCACTATAAGGGAGAAGCTGCAAATGGGGTGGCCTCATTTCAGAACAAGATTGATTTCAGAAACTGCAAGGGACTATTGTAAGTCCCTGAGCACCAAGAGTATGTGCTGGTAGAAGACCCATATACCAATTCTGCTTATATTAAATGGAAGTACTAGCTTAGATATGAGAAGATACATGACACATCATTTCCAGATGGGGAAATTTAAGCTGTCAGTAACAAAGACTAATACAAGAAAGCTTCACTAGTTTGATGTACTCTTCTTAGAGCTCTTTCCTTAGCATGAAAGAAGTTATGGCATATATGCTTTCTTTGGGACTTTTTTTTTTAATAGACCAAATAGAGAGATGATGCTTCACATGGCCAAAGGGGAACCAGCAAAGCTGTGGTTATTGACAAGCAAATTAATTTGCCTTAAAACTTTCTACAGGTATAGACTGTCTTTCATATATCTCTCATATCTCTTTTGCTCATGCTAAAAACGTCCTGTGAGAAGAAAAGGAGACCTAATGCTTCTCATGGAGAACCCCTCAGAATATATATCATAATGAAAGGAGATCAGTAACTAACAACTCTACTGGTACCATTATATTCTGTTCAAATGAACTTTTAATCTGTCCAGCTTGTTAGTTTGGAGGTTATCACCAGGTTGTTAAACCTGAGATCTATTTCTTCTCTCTGATGCCTAACGCTCTGCAGTGTTAACCATCATATTAGGTCTCATCCATGAGAATGCTCTAAGCAATACCAATAAACAATCTCAATAATGCCTCAGCACTTCTCCTAAGGGGGAGCCAGGGCATATGCCAGCATTCACTTAGTCTGTACTGTATACAATATTCCAGGGTGGTAGAAAGTTGTTAGTAGTACTCTCTTTTCTTACCTGGTAGCACAAATAAATCCTCCTAATCCATCACTTTATCTGCCCTGTCTCTGTAGCCAAGTTTATAGAAAAGCTTACGTGAGGCACCTTGAAAATGATTCAGGTGTGACAGACATGAATTATGTAAAGAGCAACACAGAAATGACTATGTCTAGGCCTCAAGGAATTTCACAATCTCAAGAACCAGGGCCATCTCAATTTTCAGCTAGTTCAATCTGGTGGTCAGGTTTTATGACAAACACTGGGTTTCTGGGGCCTACAACAAATCACACTGTTCTCTTTCTGTCTCCTTTCCTCCCTACCACCATCTGTGGATTATGTAACCTAATAAAAGTAGGATAAAATGCTTACCAAGGACCAGGATTGGCAGCATGAATTGTAGAACTTGGTACAAAATAAAAATTCAGGATCTCTTGTTGAAAAGTTATTAAGAAGTTCAAGAAAGTAGCACAGCAGGAACCAAAGCAACTGCAAGGGTCACACATCCATGATGCCACCATGCCAAGGACATCCCTAAAGAAATGTATTTCCTTTGGAACATAATTAAGATATGACATTTTCAAAAGCAAATTTATCAAAATGAAGAGGGAAATAAAATAATTACAATAATAAAAATAGTTTAAAGTCAAATTTCTTAAGTCTAAGTTTCTGACAATCAAAATCTGAAATAAAAGCAACTTGGGTGTTTACTTGGATCTTGAAACCCTTCAAAGTCCTTTAAGATGATTGTCATAGGCCATTAGTGTTGGTACAACAAAGTACTATAAACAGCTTATAAACAACAGAAATGTATTCTCATAGTTCTGAAAGCTGCAAGTCCAAGATCAGTGAGGTCAGGTAAGGAATCTCTTCCTAGTCACAGACTTTTAATGGTATCTTCACACGTGGAAGGGGGTGAGGTATCTTTCTGGTTTCTTTATTATAAAAACATTAATCTCATTCATCAGGGTTCTGACCTCATGATCCAAATGCCTCACAGAGACCCCATCTCCTAATATTATCACCTTAGGGATTAGGATTTCAACATGAATTTTGGGGACACATTCAGTACAGAATGTGTAGCAATTATCACATTCTGATTAGGTCAGATAGAGGCAGTGTCTGCTTTCCTCCCTCTATATATCCCAGCTCACCTCTTAGTACTATGGCTGCTCGGCATCATACTGCATAGACAGTTCTTCAGAACTGGTCTCCCTGTCCCTTGATCCCACCCCAAGACAAAGGGCAATTCTGTAAACTCAAAACCTTTTAAGGCTTGTTCATCACTTATTCTTTGGGATTTTGCCCTCAGAAGGAATTCCTGACCTGAGGCTCTTACTGGCTTACTGCAGAATTACAGGGCACTGGTAATTGATTCTTTTAGAGCATCTACTCTTTAACCTATATGTTCTGGGTTTAGACTGTTAGTTTCGTTAACCTCATTCAAGAACCCCTCCAGCTACCCACGTAGGAACAGTCCACCTTTAACTTCTGTCATATCTTAACTCAGCAGCAGTAAATATGCACACAAGAAGAGGAAATGATTTCCATTTAGCGTTTCAGGGATTTTAAGCAACTTCTGGCTAAGTCACACCCTCCTACATCAACTAGCTTTTTAGATTATCCAGCAGTATGAGGGCCCTTTAGAGGAGAATATGCAAAACAATAAAATAAATCATACTCCTTAGAAATTATCTGGTACAATGACTTATAATTGTTTTTAAAGAGATGGACTTCTTTGATCAAAGGAAATCATTTGGGGACATGAAAAAAAAATGAAAGCTGATAAAAATTGAGCTGTTCTTGTTGAAAACATGGGACTGGACGTATGTGTTAGTTGCAAATTCTTGGCCACCAGAATTCCTCCTAATGGTGTCTCTGTGGAATGCCTATGGCTATGAAGAAAGCCACAGAACTGCAATTGAAACTTCTTATTTGTATAGATGGTGAAACTGAGTCCCAGAGAAGGGGAATTAGTTGTTCAGTGTTAGTGTCAGCCAGAATCACTTCTGAGACTACTAAAACCCAGATCCTCCTCTATAATTCAGCATATTTCAGCCATGTGTTCTACATGCCAAGTCAGGTAGAGCTGGCTGTGAAAGAAAAGCAGCACTCTCTCCTCTACACATTTTACTTGGGCCACAACTATGCTTTCTGAGGCATACTTGTGGAGCAAAGAAAATAGTACTGATCCCAAAGTCTTTTGTATACACTTTTCACCCCAAAAAGCAACTTTGAATCTCACTTTAAATAAGTTCCAGAACAAATGCTGTTGGATTTCACAGTCTCCCTTCCTTCTTTTAGATTACTTTCTTGCTCTTCAGTAGTTTTTCACTAATAGAGAAAACTAATTCCTTCTGAAAACGCACTGCTTGGAACAGAAGACTCAATGAATGGACTATACAAGTGGCTAAAATAAAATTTAACTCTTTACATTTCCTGCTGGGAGACCAGTTTCTGACTCTAAATGGCAAAAGGTAAAGACATTTTGCTGAGCCTGAGAATGCCACAGAATTCTTGGAGAACATACCTAAAAGAGCTCCCAAGTGATGGGTAAATGTTAAGCCTTTTGGAAGAATTACAGAAAATGGGAAACTGAGCTCCGTTATCTTGGGGTCGGGGGAATGTAAAGAGTAAGAAGCATTCCAGCTTATGGAGGATATAACTACAAATAAAACATGTGAACTAGAAATAGACTGCTGTACACCCAAATTGCCTAAAGAAAGTTTTCTGGTAATTTTGAGACATATTTCAGCAATAGTGAAAATTACAGGCAAATAATACAAGCTGACTCTTCTCTCTCTCTGTCCCCCTATCTTCAAGATACAGTGTAAGTGGGCCTCTGATCATATCTACAGGCTCTAACGCTAGATTAGACCCTCTCTTATACTCCTTCATTGAGTTTTCTTTCATAACAGTCATAATACCTATAACTACTTGTGTAATATCTGTCTTATCTACTAGACTGTAAATTTCATGAGGACAGGCATTCTATCTTTCTTATGTATCACTGTATTTCCAGTACACAGCACGTAGCAGACCTTCAAGAAATAGGTAATGAATTGAATTCATTCTATGCTTTGCAATATCCATGGTTTTATGGTGCATGATGACAAGAAGTGAAAAATTACTTTTGTAAACCGTTTATTGATTAATTGAAAATTTATAACTATTAATGATTGAAAATCACTGTGCCTACCCTCTTCTCTTGAATCAATGTCTACATTGTGAAACATGCTTATTGATGGAGGTAAGACTGTTTTCCTTTGAATAAACTTTATACATACATCATTTATTAAATAGCTTGCCAGCTGAATTAATTCAGTTGGACCTTTTGGCCCAGGGCAGAGAGGAATAATATTTCCTCAGCTCTGTCTTCAGCGTAATTGTCCTTGGACATCTTTTGATTTTCATAGCCTAATTTTGTCAGTTTAAAATACTGCTTAACACCCATCCTTTCCACCCTTGGTCAATTCACTGTCTAAAAAGAACACTCACTCTACAGAAAGTGCAAAGAAGAGAAAGAAAAAGGGGAAAAGAAAATGCAATTATGGGTTGTGCTAAGAAAAGCGTATATTAGATGCATACTAGTGTCCAGTTTGGCAAGCTAGTTGTTTATTGCGATTATTGAATCAGATCACCAGAAAAATCAAAAACGTATTAGAACAGATAGTATGGCTGCAGTTTACGAGAGAAAAACAAACATTTATACTAATAATGATAAATACCTCTATTCCATTTAGAAATTTAACCCTATTTTCTTGATTCATTGTCATATTATACTAAGGTAATCAGCTTGGCTTCTATGTATCAAAACAGAGAGGTCAAATAAAGTTCTTCAACCTTCTTTCTGACACTGGGTACATGATTTTTCCTTGGACTAGAAAACAGCTATGTAACACTTTTTCATTTAGAATGTTTTGTTAAGGATTTTGTTACTAAAGATGATGCCAAAATATGACATGGAAACATATATTTTAATATGATATGTAACGTGTATCTCACAACTTGCCTATCCAAATGTATCCTTTCATACCCATTTACAAAGGTTTCTCTAACTTGGTTATATGCCACTTCGCTCGGCTCCCACAGCACCTGTGATTTCTCCAATAAGAGCACTTTCCACATTGTACTATAAATACCTATTGCCTTGTTAATCTCCTCAACTAGACAATAACATCCTTAAGGACAGGGCTAAGTCTTCCTCATCTCTGTAGCCTCTCAGAAGTGTACAGTGTAAACAACAAAAATTAATTTTCAGTATGGTAGGTGTAGGAAGTAAGCATATATTCCCATTATGATGGTATTGTTGAAGACATTTATAAAAAACTCTTTTGCAATTGCCTTCAAAATCCATAAGCCACTCAAAAGGATCAGTTGCAATTCTTATACTCACAATTCACTATCAAGAAGTCATGAATTGCTAAAGGATACAACAACATATAGTCCATACTTAAATATTACACTGGACATAAATTAATCCCTTCTTATTCAAAAGAGCATTGCTGAGCCTTGGGAGTCAGCATTGTGAGTTCTGATCAGAATTTGGCAAACGTGGATTGCTAGTTGACAAAGAGTTCTTTTTGAATTAAGTGCTAAATTAATTGGAAAACTCAATTTTGTAAATTATGCATATGAAGTAATTGGTATCATTCTAATGATGTTCTTGTAACTCTATCAGCTGCTGGATAGAGGGGAGTAGATGATGTAGAAAACATATATCTTTTACTCATCTACCACATAATCTACTATATAGGCTACATTTAACTCATGAATGATTAGGGTCTATGGTATACCTCAAACGTTCTTCTCTTTTGAGAAATTAATACTCTCAATGAAATGATTACAACTTTTTTGTGTTTATGTTTCCCTTGTTAAAATAAATGCACTTTTTGCATGAGAATAAATTGTGCTGTATTCTTGAGGGTTATTATGCATTTGACTGCATTCTGGAGGGCTTTCTCTTCTAACTATAAAGCCATCTACAGAAATTGACCAAAAGAACTGTAGATGATTCAGACATGCCCTATTGGCCTCATACAATTTTTTCATATGAAGATTCTCAACAACAATAACAACAAAATACCTATTTTCTAAAATATCAATTTTATTTTAAAATTAGTAACTTTAGAATAAAGCAAACATTGCTTTTAAGTGTTGATTTCACTCTAAAGATATGAAAAATATAATGTATTTTCTCAAAACACATTTTATAACTAGCATATTTTGTACTGTAAGGTCACAGCCAATTAATGTTCCACAACGATTTTCTATCAGGGTTTGAGAATTCATACATTCTTCTACAATTACCCACAGAGAGTTAATTTAGCATTACTTGGATAGTATATATTTCCTATAATAGTGTTATATAGACAGCTGAACAATGGTGCTGGGAGTTCCCTGATGGTGTAGTGGCTTAAGGCTTCGGCGCTGGTGCTGTCAGCACTGCGGCCTGGGTTCGATTCCCAGTCAGGGAGCTACCCACATACCAAAAAGCAAAAAAAAAAAAAAAAAAAAAAAACAAACAATGGTGCTGATTGGTATAGGTTATTTATGAAGTTAGCTGCATTATACTCATGTCTTAGTATATACTCTGCTTATAGTTTACTCTAAGCTCAATACAAGATTATTTCTTATTTATCTTTTTGTAACCAACATACAGAGTCCAGAACATAGTTTGTCTTATAATAGTAGTTACCATAAATTAAGTGTTTACTAGAGCCAGGCACAACACATGCCTATTTGTTGAATCTTTACTACATCCTTGCATAGGAGGTATGAGAACACATCTGTATACCTGAAGAAACTAAGACAATTAGTGGTTGAGTAACTCACTCAAAGTCAGACAGTAAATTGTGATATAGGAAACTAAACCCAGGTCATTTGATCACAAAGTCCACATTCTTAAACATCATGGTAGACTCTTCAGGGTAAATACTTGTTGAAGTGAACTCTTAAACTGAACATTGAAAGTTTAAAGGTACTTTCATGAATTAGGTTTTATTTAGAATTTTTCAATAGGAGCCAAAAATGGATTACTTTCATTATTTTTTGTTAAATTCAACTCAGTTAAATGTAAATAACATTATGTGCACTTTAAGTAACTTGTGCTTTTTTTTTTTAAATAAAAAGAAGGATAAAAAATAGAATTTCAAAACTTTAGGTCTTAAAATCCCTGACCATTTGGTTTAGTTGTTTTATCACCTATTTATTTCATTTTTAGTAATGAGTTATTTAAAAATTTTTATGTTATCTTCACAAATAGGTATCTCTTGATATCCAGACCTGGAATTGTAGCACAGGCTATCTAATTGAACAAACATTTATTGAGTGCTAATCACATGCTGGTCACAGTTTCTGGCACTGTGGATACATACATGAACCAAAAGACCAAAATCTCTATCTGCATGGAGTTTATATTCTAATGGGAAGAGACAGTTAAACATAAACATGATAAGAAAATTTTATATTATGTTAGATGGTGGTAAGCATTATGGAAAAAATAGAGTAGGCAGGGGATCAATGGTTCTGAGTGTTTATAATTTTAAATGGTGTGGTTGATGTGGCCCTCATTGAAAAAGGAAGGTGACATATGAACAAAGAATTGAAGTAGGGGACCCAAGCATATGGATACCAGGGGAAGAAAATTCCAGGAAGAAAGAAAAGTCAGCGGAAGACTCTAAGTGAGGGCAGGCAGCGTGACTAAAGAATGAAAAAAGGAGATGATTCAAGGGGACTCAATGGTTTTAACCGTGAGAAACAGGAAAGATGGATTAACTATTAACTGAGAAATGAATGTTGGATAGAGCAGGATTCAGAAAAAAAATCAGTTTAGTTGCTGACATGTTGAATGTGAGATATGTATTAGACCTTCAAATGGAGATGATAGTAGGCAAGTTGGCTATACAAGTCTGGAGTTAAAGGGAGAAGTCTGGACTGGAGAAATTAGGGAGTTTTTAACCAAAAGATATTTAAAATCAGGAAACTGAATGAGATTATCAAGGGAATCAATATAGAGAGAAAAGAATGAGTTGTATTTCTGTGCCCTGGGACATTCCAATGTTAAGAAATCCAACAAAAGGAAAGGAATTCAAAAAAAGAAACTGAAAATGAAAAAGCCAGTGAAATCCGAGCCAGAATAAATAGACTTTAAAATATTAAATTGGTCTGCCTTTCTTTAACATTCACACTAAAATCTTGAGGTATGAATTCTCCCAAATGTGTTCTTTTGAGTTAATATTTTTTTAATTGCCACAAATTGGAGATAATATATTTATGTCACTTTAAATTGATACTAGACCTTTTTTTTATTTTTCAATTACAGTTGACATTCAATATTATTTCATATTAACTTCGAGTATACAGTCTAATGGTTAGACATTTATATAACTTATAAAGTGATTCCCCTGATGTATAGTATCCACTTGGCACTATACATAGCTATTACAATTTCTACTAGATCTTTTTGAAAGTATGCTGATAATATAATACGTATCTTTATATATTACTCCAAAGTAGGTTATTTAAATAGACATGCATACACACATATATAGCTACACATGAATATCTATATCTCTACATAGCCTACATTATTATTATTATTATATGACATATAAGTTTTGAGGTATGTAATATTGCTATTAATGATTTAAATAAAAAGTAATATAAGGATAAACAACTTTTTCAAGACAGCCTCTGTTAAATAATGTCCCTTATGGACAGGGACACAAAATATGGTGATGGAAAGAGATCTGACTGTGGGTGATGAACACATAATGCAACACATGGAGGAAGTGATGCAGAATTGTGCACCTGGAAACCATGTAATTTTTTCTGATCAATGTCACCCAATAAATCTAACAACAAAAAATTCCCTTATATTTAAGAAGGATAGATTATGACATTTAATTATTTACAAAATGATGATTACCAGTTTTTGTAACAGCTTTATTGAGCTATAATTCACATACCATACAATTTATTCAGTTCAAGTGTGCAATTCAATGATTTTTAGTATATGCACAGATATATGACACTGTCAACATGACCAATTTTACATTTTCATCACCACAAAGAGGTGTCCTATATCCTTTAGCTATCATCCCGCTACCCCACATCTCCCCAGCCCTAAGCAACCACTTACTAATTTACTTTCCATCTCTAGAGATTTGCCTATTCTGGACATTTTATATAAATGAAATCATTTATTAATAACCTGCTATTTTATATGCCTCATTTATTTATTAATTCATCGATTGATGGACATTTGAGTTTTTTCCACCTTTTAGGTATTGTGAGTAGTGTTGCTGTGAACATCATGGATAAGTTTATGTTTGAAAACCTGCTTTCAATTCTTTTGTATATATACCTTACCTTGGGTTTTGAAAACAAAATTATTTCTGCCCTATAAAACCTACAAGCAATATTTTTACCTCTTTCTTCTAAGAAAAAAAAAGGGTTGGGAAGAGCTTCATGGATTAAGGTTAATATTTACTAAACAGAAATATTGGCTTAAAATAAATTTAGGACTCCACATTAAAAAAGAGAAATCAAATAGGCTTCGTAACTAAAGGGTTTCTCAAAACTCTTAAAATGCTAAAGGCATTGTGATTACCTGTAAGAAAGGACTCAGTGTTTCCCTAACTTATTTGCATCAAGAGCTCTTTCTGTGGAGTGTTTCATAGAATTTATATTTCAATGGAACATGCATTGCAAAACATTAATGTAAAGTAATGACTAAGTTCATATGGTTATTTATCAATTAATTTTGAAATGAGGAAATGCTATTTTGCTCATGTCACCATTTTCCTCTTTTCCTTGATCATTTGTTAGAAATGAGTCAACATTCAGATGGCCAGATTACACAAAGATATCCACAGCTCCCATGTTTCCAATTTAACATCATGGCCAGTCTTCCATATTGCCATTTAATCAAAAGTATGGACACTTTTCCTTTTCTTTCATCCCTTTTTTTTTGTATACTCTAGGAAATTTAATCTTAGTACTTAAATAACCTGCTCACTAAACTAGTGCAGGAAACCAAAATGAAAGAAAAGTTCATTTTAGTGAAGGCAAAACCATTTTATCAGTACTAATTCCACAAATTTCTTGCATTCATTATTTGGAATATATTTGCACATTGCATATCAGATATAAGCAGCACAATTTTCCATAGTCACAGCATTGACAAATATCTTTGGCAAACAACTCTAGTTGCTATTAGAAGATTTCAAATTTTATTTTTTTTTAATGTGGGTAGTTCCCTGGCTGGGAATCGAAGGTTGCAGCACTGACAGCACAGAAATCTAGCCACAACACCACCAGGGAACTCACTCAAATTTTAATATTTTGGTCTGATTATCAGGAAACAAAAAATAAAGTTAGAATAAAATTATAGTACCATACAGATATTGTGCAATAGTTCTAATAAGACAATAATGCATTTGTCAACCATTGTTATCATTATGAAAGTTTCATATTCAGAAGCCTAAATAAAAATGATATCATAAGATAAATTTCTGAACAAGTGCTTTCTGCCCCAAATAAATGTTTGTATCCCATTCATTCAGATGATCATTTATCTAAACCAAATTTTAATGTTTTCAGTATTACTGGCTTACCATTTAAACCTTTTCAAGCTTCTGTTTAATAAAAATGTAAAGATATTCAACTACATCCAAATATCGAAAATCATAGAATGCATAGTGCTCTGTCTGATCCACCAAATAGAAATCAGCAACTGAAAAATTAAGGTGATTGTCTATAATTTAGGAATTACTATTGTATATACTTCATGCTTGCTAACTAAATTCATTTAAACTACAAGTAACATGCAGAAGTAAAGATACCAAAATTGCTACCTTAATAAGATAAAAATGAAATGGTCTTTTTAAATCTAAAATATGTAAGTGCCAATGATCAACACAACTCTGTCATACTACAAAAAAGCATGGTACAAAAAGGAGCTATGTGCTCCAAAAACCTGTTGCAATTTCCAGAGACACCTTGATGAGTACTGTTAAGTTGTGAATGAAAGAGCTAGCTGTTCACCAAAAATTTTTGCCCCTCTTCACTGTGTAGTGATGTGGCTGGGAGGCAGCTGCCTCATCAAGGACCACCTCTTCCAGCCCATCCTTAGATCCAAGTGTGGCTATATAACAAATTCTTGTCAATGAAATGGGGATGTACGAACATTTGGCTTCCTTGGGCCAGTCTGGGAGAAGAATTGTCTTGGGCCTCACATGAAATACACTCATACTAATGATAGCTGATAATCGAAAAAAAAATCCATGTTTATGAATTTCTGTTGGGCCACATTCAAAGTTGCCCTGAGCTGCATGTGGCCCATGGGCTGCAGGTTGGACAAGCTTGATAATGAAGAGATTGATGGGTATCACTTTTGGGCGGGAATTTTTAGTAAGTGGGTATGTCTTTTCCACTCTTTCCTATCTTTTAGCTGGATGCAGACGACTCTGCAAGCCCTGTGGGAGAGACACAGCATGGAAGAAATCTGAATTCCTGAATCACCACTTGCAGCAAAACTACCCACTTACTTGCTCACTCCTGCAATGTGAATTAGATAAATAAGAAGAAATCTTGTATCGTTGCAAGTCAGTGAAATTTTGACTTTTACTTGTTATACTCGTAGAAGCTGTTACTATCAGAATTAAATACATTTTTGTCAACAGCATTTTTTTTTCTCTGAGTTTAAAGTCTACACATATTTGAGTCAAGACATAGGAGCAAATTCAGCAGGCTAATAATTTTGTGCCCCTTCAAATAAAATATCTTTAAATATTTGTTCAACATCTACTGAAAAGGCAGGCTGAGCTTTATGTGGAGATAAAAAGAGAACATGGAAGACAGAAAGACCCAGTATGTGCCTGCACCTGTAAGCAATACAATTTTATCTACAAATCTATCTACCTTACAATACTACTACTTTCTTATCAAGGAGTCCATCTGCTTATAGTATCTGTGAAATGTTTTTGCATGTAAAAATTGGCACACAGGTCACTTGTCCAGATGACAGACCACTTAATCTGCCTTTGAATATATGTCTTGCACCATGAAATGTGCTTTATAGAAGTGTTTCTCAAACATTTTGGCCTGACCCACAATACAAAAAAATCACTTTACATTGGACCCAGTACCCTACTAAGTTTGTCTTATAAAAAAGTAGTTGTCTTAATATACATGATATACTCTGACATTTTCTTTTTTACTTCATTTTTAAAGTTCTAGTTGCAACCCACTAAACTGATTTCACACATCCTAATTGATCATAACACACAGTTTGAAAAGACACTCTTGGATGGGCCTTCCTGACTAATATTTGGCTTTATCTTTTAGAATAGGAAAAGGGAAATAAATTCAAACAGGGAATGAAATGGCAGAAGAAAGGAACGATAAAATTGTTAAAGGTGGGGTGAAGGAAAGGAAGAAATAATGACAGTTGTGAAAAGGGAAGAAAAGAAAACATAGTATCAAGGAACGTGCAACACATCATCAGCTATGCTAATGTTGAATATATTCCCAATGGGAAAGTCTACGCTCTGTTTATAGTACCACAGCATCTGAGGAAATCCAACTGTGGAAGCACAAAAACATTTTTCCCAGGTAAGAGTAATGCCAAAGGATTTGCTTATGAATCTATAGAGAGAGAGACGCTGAAAGCCATAGAGAAAAGATATTCGTGAACATACTAATTGAGAATTTTATGCTCTTACTATATTACTTTCTTGCCTTGTCACAATAGTTACATACACATTCACAAAATTTCCAAGAACTGAGATGCTGTAAGATTGTATTTAATTTCAGCCTTGGAAAGTGTCCAGTCCATTTTGAGTCTTCTAAGATAGGAAAACAGAACAAATGAAAAAACATTTTGGCTCTGTATGTATGGCACACTCTTTGAGTGAAAATGATTGCTGAAGACTGTATTTATGGATTAAAACAGATGATATGTTAATTTTCACATGCTTAGAAAGAAATCCTTGGCTAGAAGTCATAAATTCTCTCCAAAGAAACATGTATTATTGTTCTATGAAGGTTTATTTCTGTTTTCCTTTTTCTATAAAAATTATGGTCTCTAGTTACAGTGGTCAAAAATACTGTAAACTTTTACACACTGTATAATGCAGTTTTATTTTTTAATAAAGTTGATTTTGAGAAGAGTTTTAAGTTCACAGCAAAATTAAGGAGAAAGCAGAAAGATTTGTCAGATATGGGAGTTCCCTGGTGGTGTAGTGGCTAGGCTTCAGTGCTCTCAACGCTGCAGCCTGGGTTCGATTCCCAGCCAGGGAACATCCCTCCCCGTGAAAAAAAAAAAAAAAAAAAAGATTTCCCAGATATCTCCTCTTCCCACAATATACATATCTTCCCCATTGTCAACACCCACTACCAGAGTGGTACATTTATCACAACTGATGAACTTCCATTGATATACCATTATCATCCAAAGTTACTAGTTTACATTATGGTTCACTCTTGGTTTGCATTCTATGAGTTTGGACATGTATATAATAACATGTATCCATTATTAAGGTATCATACAGATTATTTGCACTACTCTAAAAATTCTTTGTGCTCTGCCTATTCATCCCTCTCCCTTCTTCACAACCCTTGGCAATAATTAATTCTTTTATTGTCTCTATAGTTTTGCGTTTTCCACAATGTCATATGAAGTCTGACAATGAAGTTCACAAACTCATCCTATAAGTGCTGCATATCTCATTGCTGAATATCACTATGGTCACCTTCAAAGTACTCCCCTTGGGAAGCTATGCACCGAGGTCAGTGCCTACTCCACCCTTCAAAGCAATTTTAGAACTCTTCCTGGAATGGCCATCAGAGCTGTCACACCCTTGACAAGGTTTTGAGGAGGAGGATGACAGCTCTGATGGCCATTCCAGCAAGAGTTCCAAAACTGCTTTGAAGGGTGCATTAGACACTGGCATCTGTGCACAGCTTCCCAAGGGCGGTCCTTCGAAGGCAGCCATAGTGATGTTCAGCAGTGAACTATGTAGCACTTTTTCTAGGATGAGTTCATGAACTTAATTGTCAGACCTCGTATAGTCACCATGTTGTACATTACACAGATGCATTGCTGGATTCACCAGTGCGTTGAAGAGCCAAGCTGATACAGGTCTATGAGATCTGACAATTAAGTTTGTGAACTCATCCTAGAAAAAGTACTACATACCTCATTGCTGAATATCACCATGGTCACCTTCAAAGTACACCCCTTGGGAAGCTACACTCTGACACCAATGCCTAGTCCACTTCAGGGCAACTTTGGAACTCTTTGTGGAATGTCTATCACAGCTGTCATCGTATGAGCCTTGACATCTGGAATGTCATCAAAATGTCTTCCTTTCTATATTTTCTTTATCTTCATTAGGGTCAAGATCAGGTGAGTAGGGAGGGTGTTCCAATATGGTTATTTGTGTACTGGCTAAAAACTCCCTCACAGACAGTGCCCTGTGAGCTGGTGCATTGTCATGATGCAAGAGCCATAAGTTGTTGGTGAAAGTTCAAGCCATTTTTGTCTAACTTTTTAATGCAGCCTTTTCAGCATTTTCAAATAGTGAATTTGGTTGACTCTTTGTCCACTTGGTACAAATTCACAATGAACAATCCCTGTGATATCAAAAAAGTTTAGCAACATCATTTCAACTCCTGATTTGGACTGAGGGAACATGTTTGGTGGTGGAGAATTGGCTGACTTCCACTGTACACTTTGACGCTTTGTTTCAGGGTCATATGTGTACACCCATGTTTCATCACTAGTGATAACATTGTCTGCCTTTCCAAAAGGTCTTGATAAACTTCAGTTCTCCTTTGCTTTTGTTCATCAGTGAGCTCCTTTGAGACCATTTTTGCACACACCTTTCTCATGCCCAGATTTTCAGTTAAGATTTTCCTAATCGTTTCCCTATTGATGTTTACTTGGTCTGCTATGCTTCTCACAGTCAGTTGATGATTTTCACACACAATTCAATAAATTTTTGCAGTGTTTTTGTTAGTTCTGCTCATTTTTGGCCACCCTAATCTCTCTTCATTGGTGGTGATTTCTTTCCCCTGAGAAAAACATTTAATCCATTTGTACACTGTTTTTTTTTTTTTTCATGACATTATCCCCTTAAATTTGGACTTACTTGTCCCTGATTTCACTTCCACTCTTGCCAAGTTTAACAAGAAATTTAATGTTTGTTTGTTGTTCTAATTCAATCTCCGACATTCTTATGATGGCACACAAAAACAGGCAACAAGAATAATGAACGCCACTCAGCAAGACATCTCCACATGTTGACAAGAACACAGTTATGAGCTAGATATACCAAGATTATGAAACCCAGTTGTTTGTGCAGTGCTGCTTACATAAGTGCACGGTGGCAAGTTTGTGAACTTGATTGTCATATCTTGTATAGTTGAAATCATATAACCTTTTTAGAAATGCTTTTCAGTTTCCTCCATGTCTTTCCATGGCTTGATAGCTAATTTCTTTTTAGTGATGAATAATATTTCATTGTCTGAATGTACTGCAGTTTATTTATCTCTTGACCATAGTCATCTGTGTTTAGGTTTATAGTAAGACCTAAGTTTTTCACTCTTTTAGGTAAATACCTAGGAGCTTCTTTGCTGGATCACATGGTAAGAGTATGTTTTGTTTTGTAAAAAACCACCGGTCTTCAAAAGAGGCTATACCATTTTGCATTTCCATGGCAAATGAATCAGAGTTCCTGTTGCTCCACCATCTTCAGCATTTGGTGTTGTTAGTGTTCTAGATTTTGGCCATTTTAATAAGTATGTAGTGCTATCTCATTGTTTCAATTTGCATTTTCTTGATGTCATATGTAGAACATCCTAGTCTTAATGCATTGGCTTACCAAATTTCTAGCCTCATAGTATCAGTGGTTCACTGATAACACTTTTAAATCCATTTCTTTCTATTTTTTTTGTAGTGGAAATATTCCCCTAGTTTTGGCAATAATTTGACTGTCAGTCCAAATTATCAGCCTTTTTGGAGTTCGTATCATTTTCTATGTCTTCACAAGTACTTTAGTAGAAATTCAAGAGTGGCTGCTTTAGGTGCTTCCAGCTAGATGCCATTTTCAAAGTTAGCATTTCCAGGGCTATGCCAGGAGAAGAAGATGCCAAGAGAAGCCTGGCAGCAAATTCAAAATCTCTGCTAACATCAATATGCTAGGAAACAAGATTTCCAACCTAAGTTCTAGAATTAAAACAAGTCTTTTAATTTTTCTAACATAATTTTAAGATTCTCAGAATTAGCAATAAATAATATGTAAAGATTCTCAGAAGTAGGGATAAATAATAGCTAAAATTAAGGTTAGCCTTTATCAAAATTCTGAAGTGGATAAAATCTGTCTCAGTATTTTTCTATCTTATTCATGGGCTTCTGACAATTAATGCCACGTTATCCCCTACTAGCCAGTGTTTTCATGTCTCCCATTGTGGAAATCCATCCTGGCTTCCTTTCCTTGAGCAGCAGCTCATATTTCTAAGTCATCTTGTCTACCTTCTCCAGTCAAAAATCCTGTTTCTTTAATTATTCAATCTCTTCTGCAGAATAAACAGTGAGATATAGATCCTAGTAATTCACTAGCATGGTTTTCTTTTAAGAGGTGAGGGTACAATCTCTTGATTCAGTTTTTTTTCGCTATGCTGTTCTGTCCACTGTAATACACATTTATGAATATTCACTTTTCCTAGGGGCACATGCCACATTCTACTCCACCTCTCCTTAGTGCTACTTCTAATATGAGAGTTCTGGGTAAGCCATATCTCTTAATAAAGAAAGGTGTTTATTCCATGTTCCTTGGCAAATCTTACCACTTATGGTATCAGAAATAACTACACATAAATTATTGATATTGAGTATATACCCAAATACCTTTCTTTTTAATAGGTCCTGCAAGCAGCAGGATTAAAAGTATCATTTTTGCTTCTTGTAGGAACATACAGATCAGCTTTTCCGTTTGTTGTTTTTTAATCCTTTATTGATACAATATAGCACAGTATTTGCAGATATGAGTTCAAAACTTGTCTCTACTACATAGTAGCTATATCACTTTGGATATATTACCTATTTCCTCTAACTCTGTTGCTTCATCTGTAAAAGAGAAAATAAGATGCCACTTGTCTTAAAATACTGATGAAATTACTCAATAAACTAATGAATATGTACGTGTTGGCTAACTATACTGTGTGCCTGGATCATCATAAGTACACAATAAACATTAAGTACCATTATAAGAAAGTTGTATGCTGTGACAGTTAAAAGAAATAAGGACTCTGCAGTTATACTACATAAGTTCAAATACCTGAGCTACCACTTCCTAGTTGTATGTCTTTAAGTAAGTCATGTACCCTCTAGAGTCTCTGTTTCCTCATCTGTAAAACAGGATAATAATTGAACACACTGTGAAGGGTTACTGATAATATCAACTGAGATAGTTCACATAAAGCCCTTAACAGACTGGATTACATATAGTAAGTACTCAATAAATGTTAAGAATTGTGCAACAATGGTGACAACTATGTAAACAAGAAAAACCAACAGATCTCAAGTCACATTTACAAACCAGGCCACAATTTACTTGCCTGTCAACATGGCTCTCCTGGGATTACCTGCTCATCTTCAAGTAAGCAATTTATAGTACAACCATAAATGTTAAATTAATTCCCTAAAATTAGCAACATTATTTCTTCCTCAGTGCAGGTTTTCTGACATCTGAACATCACTGATGTCTTAAGAACTTAATAAATGGTCATAGGATCAAAGAAAGTCCAAAGTAGAAGAATTTCTGTGACAGAGATAGCCCTAAACCGTATGAACAAATAGAGAGAGGAAGTGTTTACATTAGGCAGCATCTCATCTCAATGTGATTAATTGAAGGACAATAAAAAGACAATAAGGTGGTTATGCTTTATGTAGAATGTACAGAAATACAGAATGTAGGCAATAACATGGGCAGTAGCTTACAAGTACTAAAGAAAGCATTTCAGAAGAAGTGCAAAACCTTACAAGCTGACTTAGAATTTGTGAGAGGTCACTGACAAGCTATGTTTGGATACAGACTTGAAAAGGCATCCTTTCTATAAGGCATATGGCTCCACTATAGAAGATGTGAAGCATTTAAACAAAGTGACATTTATACAAAATGTACTTTGTGGCTAAGAGCTTGATGCAGAAGGAATACAGAAATGGAACAGATCTGAAATCTGAGAAATTGGTGCTGGGCATTAATTAAGATGTCAGGTGTGTATGTCAAAATGGATGAATAAATTGCTACCCCAAACACACATGCTGGTTACCAACCTGGCAGAGATTGAGCAAAAACCTACCTGGAGTTGAGTCAGGAAAATAAAAATGATGAAGCAGTAGCAGAAATACACACTTCAATAAGACAGCCTGGACTGCACAAGTGACACTTGAGATATGATGCTAGAATTCTGGAACTGAGAATACATGCTGACATTGGCAAGCAAGCTTTGGGGGCCAGTATTGCTAGAGAGGTCCCAACTGGTGATATGGAACATAGATGTGAGCAGGTGGCATATAACGTGGTTTCCTGCAATGTGGTTGCAGAGAGTCCTTTTGAGCATAGTGCTTACTATAAGGCTGAGTCTCTTGGGTCAAGAGAAGTGAGCTCATGAACAAATGAAAGGCTACATAAAGTATTTTTTATTGGGGCTCATAATGTCATAACTACAAAAAACATTGGCATGAATTCCATGAATTATGCTGCATTTGCTAAATCCATTTGTAACAGTCTTAAATCCCTTATCATGCCTAAGGTGTCACAGGAACAAGATGCATTAATTTTTTATAAGCTTGATTTTGTATATAAGCCAACTTGGAAGCATGGCATCTTTTAGTCTAGTAAAATGGTAAGAACAACAAATCATTTCATTCTTTCCTGATACCCAAATGAGAAAAGATACTGTTTTCTTAAGCAAATGAAACATAAATGAATTTAAGTTCAGTTTATTTATTTCCAAGAATCCTTTACTGGAAATATATGCTTGATCTGTATTATCACCATCAATCCTACCTAGGTATAGCAAAGCCAACCCTTTTCCCTTACTACCACCCACCTCACAAACCCATACAATGAAGCCCAATTTTTTCCTGCTATTACTTAAAACACCAATTCAATACAAGATTTTCCAATTCTACAGAGTAACATCACATAGCACACATTTTAGATCCCTTTCCTCAAATGGTCCCCAATTCACATCCACCCCAAGTATGTTTTTGGCCATGTCCATGGCTACTTGAGTTCTAGGAGTTGGGAAGCCTCGAAATTCATTAAATGAACATCAACTTTGCTTCCCCCTTCCCCAGAGTCTCATTCTGGTACAGAAGAGAGAAAACCATTTTATTGGAATGACTCATTTTTCTACGTGTGTCACAGCCTCAGTATGATACAGAAACAACATGGCTCATTCAGCATGAGTAAATCTGAAAGGTTTCTTCAGGACTCCTGGGACAGATGAACTTTGAATTGCTAAGCACTCTGTTCCAACACAACCTTTACATGGGCTAGGAAAGAGAATAAAGGATTTACAAGATACTTGCTGGCAAATCCTCAAGGACCCAGGACAAGCTGAGCTAATAATCTATAATAAATCTAATCAAATGTTGACCTGAAAATTAAATTTGATTTTGCTCCTGTCCATACCTGTGGAATGGAAATAAACCTTGTGGTTGGAATGCTACCATCTGTTTTTATCAAATACTAGAGAAATGGCTCTGGTGCCTGCAAGTAACCAAATACACTCTTCAGTGGTTACAATGTTATTTGTCATGTTTCTTAAGAAGGGAATAGAAAACAATGTGCCAGTCATATACTGGCTGATTAAATTATGTTGTAGTTTAGAAAATATAGAAAAATAAGTTTTCATGGCAGGGTACTCAAGTTAAAAATGAAGCATATCTTTCTTACTTTATAGAGAAAAAAACTGGAGACTAGAAGGGAAAGGGTTCATATATGAGGTAACTTCAATTTTTTATATTTTCTTAAATATCTTCAAAATTACATATTTTTATTGGGAAATAAAAGTGGAAATAAAGGTAGAACTAAAGGTGAATTGTGAATTGAGGACAACAGGCTGAGAAGATATTTTAAAGTCTTTTCATATATTCAGGATTCATTCAACAAATCTAGAACCTATTTTATATACAAAATACTGGGCAATGTGCTTTGGGTAATATAAATGTTCATAACTCATTATCCCTGTCAAAAGCACTAAAGTTAAATAAAACGCAAGGTGATAGGGAAGACTAAGAATGCAGTAATAATATAATAAAGACTATAGCAATATTGTGCTAAGTGAAAGAAGCCAGACACAAAGACCACATGAACATTTATATGAAACATCCAGAAAAAGCTATGCAGACAGAAAGTTTATTAGTGCTTGTTATAGGACAGAGAAAGGAGGAAATGGGGAGTGAGTACTAATGAATATTATGGGTTTTCTTTTTGTGGTGATAAAAATGTTCTGAAATTAAATAGTGGTAATTGTTGCATTGCTTATAAATATTTTAAAAACCACTGAATTATACACTTTAAAAGGATGAATTGTTTGTCAATTATATCTGAAATCTGGTATTTGAAGAAACAAGTCAGGTGTCCCAAGGCTTAAAGTCACATGGTAAGTATGTTATAACTGAGACTTGTAGCCAAATTGGTTTGATTCTAAATTCTGCTGTTTTAACAATCATCTAAATACTTGTAACTCTTTCTTTTCTCACACTACAGACTTTCAGGACAATGTTCTTCACTCCTATAGCATTCACCAGTGTTAAAAACTAATTTTCTGTCATTGTATCTAACTTTTCTCCTAAGTTTTGGTTAGTCTCTAACAGTGGACAACTCTGCCTAAATGACCTAGAAATGCCTGAATCTCTAAAATCAACATGAAGTAGTCTGAATTTAACTTCAAAAAATGTTTGAAAAACAATGAAAAGTTAATTATCAGGAATAATATCCAGGTTTCTTGACCTGGGTCCAGTAAATTTTCTAACACACCACGACACTCAACTGAGATTTCACCTCTATTAGTTTTAGTTCACTTGTCTTACTGATTATTGAGAATTACTGATCAGAATCCTCACTGTTATGATCCCCAAAGTATAAACAAATAAGTTCTCTTTCATGGAATTTGAATAGTAATATGAGTTAGTTATTGCCAACAGAACTGATGATCATAGGGTGTGGAAGTCAAATGCTAAGGCATGGGATCTATGCAAACCTCTTTTGCCCTGCAATTCCCCAAATGTTAAATGAATGTACTATCACAGGTTAATATAATCTTACTGATACATCATAAAGAGAATATACTTTTAAAAATCTCCTTCCCCAAGTTATTTGTGTCTTTCAAGCAAATGTCCCGATTATGTTAGGTGCTTAATCATTATTTGTTGTATGAATGAGGTTATATAGAGCAGACATAGTTTTTCAGTTCCTGTTATGACCTTTACATGTTGAAGGGATGTAATCTGTGGTCATAGAATAGAGCCAAGGTTACTATTATAGGAAACCAAATCTAGATAGAATACTGGCTTGATTAAGAACATGCTCTACTTTGTCAAGATGGCGAGTCAGAAATAAAAGGTATAGTGGTGACATAGATTCAAAAAAGTTTACCAGTTTTTCTAAAGTGGCTATGTCAATTTACACTTCCACTGGCAGCATATGGCAGTTAAAGCTCTTCAACATTTTTGCCAGTACATGCCAGTACATGGTGCTATAAATCTTTTAAATTTTATCTATTCTGGTGTGTGTATATATAGTGCTTAATTGTGGTCTTTAAATAATTTTTCATTACATTTGACATACAACATTATATTAGTTTCAGGTGTACAACATAGTGATGAGACATTTATATAACTTATGAAGTCATCACCTTAATATATAGCTGGTACCCCTATGACACCATACAAAGTTATTACAATCTATTTTACTGTATGTCTCATGCTGTATTTTACATCCCTGTGACTATTTTGTAACAATGAGTTTGTACTTCTTAATCTCTTTCCTATTTTTATCCATACCTGAACCCCTTCCCATCTGGCAACCATCAAAATATTCTCTTTTATCTATGGGTTAGTTTCTGTTTGTTGTTTTAATTTGAATTTCCCCAATAAATATTAATATTGAACATTTAATATGATTGTTAGCTATTTAAAGTCATCATTTGTAAAATGTCAGCTCAAACATTTTACCTAATTTTTAAAAATTGTGCTCACTTTTCTGTATTGATATGACAGGGTTCCTTATATATGAGGGTTGTCCAGAAAGTATCCAGCCATGCAATATGAAAAATAGAGGCATTTACGGTTGGATTTTTTTCAGGGAAGCCCTTGTATTCTTTACATACAATACTGAAAATCTTTTGTTAGCTACGTATATTGCAAATATCTTCTCTCACTCAGTTCCTTGAGTTTTTATTCACATAATAGTGTATTTTGATAAACATAATTTTTAAAACTTTAATGAAGTGTGATTGCCAATATTTTCTTTTATAATTAGTACTTTTTGTGTCCAGTTTAAGCAATATTTGCATACCACAAGGTCATAAAGATATTCCTTATAATTTATTATCTTTCAGAGTTTTATTGTTTTGCCATTCAAATGTAAATTTAAAATTTATTTGGAATTGATTTTGCATATGATGTAAGGTAGATAACAAGGCACATTTTTTTTCAAAATATATATCCAATTAACCCAGATCCACTTTTTGAAAAGATTATCCCTTCCCACTCAGCATTTCATTGCCACCTTTGTCATAAGTCAGGTAGTTTATATGTTTGGATACATTTCTGGACTCTACTCTGTTCTATTGGTCTCTTTGTCTATCCTTGCACCAATACCTCATTGTTTTAGTCATTGTAACTTTATAATAAATATTCTTATTCTGTAGTGTAAACTTTTTCAACTTTTCCTTTTTTTGTTTCTCTTATCCATTCTTGGTAAATTACTTGTTGCCACAAAATCCTCCCGGGTTTTTTTGTTTTGTTTTTTTTTTTGCTTTTTGGTATGTGGGTAGCTCCCTGACTGGGAATCAAACCCAGGCCGCAGCACTGACAGCACCAGCGCTGAAGCCTTAAGCCACTACGCCACCAGGTTTTGTTTTGTTTTGTTTTGTTTTGTTTTGTTTTGTTTTGTTTTTCCGGGGTTTTGATTGTTAATTTTTTTGGTCTATAAATCAATTTCTGAAGTGTATATATATATTTCCATATTAGACTTTCCAATCGTAAACATGGTAATGCCCCTCTACTTATTTATAATCTTTAATTACTCTCAACAATGCTTTGTAGTTTTCTATATAGAGAACCATTTTTTTTCCTGTATCACTTTGTTTTATTTATTATTTATTTTTAGTGATATAGTTCTGTCTTCATTTTTTTAATTTATTTTTTTATTGTTAGACTTATTGGGGTGACATTTATTAGCAAGAATTACATATAAGTATGTGATGATTTTTTCTTGCTATTATAAATGCAGTTTCTTAAAATTTTATTTTCTAATTATTTGTTGTTTGCATATTAAAATAAAATTGCATTGTATAACTTCATCTTGTAATCAGTAACCATGCTAAATAGATTTTCTGTTCTAATATTTTATCTATAGATCTAAAAATTCCATGTATACAATCATATTGCCTGTAAAAAATAACAATGCTATATATGCTTTTTCAACTTTTATACTTTTTTTCTTTTCCTTGTGTTATTTTACTGAACAAGGCCTTTAGGTTAATGTTAAATAAATCTTAAATGTTAAATTTAACCGGAAATTGAGCAGTACAATAGAGAAGAAAAAAATAGACATCCTTATCTCATTCCTACTCACAGGGGAAATATCCCATATTTCACAATTATGATATTTACTATAGTTTATTGAAGTTGTCCTTCATTAGATTAAGGAGAATCTCCTCAATTCTTAGTTTGCTAAGAATGATCATGATTCTGTATAATTTTTTCTGCATTTATTGAAATTATTCAGTTTTTTTTACTCTCTTCATTCTATTATTATAATGAATTACATCACTTGGATTTTTAATGTTAAGCTAATCTTACATTCCTAGAATAAACTCAAATTGGTTTTGGTGTATTACTAGAAATAATATTACTAGAATTTGCTATTATTTTCAGAAATTTTTGTTTATGTTTATGATAGAAATGGCTTTTATTATTCTCTTGTAGTAATGTTCTTGTTAGGTTTTCATGCCAAGGTTATGCTAACAGCATAAGAGAAATTATGAAATGTTTCTTCTTTTTCAGTTTCCTCAGCTTGTATAAAAGTGATATTAATTTTTTCTTAAAGAATTAGAAGAATGTACCACTTTTTATTGTGATGGGTTTTTTTTTGGTTTTTGTTTGTTTGTTTTTTAAGTAAGTTTTTAAATTATGACTCGTTTTAAAATAAGTATAAAAAATTCAATTTTAAAATTTCTTCTTATGGCAGTTCTGTTAGGTTGTATTTTTGTGTTTCTCTGTGAATTTGTACATTTCAGCTAAAATTTCAAAATCTTGGGCATAAAGTTCTTCATAATATTTTAACAATGTTTTTAATTATGTATAAAACATTTTGTTCTTATTGGTAATTTGTATTTCCCTTTTTGTTGTGATCAACCTTAGTGAAGGTTTATCAATTGTATTAATCTTTTCAGATAATCAACTTGTAGCTTTATTGGTTTCCTTTATTTTATTATTATTTTCTACCTCATTTTCTTCAGCTCTTATCCTTTATAAATTTCCTTCCTTTCACTCTTCTTTGAACATCTTCAGATAGATAATTACAGTAATAATTTTATTCTTTTTTTCTTTGATAATATATGGATCTTGAAACTATAATTTTCTTATAAGTATTATTTTAGCCTTATTTTAAAGTTTTAGTGCTATTTGAAGTGTTAAAAGCCTGATTTGAAGATTAGGTTTTAAATTTTGTTTTATTTAAAACTGTTTCACTTAATTTCCAAACATTTGGGGCTTTTCTAGATTAATTGTACTGTGTTAAAGAACATACTTATGATTTTAGTTCTTAGAAGTTCGTTAAGATTTCCCTTATTTCCCAGCATAAGATTTATTTTGGTAAATATTAGAGAGTATTTGATAAAAGGTGTGTGTGCTGTAGTTGTTGGGCATAGTTTACTATATATGTCAATTAGTTCAAGCTGCCACTTTTCACTCAGATGTTGTATATATGTACTGATTTTTTTTTATCAGTTATTAGTTTCTTTGAGAGAAGTACCTCAGAAGTTTAAAGTATGATTGTGATTTTAATTCTGCCACTTTTTGCTTTATACCTGTTGCAGCTATTGGGCTAATTAAAATTCAAGATTGTTTCTTTGTTCTTCTGGCTCACTAGCTCTCTTTTTTATCATTATGAAATATATCTTAATCTTTAGTAGTAATAAACATTGCCTTAGAGTTGACTTGGTATGATATTAATATAAGTATACCACCTTTCTTTTGGCTAGTATTTGCAAAGCATACTTTTTCTGGACCTTTACTTTAAATCTTTCTGTCTTCTATTGAAGTTGTGTTTGTTGTGAACAGTATGTATATTTTGAAATTCAGCTTGATAATCTTTATCATTTATTTGGAGTAGTCTTCTTACATTTAATGCAATTATGATATATTTTGGGTTAACTCAGCTGTCTACTTGTACTCTGTTTGTTTATTCCTATCTGCCACCCTTCTTTTTTCTTTTGGAGTGAATTTGTACTTTTTTATTGTTGATAATTTTATTCCATTTCCTCCAACTTTTAACTTGTGGCTATTCATTCTTTTAAGTTGGTAGTTAGTATATTTTAGTGATTACTCTGGAAAATACAGTATGTAGGAAAGTCTACTAGAAATGAACACTTTCACCACTTCCCAGATATTACAAAGATCTTAAAATACTTTAACCTTTCACAATTTCCTCATGTCATTTATGCTAGTTTTGTTACATATTTTCTTCTAAATATATTTAAACCTCACAAGATATTATTATTTTAAACAATCAATATTCCTTTCCAATAACCCTTTGTAATTTTTCACATATTTATCCTTTCTTGTGTTCTTCATTCCTTCTGCCCTCCCATCCTTCCATCTGAGATTATTTTTCTACTTCCTGAAAAATACCTCTTCATGTCTCTTTCAGTATAGATCTACAGGTGCCAAATTCTTACATATTTTGTTGGTCTGAAAATGTATTTATTTCATCTCCTTTTAAAAAAATACTGAAATATAATTAGCCTTTATTTTTCGAGAACCTTATCACTCAAGTAAAGAATTCTAAATTTGGTGTTTTTCTGTTAGGGCTTTAAAGATGTCGCTTAATGAACTTTCAATAATCAGTGCTTAAATAATTGTTTTTTGCATAAAAGTTTTATTCCTTTAGCTAGTTTAACTAAGAAAAATTAAGTGACACTGAGATTTAAGAATTTTTCTCATTTATTAAAAGCATTGGTTTTTTCAGTGATAATTAGAATGTTCATGCTTATATTTAGCTGAAATCTTTCTTCTTGTAGCTACATACAGTTAATCCTATTTCTACTCTTTGTCACCTTTTATAATGAGTTTAATCCCTCTTGAATATCACAGCTGTTAAAATATTTAAAGATAGTTACTGTATTCATAACTCCTGCTTCAGTCTTTTCTCCAGATTAAACAAATCCAGTCTGTTCATGTGTTCTTCATATACTGGGTCAAGTTCACTTATTATTTCATTACTTTGTTTTGCATGCATTCCCCCTGGTTACCTTCCAAGTATGTGACGACTATGCCAAATTGTGTCAGGTAATTTACAACAAGTTTCTATAATACATAAGACATATTCCCACATAGGATTCAACTGACACTGAATTTGGCAATAAGTTTAGGGTCAATATAGTCATGCTTTTTGTACTAGCCTTTGAAATTAGTACAGAAAAAGAAAGAAAGAGAAAAAGAATAAAATAAAGGAAGAAGATTAGCAAATAAATTTGTGTTCAATTTCTTTTCCATTAATGGGTGAAAGGACTCCTTAAAACCCAGAGAGTTGCACAGTTTTGCTCATTTAATCTAACTAAATAATTAATTTTTAGCCAGGAAGCTATTATTTGAGAGAGAAAAATCTAAAGTTTATTACATGAATATTTGTAATTTTAGTAGATAAAAAGGAAAGGTATAAATTTAACAAGATAAACCAGCATATTTTCAGTTAATACTGCAAATATTGATAGCAGGAATGATTAGTTTTGCTTCATTCAAACCTACATTCTGAATAAAGCTTCATGAAGTAAACTGCTGGTATTGAGTCTTTGAAAAACCCATTTTATTTATAAACTCTCATGAATAATCCATTTGATTTAGCATATTAGCATGAAGAAAATACTACATTTTTTCATGGTATTCAAGGTTAAAACCCAAGAAGAATTTCTCAGGAGTAACCAAGCCTGGAAATATAATTATGCAATGTAGCAAACAACAAAAAGTATTACAAAGTTTGAAATGAAAGGTATACTAAAAGTCTACTTGCAAATTGTTTTTGAAAGTTCTGGGTGACACCTAAGAGTGGGTCAACAATCACACTGGAGGCTATTTGTACTGCTGTTTTTGTACTCTCCAAGTTTCTGTCAAAATTCTTAATATCTGAACTTTGGTTTGTTTCTTCTTAGTAATATTAGCTTTCCCTTACAAAGAGAATGCCACTGGGCCACTGTCTGAAGACTATGGCCTCCCTGCTATTGGGAGTGGATTTGTTCTCAGTTACCTACTTCTATGAAAGGCTTGCACCCACATTTCAGCAGAATCCAGCTATTCTGTGACATTACTGTTTTTGGCCTGGCATTGTAAGTACTTATATATGATTCTTTCTAATAGACAATTAAGAACACTATAAATAGTTAGATTTGTGTTTCTGCCATTAAATCATGTTCCTTCCTCTGGGGAATATGTAATAATGCCCTACTAGGTTTCTCAGAGTTGAGGGGCCAATCAATATTCCTCCCCAGGGTCAAGGATGTGTTTACTAAAGTAAAAGTTCACCATCTAGGGAACATAATTCAAGATAAGAGACCAAGGTAAGATGTTGGTTTAAAATAATTGGTTCACCAACTTGGCATACTTTAAAAATTCCAAGACTGTTTCCTGCTTCTCGTCGTGATGGACTAGATTATATGAGACTGAGAACAACTATAAAAGCTGTATAAAATTTTAAAATACAGATTTGAAAGCATGCTATCAACCATAACTCAAAGAGGCCAAGATTCTGAGTAGAAGGGAATTACACTGAAGTGTGCTCCACATGCATCTCTGCTTTGCTTTTATCCTGGGGGTACTCATCTACTAACAATGTAGAGAAGAGAGTCAGAGAGGTAGAAACATCAGTCTGGGGCTTGAAGTAATCTTACTGTAATAGGGAAACAGAACTCGGAGTTAGGTGCTGCCAAGGTAGCAGGGACTTGAGGAGTCATTGTCCAAGAAAGAGATAAACCAGAAATTCTGCAGGCAATTTTCCCTTGAGGTGTTTTCCAACTTATAAGCTGCCTATCTGCAGGGACAATGTTATTTTCTTAGTTCAAGACCGCCATCAATTTTCCCTATTGGTTAAATACTATAATTTAATGTTCAGATTGATGTATGTATGTAACCTCTAATGTCTGGTCTTCCCACTTCTGACAGACACTACAATGACCATCAATGAATCATTCACTTGTGAAATCTTCCTGTATTCCTTTCCCCTTGACTGTGGTTGGAGCCTGTGACCTGCTTCTTATAAGTAGAATACAGTGAAGGTGAGAAATATCACTCCCAAGACCATGTTACATTATATGGCAAATGTGAGGGAATTTTGCAGGTATAATTAAGGTCCCTAATCAGTTGACCTTGAGTTAATCGAAAGAGAGGATTCTAGATGGGTCTGACCTAATCAGGTGAGCCCTTTAAAAGAGGACTTAGGTCTTCTCTAAAATGGGAGACTTAATGCAGCTGAGATTCCTTGTTTCTGGCTCTGAAGAATCAAATTACCATGAATTCTGAAGTCATAAAGAAATTAATTCTGCCAATAATCTGAGCTTGAAAAAGGCCCCTGAGATCCAGATGACAATCCATCTGATCGACAATAGCTTTGTGAGACCCACGCAGAGAATCTAGTTAAGCTCTGCCAAGCCTTATGCCTTATACAAACTAATAATAAAAATTTTGTGTTGTTTTAAACTACCAACTTTGTGTTATTGTGTTATATAGCAATAGAAAACTAATATTGCCCCATGTAAGCTAATGAGAACTACTTGTTGTGCTGACTTTGATATGCTATTTTTACATTCAGGTGTTAAGAAACATTGTTCCTTTCTCATTAGGTACCCTTCCTTAGTTTTTCTGCCTGCAAAAATTCCACTCCTATTTTATGATTCAGCTGAAGGTTCTACTCTGCTATTAAGACTTCATGACACATTTAACATCCTATGTGCCACCAGTAAGCCTGTTTTTTATACACCATCCTAGCACTTATCACACTGTATTACATTTAATTGCTTACATGCCTTATTCATTTATTCATTCCATGAGGTCGAGGAATCTGATTCATGTTTTCATTGCTAACCTGGCCTAACCTAATGCCTAGCTACAGTAGAAACTCAATAAAAATCTTGTTAAATGAATGTCTTTACATTTGGTTATTGCACTGATTCTTCTTAATAATTATAGTCAGCGCCTTCCTAAATGTAGTACCATAACTGATTTGCCATTTGTTGTAACTCTTCAGATTTGAGAGTACATATTTGGGGCTGGGAATAGAATTAATAGACTTGGAGAAAGAATCTGTATTCTTCTAGTCTACCTCCTTCATGGATTTATGTATTAATAATATTCTCCCTTTCTCACCCTTTGGGTTTTTCTTTCTAAAAATATCTTGTCTCCTTTTTTACATATTTTATAATTATTCTGATTTTATTTTGGAGTTTAAAAAAACTGTGTAATTCCTAATAATAAAAAGTTACAGACCAGGAGATCCCTTTCATGATCTTCAAGTTCATGATAATTCTTCACTTACAAAATGATCTTTTCTTGCAGTACTCTTTAACTGATAGGGCATTCAAATTAAGTGGCTTCAAAGCAACTGATTTAAAAACAACTTGTTTAAATATCAAGCATTCCCAAAACAATGTCAGGGAAATCTCCTACAATTGTATATTTCACTCCTTTAACCCTGCTTCACTAACCGAGTTAGGGAAAAGTCAAAGATCAGAAAAGACAAGGTCTCAAAGTGCCACTTTTTTTTCAGAATTTAATTAAGAACCATTGATCAAATATTCTAATGGCTACGTCAGGCTTGTATGACATATACTATTCTACTATTGAACCACTTACTCATTAGTATGTTCCTTGAAGATGGTATAAACATCTTGATTTATGTTCTGGGGAACTTATCATAGGATGTGGGAAAGGGAATTAAAAAGCATAAAAATCCTAATATAGCAAATAAATCATTTTTTGGATTCATTAACCACTTGCAAACATTTATATAGCTTGTTCTAAAGTCAGTATCTACACTAACTTGACGATTTTGAGTTCCAGGTCACAGTGCTAAACCAGACTGTGCATTATGACCAACAGAGAAACAGTCAATCCATTAACAGATAATCCATGAACACATTCATGGATTATCATTATATATACATAGTTTATATGACAGTTTAAGGCATGATTTATCTATTACACATTAGTAGTATATAAAAGTATTGATAAAAGTGGGTACCTGCTATGAAATTGAGACATTGTAAATGTAATCATGATAGATTAAACACACACTTTTTCCCTCATCTCTCCTCTCAACTTTCATTAAATTGACAATAAATAAACATGCTCAAATAGAACAGGAAAGAAGATAATATCAAATAACATATCTCAGAATTTTGAAAGCTGGAAAACAAATAAATTAATAGTAACTGACAGCATAGTAAGGAAATTGAAAACTTAAACCGTGTCAGGAAATCAATAGGAAATGAGCCAATTTTCCCCATGCAACTCGTGAAACACACACATATTGAAGACATCAGGTACCTCTGAAGACAGGGCATGGGGTGGCAGGGTTGACAAGAGGAGTGATGGAAAGCCTAGTACAAAGCAAAGCAAAAACAACCTCACAGACACAGACAGAACGGTGGTTAACAGAATGGAAGGGGTTAGGTGTAGGGTGAGATGGGTAAAAGGGATCAAATATATGGTGATGGATGAAAATGAGACTTTTGGTGGTGAGTATACAATAGAATATACAGTTATTGAATTATGATGTTGTACAACTGAAATTTATAAAATGTAATTAACCAACATTACTTCAATAAAAATGTTTTTAAAATAATTTTAAAAAGAATCTTTTGAGACAACCTCACCCCCACCACCTCCCTTTAATATTTAGCCAGGTATTACAGAGAGGGAGAATTGTGTGAAATATAATGAGACTTCACTCCTGAAAACTAGGAGTGAGGGTAGCATTGATTATACTACAGTGAGGTCAGTGTTGGTGAGACCAGGTAGTTCAACTACCACACTGAGATATTTGGACAAAACAGGAAGAAGTAATACATTTGAGAAATAATTTAAGTCCATGCATGAAAATCTAACTAAATGACCAAGAGGATATACTCATATGTCAATTCCAAAGCAATCTGAAGAGAAATCATTGGGCTGTATAGTTCACCAAAAACAAACAAACAAACAAATGAAAACTAACAACTGGTAATGCAAGTAATTCTTGGTGTAATACAAACAAACAAAATGGGTCTTTTTGTCTAGTTCGCCAAAGGTTCTTTAGAAAAGAATGCTCCAAAAGTACCAAATTTGTGGTAGGCAGGAAAAGGCTTAACAGAGAATGAAATCCACACAGGAACATCAGAAAAAAATGCTATTATACCATTAGTCCTAGAAAGCAGGAGAGAAAACAGAGATCTGAGAAAAAGCAGGGCTACTAGTGTTGATGCCCTATTGACCCCTCTCTAATCTACCATTTTTGGTAAAACCACTAAAGATTGATGACTTCTTCCTGAAAAATTTAGCTGCATTCTTATAATACTTTATTTACATTTTTAGTTCTTAGTTTAGTTCTTAGTTTAGTTGTTAGTTAAGTGTCAATCCTCGCAGTACTATCAGTAGTTAACTCTGACTGTACTCTGTCCCTACTCCTAATGATATTTTTTAATTGGGAGGGGCCTGAATTTTGGTTTGTTTTTTGTTTTTTCAAAAGCTCCATAGGTGATTCTTAGGTACAACCAATGTTGACTAGAAGAAGGGAAATTCAATTAAGTGACACTGCCAGTGAAGGTAAGACAGGCCAAAGCAAAAATCCAATTAATATAAAACTTCCTCCGTAGATTTATATTTTGTAAAATATATTACTAGATAACAAATACTCACTTTTTATTTAAATAATAGTTCCTAGGAGATAAGCCCTATCTTCTTTTTCACCATACCTTAGAACATAGCACAAATGGGAAAACACACACACGCACGCACACATATTTTACATGAGTTCTAAAAGAGATCAACTTTATACTTAAGAGTGAATATTGTTACATTAACATTACAGTGTAACCTAAAGGCTTTTATACATCCACTATGACTTAAGTAATGGACGCTGTGAGGTTCATTTGCTGGCAGCATAAAAATATTCCATTTGCTTTTTAAAAGCCTCATCATGGTGCAAAAACAACAAAACAAACAAACAAAAAAAAACAAAAATTCATGATTGACATCATGTTTTTAAAAACACAAAGGCTTCTTTTCCAGAAAGCTGTTACGATTATGATTATTACAGAAATCAGGTGCTAAGATTATTTCTATCTTAACAAATCTACAGCAGTGTTACGCGAAATTTGAGATGGCTGCTTCTTTCCTGTGAGAAATGCTGTTTCCTCATCCTTCCCAGGCCACTCTTGCCTGCAGTAGCTAATTCTCTAGATTCCTATTTAGTAATATCATTAATTCCCTAGCGGGATTGCCCATGCAGAGGTAGGGAAACGGTACCCCAGACTAAACTCAAGAGCCTCCTCTTCCTTCATTAAATATTTGTCTAATGAGTGACTGAATGTAATGAATCCCTTCTCTTCTAATCCTTTCCTCACCAGGCCTTGCCCTACGTCTACATTCAGTAGCAATGAATGATAAACACATACAAGTTATTTTTATTTAATACATATTTAATCCCCTGAGGAAATTGTGAATAGATACTGACATATTTTGGGGTTGAGGTTCATATTTCCTTTCTATATCTAAAAAGCACATGATTATATCATATAAAGTTATCATCAATAATCATTATTTTAATCTTTACCATGAGGCAAAAAGGCCATTATTTAAGCAAACTACAAAAGATACAAATCTAATTTTTTTTAAAAAAATTGATAGACTACAGGGAAGTATTCTCACATTTACAATAAGATTCACCACAAAATTCTTCAAATCAGCACTTCTCGAGCTTTAGTTTGCATCACAGTTACCCAATGGGAAGAGGCTTGTTAAAATACTTATTGCTAAGCATTTCCCCTAAGTTTTTGACTGTGTAAGTTTGGGACGGGGTTTTGTAATGTTTATCTGTAACAACTTGTCAGATCACGCTGATGCTGCCGGTCCAGGAAGCACTCTTTGACCAAAATTCAATTAATATAAAATCTATTTCATAGACTTATATTTCATAAACTATATTACTAGATAAAAAATAATAATTTTTATTTATTTAAATAATATCTGAAGTACTAAAGTAGATAGTGTGGATTCCAAGAGCTTCATTCAATTAGTATGTCAAAAATGATATTATGGTATAAGAGTTGGATACTTCCTTCTTCTTATAAAAATTTTGGTATTACTTTTGAAATAAATGTTTATTATTGAAAATTGAGAAAATATAGATATGCAAAAAGATTATAACAATTACCTGTAATCTTATGCCATTAATTCCTTTTATATGTCTATCTAAATATTTTTCTGTTCCTGTAACTATATAGTATTTTGTAAAACAATTGAAATGTATATGTTTTATGACTTGCTTTTCTCATTTAACAATATAAATAAATATATTTGCATGCACTGACATGTCATTCTATATTATCATTTTGAATGGTTGTATAATGTTCCACAGGTATACCACAATGTATCTAGTCCAATTTTATTTGACACATTATTTTCATTCCTATAAACAACATTGGGATGCAAGTGAGGTAAAAAACCATCAGAAATTTGACTAGCACTCCCCATGCTCACTACCCTTCTGCCAACTCCTAGCAAGCCAAGCCCCTAAATAATTACCTTCAATTTCAACTTGTGTTAATACTTTCAAACCTTGGGGCATATCAGAAACACCTGATCAGTCTTGTATGTATGTTTTTTTTTTGGTGTTTTTTTTTTGTGTTTTTTTTTTTTTTTTTTTTTTTTTTTTTTTTTTGCTTTTTGGTACGTGGGTAGCTCCCTGACTGGGAATCGAACCCAGGCCACAGCGCTGACAGCGTCAATGCTGAAGCCTTAAGCCACTACACCATCAGGGAACTCCCTATGTATGTTCGTTTTTAATGAAAATTTATAGGCCCTAACCTCATACAGTCTGATTGAGTAGGACTGGTGTGGGGCCTAGGAATCTGCATTTATGACAAGCTTCCCAGGTGATTCCACTGTAGGTAGTCCCTATTTTGAGAAACACAGCTTTGGTGTTTAAAATAAATTAACTATATTTTTCATTTACCTGCACACACTACTCAAGGAAATGCTCTGAAATAAATAAACGCAGAAAATTTATCACTCTGAATGAAACTTCTACTTCCAGTAGCCAAAAGCTATTTTTTAAAGTCTCTATAGTTTTAATTACAAAAAAACAAATATTCTAGTACATAATTTCATCCCTAATACATTTTAAATGAGAAATGTGGTTTAGTGTTTTGCATGTTGCAAATGGAAGGCTCTACTACCTGATATGAAGACCTAATCATTTGCAAAGTTCTGAATAAAGTCTGTATCCACTGTCAAACACTGCTCAGTTGGCTGAGCTGCCCCCACCAGAAAGACTGTCCATTACCTCTCATGTGCATTACTCACGGTTAAGGTTTGTAGAATTATGCCTGACAAGGCTAAGTAATTTTGGTGGACTCCCTTCATGTTGCTTAAAATTTTATCCACAAATCAAATCCAGTTAATCAGCCTCTCTCTAGTGGAAGTTGACAGGAAACAGGCAATCCACAGATATAGGGTGCCCAGAGTAAACAGAACAGTACACAGTCCACCCAGTTTGTTCAGGGACTTAAAGTGATAAGTTACAAAGAAATTGATATTCTGAAACTCTGATGAAACGACAGTGTCAGGACAATATCCCTGCTCCCACTTCTGAAAAGCAACAAAGGGTACTTGAACACTGTGCTTCTGCCTATACAATCAAAGGTAACTACTAGATTTTATTACCTTCAAATAATTATTTTAAAACCTTAGAAAACTTTCTTTCCCGTGGTTCATGACTTTCAGCCTGAATGCAAACAAAATAGACTATTTTTAATGATATATCAACACACTGATCTGTGCCACGAAAAGCAGATAAAAGGGCTATACTTAGTCACTTATCACAAAGTCTTATTGTTGCTCATTCAGATGAACTACCTCAGAGTGATTTTTCTCTTATTCTGAACCTAACCAGCCTGAGTAGGTACAGTCCTACTCTTATTACTCCTCATTGCTTATATCATGTGTCAGAACATTTTTGCAGTTATTTCAAGAGTGTATAAGATCTCTGATTCTAAGGATTATGCCTGCCACTTCTTTTGTAGCTCCACTAGCACAGTCACAGGTATATGGTACTTGAATAATGAACTAATGAAATTGTACCACATACATATATGCATACACACTCTTATTCTATGACTTCTTTTGTGTGTGTGTATGTGTGTGTTTGAACTCTAAAATTACTTTGCATGGTGGTAAATAATGGATCTTTAATCTGAGCCAGTGGACTCATGATTTATTTGAGATAAATTAATGTCATCAGCCTGGCATGCTTGGTCTTGGTATGCTTTACCATATTTGCTGATAGACACGCACATAGGAAATAAGTATTTTCCCTACTTCTATAAATTAAAGGCACTTCTGAGATGAAACATAGGCATTATTGGAAAGCCACAGAGTAACATACTATCAATATGTAATTCTCACTATACTCACTTACCTGTATCATGCTCCATAAACATTTTCACAAAATAATGCTTACACTAGTCCACTAAAGAGAAGACAGGATTATCTTTTAGAACTATATTTATGGGGCTAGAGGCAGATATAGGTAAGTGGTATAGTAGAAAGTGCACTGGTCTGTGACACAAGAGAAAGGGTTTCATTCCCAGATGGACAAGTGACAGTAAACAAGTCATATTCTCTTCCTGGGCTTCAGTATTCTTACCTAACAAATGAAGAAATGTTGGACTAGATTTAGTCGTTCAATATATGTATACTAAAGCCTATGAGCCCCTCTTCTGGGTGTTATGAATATAACAGAGAACAAGAAAAATCCTTGTCCTCCTGGAGCTTACATTTTAGTGATAGAGAAAGACAATGAACTTCCAAAATATTTGAAAATTATAATTTTATATACTGATAAGTGATTTGAAGACAAATGAAGAGAGTTAAGAGGATACAGAAGGAAAATAGGAGGGAAGGAGAATGAAGAAATGGTGACATATTGTGGGGAAGACCTCTTTGAGGAGGTAATATTTGAATAGAAGCTTGAATGATGGGGAAAAAAGACTGCTGTGCAAACAGCTGGAGGAAGAGTATTCAAAGTAGAGGGAAGAGAAAATGTAAAAACACTAAGGTGGAAACAAGCTTGGTTTTATCACATAACAAGAAGGTTGAGAAGATCAGTGTGTCTAGAGTAGAGTGAACAAGGAGCAGAGATAAGGTTGAAGAGGTAGGGGGAGCTCCAATCATGCAGGAACTTGTAGATCGTAGTAAGAAGTCTGTTTTACTTGATGTGTCAGGGAAAGTCTTTAGCGAGTTTTGATCCAGGAACAACACGACCTGATGTAGTGTGTTAAGGATAAGAGTAGAAAGACAAGTAAGGAAGTCGGTCCAGTCCCAGGTCGATTTGCCTATAGAGGTAATGGTGGATACAGAGAAAATAAAACAGATTTGGGATATATTTAACAGGCAGAGTCAACAGGATTTGCCAATTGATTCTTTAGATGTGGGATATGAGGAGGAGAGGAAGAATTATAAGTACTTTATAGGGTTTGAACCTGAGCAATAATTGTCTAATGGTTCTTGTTTCAGGCGTTTCACCTAGGTTTATAACTGAGTTTCACCTATTCTTTCCTGATTCTTTCCTTTCATGGATTTATGATCAAGGTTATACTAGTTTCATAAGAAAAGTTGAATAACTATATTTCTTTTTTTCTGAAATTGTTAATGTAAAATGGATTGTTAAATCTTTGAAAGTAGGGGAAATCTGTCAGTAAAATCATTTAATCTATTTTCGCAAGGAGGGTTAATTTTATTACCAATTCAGTATATTTAAGCATATTGTCTTCTGAAAGTTTTCTAATCTTTTGAGACTATTCTGATAAAGTTTGTATTTTCTTAATATGTACATTTCATGTATGTATTTGATTTTATTGACATAAGATTGCTCCATAATATTTTATTCTAATTTTTTCAAATATTTTTTATCTATCATTATACTGTTATTTTTATTCCTAATATTACTTACATGTGCCTTTCCTCTCCTTTTCTTTTTTATTCCCTAAGTGAACAAGCCTCATGATTCAGCCTTAGAATTAAAAGACTATAAGGAAAATAATTTAGAGAAGATATGAAAATATATGTTTAATAGAACAAACCCAATCATTTCCATTCTTTTTTTTTGTGTGTAGAGGGCTCATAAATTAGGTGTGTGGGTGAGTATGTAGGATGGGATGCTGTGAGAATGGGCTTTATCTATCTACCTATAGATAAATAGGTGTGTGTGTGTGTGTGTGTGTGTGTGTGTGTGTGTGTGTAAGTAATGAGGAACCAAAGAGAAACAAAAACTCCAAGATGTCACTTCATCAGGTTCTAAAAATGCAAGTTTGCAAAGCTGACCACATATAAAGAGGAAATTCAAGTATTAAAAACACATTCAGAGAAGTACTTTTAAATTTAGAACAGAACTGCCAAGAGAGGGACAATTTACCCACTGACTGTCAAAAACTATCATTAGTTGGTGATAGGAGAGTATACAAATATGAAGAGAAGAATATTCACAAATAGAAGGCAAGATTACACAGGCAGTTTTGAGTAACTGTGACCCAAAAATTTTACCCTCTTTGGACTTAATCATCCAAATCATAGATGAATGTTTAAAGCCAGAATGTTCTGAGTTTTAGTCCTGACTTTGACACTAACTGTATGACATAAAATACCCATTTATTAATGGGGGGCATGGGTAGGGGAGGAGGCAGGGGGAGTCAAATATATAGTGATGGAAAAAGACTTGACTGTGGGTGGTAAATACACATTGTAGCACATGGATGATGCACTGTAATATTGGAACCTATGTAATTTTTACTAACCAATGTCACCCAAATAAATTTAACAATCAAAGAAAAAGAAAGAAATAAAAAAAGGAGTATCCATTTATCCTTTCTGTGTTTTATTGTCATTATCTGTAAGCTAGGGATAATATTAGAGGACACACATTATTTTCCCTTTTTATAAACCAGCTCAACCACCTTCTCAGAGAGTTAGTTCTTTAGATTTTACTGTTGTGTTTACATTTCTAGCTGTTTCCAGAGTTCATGTCCATAAAAAGCCTAATGGAGACTTACCTTGGAAAGTTTTTTAAAAAGCAACTTCTCATCTTGGGTGGAACTAGAATCATTGCAAGTAGGGGAGGGAATAACATCCAAGTAACATATATAAAGAAGACAACTTTGTTGTTTATTGAGCTGATAACTTTTAATAAAAATGTTTTTGGTTTTCTTTTTTTCACCACAACTTGTTAAGCCTTATCTAAATAAGAGCCCTTAAAATAGTTCACTTTCTCCCCTTAAAAGATTCACAAATTAGTAGCAAATCCACAATGGAATAAAAAAATGGGGTATATTAAATATCATCAACTTTTAACATCCCTTCCACAGCCCAAAATGCTACAGTCTTAAAAGGACAATAAACTTGGTGAACAGTATTTAATTTCCCATTGTATAATATTTAACTAAATTACTGAACTTGAATTTCAAACTGGATTGAAGATGTTCTTTTGAAGACAAGCCTTTTTGGTTCCTTTGCATAGTATACATACTCTGTCATCAGCTTATCTCCTCTAGAGCATTTGCCACAACTTATAATTTGATTTCTTCCTTATTTTTATTTGTTTGTTTTCTCCTATAATTTAATTAAAGAACTACGCATAGAAGCATTTCAAATATATTTTACATTTTTAACCTGAACTTAGTTTTATTAATATTGACCAAACTTGGAACTGATTGTTATATATAATATCAGCAACATTTCTATAATATATCTCTGGGTGTGTATATATGAATGTGTGTGTGTGTGTATAATATATATACACACATATATACATATATGCACATATATATGCATATATATGTGTATATATATATTATGAAAGTAACATAGGTGGATATACACACACATATATAAAGGTAGAATATGTCTTAAAAATTATTATTTATTAATTATATAGCTGCCATTCAGGAACTGCAATGTTATGCAGTGCTAAATATAAAATCTGTTAGACTTAAAGCTGAAAGATTTTTAAAAGATCAAATACTTGGATATTGAAGTATTTTTTTATTTAGAACCAGATAGAATTTTCAAAGTTAACAGCATTTTTACTGGCTGGAATAAGATTCAAAATGGACCAATTTCTACTAATCTAGAGAAATGTTTTTTTCTCATTCCCTGTAATGGCTCACCCAATCTGTGTCAGAGTTCAAAGAACAAAAAAAAATTATCTTGGTTGATGTAATTTGGAGGTTGACAGTGGTAATTTGGGAAAAACAGCATCTCGGAATTTTCTTTTCATTATTGTTTTATCTAATGTATCAAAAAGTACTTTACTTGATAAGAATTAGTTTTCACCCCCTCCACTCTATTATGTCAACAGCTAGAGGTAGCTAGGAAAAGAAAGTTCAGTTTCCTTTTGGCTTTGGCAGTCCCCTCCCAGAAGTCAAGAAGTAACATTCACACCTGGAGAGAAAGACTGAAGTCAACTCATGGGAATGCCAAGTATAAATGTAGCATGATCCTGGGTCCAGAATCGGATGATAGAAGGAAACAGCTAATAACTGTTCTCAAAAGTCAAAGAATACAAAGAAATAGGATTCAGAAACATCTTCATTAATATTTCACAGAACAGACATTACTTATATTATGGAGCAAAAATAAAATAATCAGTGAAACATGGACAACGATAGGGATGACAAAGACTACCATTTGTTGATGCCTAATATGTAACAAGTACTATACACACATTGTTGCATATAATCCTCACAATGACCTAACAGGGAACTGTCACTCCCTTTCTACAGATAAGGATTATCAGGTACACAAAACTATTTACTTGTCTGAGATCACACAGGTAGTGAATGGCTGGACTGGAATTTGAAACCATGTCTTCCTGGTTTCAATGGCCTCACTCCACCTATGTTACTTTCATAAGGAATTCACTAATATATTTCTATAAGAGTGTCAGCTAAGGTTTGGGCACAGAAGTGTTCCCAGGTGCTGGATAAAGTACTGAGATATCAAGTGGCCTCTCAAAATACATAGCGTGATGGAAAGTAACCAATTCCCAAATTACCTGAAAATTAGAAAATAGTCATATATTAAATCTTGGGTCACTCACTGGGGTACATTAATATAGCTGATTAAACAAACAAATGAATAACTAAAGATCCTAGAGTAAGTGGTTCTCAATTGGGAATGCGTGGAATCCTGTCCTCTCTTTGAGAATCTGATGAATAATAAAAACTTGCTCCCTGGAAATAACAGCCCTATGTCATAAAATATTTTAGTAAGTAATTTCAGGGACTTTTTGGTCTCCCTAAAGTCCACTGTAGTAGGCTACATCATTGTTCTTAATCTTCCCCACCCTGTATTTATGTCTTTTGCCATAGGACTTCATAGCTCCTCCCACTAGAGATAGAAAATACTTCCCCAACCCACTAATGTTGGCCTTGACCATGTGATTTGCTTTGACCAATGTATATTACACAATGCCAGTTCTAGCTTTAGTCTTTAAGAGCCATTATATGTTTCTGCCCAATCTTCTTGCATTTCGGCCATTATCATGAGAAGAAAATGTCCCAGGCAGCTTCTTGGTATGGAAATATAGGAGACATGTACAGTAGACCTGCTCCACTTCCAAGTTGGAGCTCAGCTCTGCTGAGTCCACCCAGGTAAGTCCAACTCCAGCTGACTTAAATATGCATAAATGAAAATAAATGATTGTTGCTTTAAGCCAATGAGCTTTGAGTTGCCTTTTAATGCAGCATAAGGGCAGCAATAGTTGACTGTTGCAGCCTTTCAAAAAATATCTTCCCCTCAAGAGTTTATGTATGCTAAGAATCTATCCTTTAGAATGCTTTATTATGTAAGTCCAGTGTGCTTCTTTATGTTTCATACATATTTTTAAAGATTAATTTCTCAACTTGATTTTACATAAATCAAACACTGTTTCTCACCAACTTACATTATAATGTTTGAGGTGTTTTGTCTTGATTTCAATGATCATCACCTGTCAACAATTCCTAACACTTTAGCAATTTGTCTCTCGGCTCCCCAGATTTTGTTTTTTGTTTTGTTTTGTTTTTCTTCTGATGAGTAGTCAATGATGAAGAAACGTATACTTACAAGTGTGAAGGAAGAACCTCTTCAAAGCAAACCTGCAGTGAATCCATTTCTAAGTTGAAGAATCCCTTTTTAATGGGAACAAGCTTGAAATTTTTACACCTGGGTTTCTAAAAGCAGGGTACCTAAACTATTAAGCCTGCCTCTAAGACAAAGTGCAGTATTTATCTGGATGTAAAATAAATTATAGTATTTGTTACATTTTGGTTGCTGAATATTTAGTATGATACTTCCATCTCATTTCAAGTGAATAGTGTTTGTATATAACTGACAAACCTACATTTCTTCTTGACATTTATTTCTAGAAAGGAAAAAATACCAAACAGACATGGTAGAGTTTGGCAGAGTCCATTGCAGTTAGATGTCTGATTAATATTTATGGAATTTAATTGGCAGAAAACTGAAATGGATTCTAGCCCCAGCTCTGTCTGTCATCTAAGTGTGTGACTTTGGGTAAATCACTTAACCTCTCTGGGCCTCAGGTTTTTTTCACCTGAAAAGTGGGGGAGGATGGAGCTCCTACAGGGAAGAGATCAAATTTTATTTTATTTTTTTTTATATTTCCAGTTACCCAGGAAAACACAGAGATAAAGAGAACTAAAGGCACAGACACAAACTGGACTGTTCTTATTTTGTTTAATTCTGGGCTGGTCTGCAGCTACTGTCAGGTGAGGAATCTAAAGAGAAAGAACTAGTTTATCCATTATATTTACAGCTAAATATAATGATGGTAACTTTAAAGACTGGGTGACCTTAGAATTGTGTCTACGAATTCACTGATTTCTTGCCACTCTTCATAAAATCCTTCTGAGCCTACTTACTAAAAAGCAGCATTACAATAAATACACCCAGCTTCCCTTATTTTCCATACAATTAAAGTTTTTAATTTTGTTGTATTTTAATGAAAACAACAATCCCCAATATTTTACATTAGTGAATGGCTATAATAGAGGTTGACCTCTATTTCCTTGGAGGTCACCCAGGAAATTCTGAGTAACCTTCAGTGTGGGATTCAGAAGACATAACAAGCAAACCTCCTATCCTAAAGAAATGCTTGATATTTACTTGAGGTTTTCTTCACATTTGATTGATTGCTATAGCTATAGCTAACACTCCTTATTTTGAGTAAGTTTCTATAAATTTAAACCATGTACAATCATATAAAATAGGGTGTTAATTATATGAAGCACAAAGTCTTTCAGACTATAAACTATGAATTTTCAGACTATAAACCATTATGTCTAAATATGCTATTACAATAAGCATTTTAAAGAAAACTAACTTTAAAACAAAAGTGAGCCAAGTCCTAGGAGGCTGAAAGTATAGAGTCACGTATGACAAAGAACTAACATTTGCATATCACCTGTATTGTCTCACTTAACTTCAAATAATTATAAGAATGAGGAATTATTGTCCCTATTTTATAGGTAAAGAAAGTAAGGCTCCAAAATTTTAGCAATGTACTCAAGACTATGAAACCAGCAATTGGCAGAAGACGGGTATGAACTCAAATCTGATTGGTCTTACTGCACTGAGCTCCAAAACCATGACCGTAAAAAGAAGTTTCCAGAGATGAAAAGCCTATTGAAAAATGCATTATTTTATCTGATCCCATATGCCAAGTGCACATGTTGATATGCTAACCAAAACCACAGGTTTAAATAATGATAAAAAGTTCTTTTAATAAGCATATGAATTCTAAGTGACAGAAAACCCCTGTAACTTAGTTTTATGGCAATAACTTTTTGCACTTAGTGGTACACCTTACAATCAATGAGAACTTAGATGTGATGAAATACACCTATAACTTCTATGTAACAAATGAGGAAAAGGAGGTTGGGATGATTGCGTCTTTTCACTTGAAGACTTAGAAACTAGATCATCAAATTCACTAAAAATTGCAATTAAATGATGTATTAAGGCTCTTAATAGTTTTTTATTTTAATAAAATTTATTGAGCCAACATTGGTTAATAACATTATATAAGTTGCAAATGTATGGCTTTATAATACATCTGTACACTCCATTGTGTGTTAACCACCCCAAATCTAGTCTCCTTCTGTCACCATGTATTTTTACCCTGTTTATCCTCTTTATCTTGCCCTACAGTGTATGAGTAATAGCACTATTTCAAGTGGGCTTTTCCATACCACTGATCTCTAGAGAAGGAAGGTGTCATTGCATATGGTACGACCAACATAGAGGTCTAGAGAATAAGTGCTAGGAGCAGGCACATGGCAAGAGGTCATTTGGGCTGGGGTAGTTATGTAAATATTCATGGATAAAGTAAAGCCTAACCTAAGCCATTTTGTCAAGGGGAGGTATGAGAGGTATTAGAGGAGTGGGATAGGTTTTGAAGAAAAGGGAGGACAACCCAGGCATAGAAATTCTCTATATGAGAACATTAGAAAAGGGATGAACACGTGGTATTTAAGGAACAGGGAAGATACCAGCCAGACCAGAGAAAGATTGTAAAGGGAAGATAGAAAGCTACAAGAACACATAATTATATATATAGCATAAAATGGTGGACAAATCACCTACAGATTCACAGTCAGTATCTGAAATGTTGGGTCAGTTTTACTCAGAACACAGAAAGAATCAGGTGGAATCAAAGAAAGACTTTTTTTTTGTATTTCCATTCATACTCTTATTAAAATATTGAGGTAATTTCATATTTCTCTGAAGCATAAACACAGGGATGATAACTCTTTGAAGTTGAGAACAACAAGAAAAATAAAATTTATAATCATATTCAAATTAAAACTGTTATTGAGAATATAGGGTGTATGTCATTCAATAGAAAGACACAGAAAAACATGTTCAGGAGCAATAAACTTCAAGTTAAATAAATAGCATTAAAGCTTATAACAAAATTACAGACAAGTAATTCAAGCTTTTTCAAGGGCCTTACATACTTCAAGGAAAACATCTTCCAATTACCATAAAAAACCCTTTCCAATTTTCACAGTTCATCTATAATAAGCTGATTGCAAATGTAAAACATATGGCCCAGGTAGCACTGCGTAGTCAGCTCCAGTGTAATGACAAGCAATTGAAAGCAATGCAACTACTTAAACTATTTAATTCAGATTGCTTGGAATTTATACTGATACTCCTGCTGCAAGGAAAAAACACAAAATATTTGTAATGAGCAAGAATATTCTTATTATTAGTCATTTATCACGCAAAAACAACTCATCCAAAAATCTAGAGTGGAAAAGAAGTTGATTTAACAATTTCATTATATTGTCATTATGCAAAATGGGCAGGGGATAGGAGTTCTGTCTACATGTCTAGTATCCTAAGAGTTAAGCAAAATGTAGGCTTTTCTGCCTAGATGAGGTAGCAATAAAGGTATATTTTGGATAGGACAGGCATTTTTTGGAGTAAACTTGAAATTTTACAGGGGTGTCCATGTTGTCAAGGGGCCCAACGGCCTCATCATTACATGTACTTTAGTCTTTTGGGACCTTTCTATTTTCTTATTTCATTCATCAACACACTCGGTTGCTGATTTCCTACTATGTGCCAGGTTGTACTCTTTCATTAGGAAGCTTTCCTTTTAGGGGAGTAGACAGCTATGTAAGTAAAGGAAAGAGAAATCACACCTACCTAGGAGATGGAAATGAGGGCAGTTGAGAAGAAGTCAATATTGTCTTCAAAAATGAAGTGACCATTGAGTTAAGTCTTGAAAGATGAGGAGGGGTTCTCCAGGAAGACAAGAAGAAGAAATCCCAAGCAGTTGAATGACATAAATAAAATCCCAGAAATAAGACCAGTAACAATGTTTGGGGGAATTACAGTTTTGCCTAATTAACAGGTCATGGGTTTAGCCCAGGACCCTCATTTTTGCTAAAAATTTCAATATAACCCAAAACCCCTAGTATCTGACAATTGTCAGTAAATAGAGTTCAGTGCAAGTGTATAAGTCATATCTATGCAACATTGCACCACAGATAAATAATTTGATTTACTAAAGAGCAAGAAAAACATGAAGGATAAAATACCTTCAACCAATTTCAAATAGGCCCTGATCCAATGACATGAAGAGCAGAACCTACTGAGGTTCTGATTTCCTTCTATACAAGTGGCAGTTCAGGTATTAGAATGGGTATCTTCCTCACAGGACTTCTGACTTACAAATAAGCCTTCCCATAGAATTTGAGGAATGCTTCCAAAATCTAATTTCAATGATACCTATTTCTTCTATGCATACATTCAAAACGCCATGGGCCATTGTTCCCTAAAGTTTCTTCTTCTTCTCTGGTTAAGGCAGTAGAGCCATCACTTCTTCCTTCTCCCAGTAGGCCTAGATCCAGAGGCAGGTGAATTGTGTATAGAATTTCAGAAAAGTACCCTTTTAGCCCAATGGTGTTTACTAAGTCACCCTACAATTCACTGGTAGTTTAGGAGTTTTCTCGGCCCAAAGAAAATACAGTTACTTCACTGATTGAATCCTCAGTCAATGTTAGAAAATATAAAGCTAACTAAAAATTAAAAAAAAAAATGCAATGTGTTCAAAGCAATATCATGTTGCTAAACTAGTCCTTAGGGATAGAGTTAATCATTTCTTAACTCTATGTCTTTTTACTTCATGCAAGGACACACTGAGAAAGTCCTAAAAACAATTTGGAAAAATGCTTGTTATGTCCTTTGCACAGTCAAATTAAGTTCTGATTTGTGGACAGTTCCCATGGTATAGTGAATGGACAAAGACAGTTTAGTGGAGATCAAACTACCTTCCTATTTTACTTATGGAAGGCAATCCATACAAAGTATGATGTAGGAAAAAAATGCAAATAGCCCATTTCAGAACCTCAGTAGGTTCTCTTCCTGATAAACAAAGAAAAGGTCGAGAGTCTATTTGTATCTCATCATTCCTATATGAAACTCCTACATTCTGTCAATAAGAGCTCTCCTCTGCCCCTTGGCCATAAAATAAATGTGTTTCTGCAGAGTATGATATATACAATTTGGTCTTTGAGTTACTGTTTTAATCCACTTGATCTTTTGTATGTGTGTCTCCTACACATGAAGTTCCCAGAGGGCAGAGGTTCTGTCTCTGATGTTTCTTGTATAGTTAATACATTCTGAAGTAACATGAACAGATTGCTACTTAATCAATGCCTTAACACTTTGGGATTAGTATATAAATAGAGCATGTAATTGATTATTCAAGCTGGGACACTTGTGAGAGTGATTGGGGACACCATTAATAGTTATGCTGGGACAAGAGGTATCAACCACAACTATTCTGGGCAAATTATGGTGTTATTGTGATCCTTTTTGATCCAAAAGAAGAATTCTCCCTTGCAGACAGCCAGAATTATTTTTATAACCATGAGTAAAAAAGTATTTTGAATCAGACATTACTGTCAAATAGGGGGAGAGTATATTCTTTCTCCAAAAGAGCAGAACTGGATGTTTCTACCCATATACACCAAATTCACTTTGCATATATTGTAGGCTAGTAGGTCAACTCTCTTAATTTTTTACTTGAGTTATACATATTAGAATGATATCTCATTACAAGTCTGATGAAAGAGGATACATATAGCAATGGGTATATAGTGGGGAAAAACAAAGGAAAGTTCTTGCAATGGGAATCTACTCAGCTTTCCTTCTTTTTTTTTCCTGAAAGGCTTCCACTTAAAGTCCTTAGTTTACCAAACATGTGAATTTCCAAGAATGCAATTGTTTTTCCACAAATTTCTTATTTTAGGCCAAGCTGACAAACTTTCTTTTTCCTTTATCAAAGAAGAATTCATGAATTAGCCTTTTCAAGATAGGGCTAATTTGGTTAAAACAACAACAACAACAAAAAAAAAAAACAGTAACAGCAGATTTGTTATCGATTTTTCTCTCTAGTTTCTTGATATATTTATTTTATCTGATTATCTGTTATATACTCTAGTGTTACATGCTTTAACCTCTCTAGAAAATCTCCTAAATTACAGATTTTGGTGAAAATGGAGTTACAGAAGATATATTTGCTTGTCTGACATTAAGTTCAGAACTACCACTAAGAGTAAAGGTGTACCTAGAGTCTAATTCCTTTTGTTTATTTTCTATTTGGTTCCTTATCTTCTGTTGCCATAGTACCACAACACTTTAACAAAAATAATGGAGAAAAAATTCACAGTGTGATTAAAATCATTTGGTTTTGGCATTGACTCTATAGACAAAATGTGATATCAGAGGTGATTTTTCTATTCATTATACTACTTTATTAAGGTCATTTTAGTAACTAGATACAGACACATTAAGCCCCCCCCCATTCATATGCCTTTCAATCATGCAAGCATGAACATTAAAAATGATCTCTTTTTATTTTGAAAATTTATAAAGTGGCATATGAGGGGTAGAGAAGCACATTATCTTAAATAAAATTTTTCAATTTAATTCAGGACAAAAGCCTACAGCTTCAGCCAAGGTACAAGAAAAGCAGTGCAGTAAAATGTCAGCCCAAGAATTTTGTTTTCCTTATTCTCACTTGAAATAAGAATTAGGAAATGTATACCTTTTATGTAATTTTAAAAATCAATTATATCTAAATGTTGTCAGATATGAGGGGGTTTGGGGAAGCTGGGTGAAAAAGTGAAGGATTGAGAAGTACAAATTGGTAGTTACAAAATAATCACAGGGATGTAAAATACAGCACAGAGAATATATAGTGAATAATGTTGCAAAAATTATGTTTAGTGCTAGGTGGATAGTAGACTAATCAGGGGGATCACTTTGTAAATTATCTACTAACCACTATGTTGTACACCTGAATTTAATATAAAACAATATTGAATGTCAACTATAACTGAAAAAAAATAATTTGAAAAATCAGTTTAGTTTGGTATCACTTGCAACTGTGAATGCTAGCATATTGATACTTATCTTTCATTGAGCATGCTACATAAGGTGTATGTGACTCAGAAAAGTCCTTGTAGCATAAAATCAACAACAGTGACTCTAAGAAATCCTTTTTGTTCCACCAGACTTGTACTGGTCTTTCCAACCTTTATTAATGCAATCCCAGTATCATTTTACCCTCTCCTAAAAATCTGTGCATGGAGGCACACAAGCACACATCCAATAAGATTTACTACCCAAAACAGCTTCCATAGAAACCAAGTAGGTCACTTATTGATAATTAGAGCCTCTTGTTTCCTGCAGCATTGACTTGACACCCTCCATCCCCCACCTCCACACACCCCATCATAACCAATCACTTTCATATCCCAAGACCAAGAACTGGAACTTACAGTGAAGGCTTCAGACAAATCCAGTTAAGTTTTAAGAGGAACTCAATATTCCTTTAAGAAAATATTAATGGAACAAGAGAGTGAGAATAAAGTAACATTTATCATTGCATCTGCTGTATGTTCAATGTCTTTAAATTTTTCTTCACATTACAAAAAATTCTTCTTTAAATAGCTAGCATCCCTACTACACACAAATAAATTATGACTTAACAAAAGTGATATCCATGGTACTTTTCATGGTGAGACATTCTAATAACAAGATCACAGGCACGGTAATGCTTGGAGTTGCTTTTGAGGTATTTACTATTGACTTTGTCTATGTAGAAGTAGATCTGCTGGCTTCTCTACAGGTTTTTATTTCTTATCTCTGATTATTTGAACAAAGAAAACACAAGAAGCATCCCACTAACTTTACATGCATAATTTTGTACTAGATTAATAATGGCCACAAATTCTTTGACACATCTCTGATTGAGAGGTTGGGGATCCAAGTCTTCTGTCTTTGAACTGTGGCAGACACCGTATTTTGAACAATAGACTATGAGGAAGTGAGTGTGCTAGATTATGAGCCTAGGAATTCGAAGATCAGCTGTCTTAATTTCCTGTCTTTTTGAACACTTGCTCTGAGGCAAATAACTATCACATAAGAAGTCCAAGTACCCTGAGATCACAACCATGTTACGATGAAGCCCATATGACATGTAAAGAGAAATTTTTAGCCTGCCTTCAATTTTCCCACTATCCCAATCTAGGCTGTAGATACATGTGTGAAGAAACTATCCTGGTATCCAGTCTTCAGATGATTCCAGCCTTTGCCATCTGAAAGTAACCACAGGAGATCCCAAGTGACAACTGATTTGCTGATATTGATCAATCTACAGAACCACATGAGATAATAAATTGTTTTTAAAACCATAGGTTTTGGGATGATTTTTTATTCATCAATAAATAACAACACAGCTTCCTAAAAAAATGCAACTATTTTTCTTTATTGATTATGGAAAATGGATAGAAGAAAAACAACACCTCATCAGTTCTTTCTCATATTTCTACCAACTTATGTCCCTGCTTCACTTCAAATTCTTCTTAAATTGCTTTTAAAATATGTCTAAGGCCAGACCTCTTTTTTATCATTCCTCTGCAATTCCTCAGCATTTGTTTATTAGATTTGTACATATCTGCAAGCATATTTACATCTTGTAAATAGCAGTGTTCTATTATAAAATGGGATGCTCATGTCTCTTCCATTCCACACAGAGAAGCATATACACCTGAATATAAAATAGAACTTCAAACATAGTAGAATACTTTTCTTTAGTATTAAGCTTGGACTTTTTGTAAAACTGGCCTATTTTTAAAATAAGCTTTAATTGTAACCCCTCTTTTTAAAAGGCCACTTATTTCTCAGTTTCTCTAAGCTTAAGTGAAAACTTAGGGAAACATCCTCAAAAGCATTCCTATCTCCTTCCCCTGTTTATACTACAAGTTTTCTTGACCATGCACTTGCTCTCCACCTTCTCATTCCAATATTCCTGCAGAGGGAAATAGAGAGCAACTGATACCCCCTCAGGTTGTATTGTGTCTCTAGTTCTGAAATAGGACATATAATTTAACTACATGGGTTTAGCTTCTCAGAGTTTGTATTCAGGGAAACAGGCACTTTTCAGGAGATAAGCATTTTCTATACAATATTCCCAGAGTCTATTTAAGTCTTGTAATAAATTACCAGCTTGGTACGTGCATACACCTATATTACCTAGCAGAGCATGCAAAACAAGATCAGATTGCCAAAAAGCAGAGCTTAATCTATGGAAATTATTTTTCTTTGTCCCATGTATTACAACATTAATTTAATAACGTTTCTAAAATGGAATTGTGCTTATATAAGCAGATAAACAATTAGAAAGCATATAAATCATTACTTCTTAATACGACCGCAACAAGATTCAATGCAATTTACAGATAAATATGAGAAATGACTACTTCTTTTCACTGAATTAAAGCCAGCAGCATTTCAAAGAAGAAAAATGAAGACTCCCAACATTTTTTTTTGTAAAGAACCTAATCTTAAAGTAAGATAAATCTCATTTTTCATTCATTTAAAATATTCTCTGAGTCAGGAAAAAATAACTACAAAATTAACATTTTTACTCTTAATTAATAAAATGTTTTTTAGAATGAAAAGCTAACTCTTATTTCTACGAAAATCTCACTTTATGTAGAATAAAGTCCAAGAGACTAGAATGACTGTGTAAAGGCTTAGTTTCAAACTGCTTTTAAAATGAAATAGCGCTATGAAACTATACTACACACTAATGACCATTAGGTAAAATGAGGTTATTACTAAAACACTTAAAGACTCAAAATCCATCTATGTCACCTAATATTGTGAAATATAAACCATGAGTAACCTACAAAAACTCATCATGGGACCCAGAAATTGAAGCCCTTTTGAATGGTTGCCTATTTTATTGGGTCATTGATTGGAGAAAACAAAAAGCCATAATCCTGTGACAAATTTTTTATTGTAAGATACATTTTCATAAAAATATGTTACTTCCAATACTATACATAATAAGAATCACATAGACCTACCCAAACTAAAGCAATTTTCAATTTTTAATGTACTAATTAGTTTACTCTATGTGTCATGAAGTTCTGTCCCTTTGTTTAGGAAGGGGCTCTAAGTGGTAAACTTGGATAATGGAGATGAATAGGCAGAAATTTGTGGAAAAGTCTATCTTCCTGGAAAATAACAGATGTAATGAATAGTCTCACTTGTCCAAGGCTTCTATTACATTCTAAATTGTTATAAAATGTGAGTAGGAAAATGAACATTATCTGATTCCTAGAAGGTCTATGATATGGCAGAAAATTCCAAAAGCTATATATTCAATGGGACCTTGCTTGTTTTTTTGAAGAAGCCCTTACCCCTACTAACACCTTGGGGTTTAAGAACGGTGCCAATCTCTGGCAGGACCATCCTATAGAAGCTTCACTCAGTAGCTTGCCATGGGAGAATATGACCAGCTTAGAGGGTTAAGGCCATATGTTCCCAAATCTAAGGTTTTTCTTCATAATTTGTTTCAGGCAATTCTTTGAGAATTCCAATCCTAATTGTCAGGGAAGATAACTGGCATATTTGTTTCTGATCACAATTACCTAAAAGAGAAGTAAAGAGGAGCAGAAGGAAAGGAAAATTTTGCAAAGGACATTTCAAGAACTCAGCAGGTGAAAATGGAACGTACTGTATGAGGTCAGACAATTAATTTCATGAACTCATCCTAGAAAAAGTGCTACGTATCTCATTGCTGAATATCACTATGGTCACCTTCAAAGTACTCCCCTTGGAAAGCTATGCACCAATACCAGTGCCTAGTCCACTGTTCAAAGCAATTTGGAACTCTTTTCCTGGCATGGCCATCAGAACTGTTGTACCCAAAGCCTGACAATTAAGTTTGCAAACTTGCCACTGTGCATTTACATTGGCAGCACTGTACACACAACTTAGTAAGGTGTCAAAATCTGGGCAATAGTTGTTTGTACAGGATTGCCCACATAAGCACACAGTGGCAAGTTCATGAACTTAATTGTCAGATTTGGGGTATGGTCATGACAACTTACCAAGTTTTTGATTTTGAGTATTTGTTACTGTCTCTACTTTCCTCCTACCTCACCTAAACAGGATCCACACAAATCATGACTGTAACCTAGAAAATATAAGATGCTGTCACAAAACAACTCATGATAGCTAAACTGTTACCCATTTAGAGGATGAAGTCACATAGTTACATTTATAATATATAACATATCATGCCAACAAGAACTAGTGCCATAATTTGTGCCAAATTTGTGGGGTTTGAAATATCTGGAAGAAATTGACTTCAGGGAAGAATTTAATATTGTATAGCCTATTGCAAAGGAAATATAAAGTTCACTCAATAAAAAGAGCCCCAAATAATTCAATAAAGAATAAACACATTACACTTGAAACTGAAACTGCTGTGTGTTGAACAAGTTGTCCATTGACACAAATGTGATACTTGAGTTTCTCATGAATGTTGCAAGAAAATGCACATGCAAAGGAATTATTAATTGCATGGACAAAGGCTGTATTTTGTTCATCTTCATATTTTTTCCACTAGTTTTTTGACCCTTTTTACAGATTAATGTGTTGATTTGTTTTCAAGTTTTCATTCAAAAACAGAAAGAGAAAATGTATGATAGAACTATAAAGTATTTTCAGTTGTCTGTAGCTACATGCCCTTAGGATAATGCCCCACTCTAAATTTCAACAAGCAATAAATTGCTACACAATTATTTATGTTGACTATCCACAACTCAATTAAAATAGAGAAACTAAAATCAAATAAAAACATGAATTACAAAAATATCATCCTTTCTAAATGATGTAATGTTTTATATAGCTTTGTGAAAAATTCCTAATATACACTACATCATTAAAAATCATTTGTTATCTGTGGCACTGACTCAATTGGAAATCAGGATTCAGTTGATCCTTTGGTACCTTTAACATCTTTCTCTACCATATTTCCCTTGGTACTACCTTTTTCTTGACAGTTTCAGGTATCAAGAGCCCTCACACTGCCTGAACTTACTTCCACTAAAATGTGTTTATTTAAAAAGAGAGTTGACTGTAGAATTGTATGCCTGAAACCTATGTAATCCTTGCTAACAGATGTCACCCCAATAAGTCTAACAATAAAAATGAATTAAAAAAAATAAATAGAGTTGATACAATAGACTTCTGCTAATGCCCAGCAGCATTTATTATAATTAGCCTTCCACGTATAACTGTTCTTTAAATAAAAAATAAGAAGCTTCATGACAAAAAAAGGTTATTTTCAAATTTTAAGATTTTCGCCATCAACCATGTAGTAGAAAAGATATTTGTGTGAGCAAAGAGACCTCCTAGGAACCCCTAAAATTACTTGGCATATTCATGAGATTAATTACAATGCACTGCCTATATGTATACCTGTATAACCTGTATAAGTTTGTTTAGAACGAAGTTTCAAAGAGAATTTCACATCCTATGACACCCACTTTCAGGGATCATAGTAAAGCTAACAGTATAGTGAGGAAGAACATAAGAGTAAGTGAAGTTGAACAAGTTACTTAACATCATTTTGCCTCAGTTTCTTTATCTTTGAAATGGTTGGAATAAGAATAGCTACTTGCTATGTTGCTGTGATTATATATATATTTTATATATATATATATATATATATATATATATATATATATATATATATATATGTGTGTGTGTGTGTGTGTGTGTGTGTGTGTGTGTCTGTGTGTGTGTGTGTGTATAAAATCACAGAACAGAGTGCCTGCAGGATACGAAGCCCTTGACAAATCATGGTTTTTATTAAAAGTTAACCTATAAATACAAAATTCAGAAGATCATTGAATTGTCATAAAGAAGGATAGTAAAAGTATTAATGGAAAGCCAGGTCAAGGGGAACGTCCTTATGACCTGGCACAGAGTGCAGTGAAACCATACTTCTGACTGACCCACTGCCCTAGGGCCTATGCTAAGTGTTATCATGGTTCAGATTCATGATATCATGGACCAGATTCTCGGTGCCACCCCCTAGTCTACACAGCCTGACCATGAACACAAAGATATACTGAAAAAGCAGTAAGGGCAGTATAAAGCCACTTGGCACTGTGGAATAAAACTCAAAAGAGTCTTAGTCCACAAGGTTTCCTATAAGCTACCCCCACCACAAGCCGTTGATATACTACAGTGTGGAGGAACAGTTTTTTACTAAATATTTCCCAAATTTATTTGGAGCCTTACTTCATTTTGTGTGGGTCTTGTGCATGCCCATTACTTTTCTATGAGTTTGTCAGTAAATGATGCTGTTTGTTCACAGACTGTACTTATTTCATCTCCTTTGCAAGAGTATATCTCAAAAAAATGTCCTATATGAATACACAGCTCAGTTGATTAAATTATTGATGGCTCTGTTGCACACGTTTGATATTTGCTATGCAAATATGACTCAGACATTATTCCCAAGTTGGTTCTGAGTTCTCCTGAATAGCTACATGTGTAAATTCCTCAATAATGTTGATTTTTAATCTTTTCCAAAAATACCCCACCCAAATATCTTAACAATAACTTTATCTGAAGTTAGATGTTGGAAAAGAAAACATATGACAGTGATTGTGTGTGTGTGTGTGTGTGTGTGTGTGTGTGTGTAAATAAAGCAGATTTTTTCCACTTGGAAAAAATATTCTAGAACCTTCAAACAGAAAATATTGCTAAATTTTCAACCTTTGCCTTGGAACTAGCCAAACATTTATCCAGTTTTATTGAGATATATAACATTGTGTATGCTTAAGATATATAATATGTTGATTTAATACATTTATAAATTACAAAATGATTACCACCATAGTAGTAGCTACCACCTCCATTCTGTTTATGTTGCCATTTCTTTTTTATACCAAGACCATTCAAGATCTACTCTCTCAGCAACATTCAGGTATACAATAAAATATTATTAGTTATAACCACCATGCTGAACATTACATCTTCAAATGTGCTAATCTTATAACTGGGAATTTTAACATTTTGAGCAATATCTCTTCATTTTCTCCAGTCCCAGGTCTTGATAATCACTACTCTACTTTCTATTTCTCTGAGTTTGTTCTTTTCAGAGTCGACATATAAGAGATATCATACAGTACCAAATATTTTTAAAATAGGTTTTAATAACTGACATGAGGAGTAAGAAACATATTTTGATTTTAAGTGGAGCAAGAAGAAAGAAAAATCTCTGATTTCTTAAATATGAAATTCCCCTAGCTTGTAGAAGACTCCAAATAAAAACTAACATATGAGGTGAAGTTATCATGGATATGAACATATTATACCTAAGAAAAAAATTTAAGGAGTTTTCATGAGTTATGTCAATGATTCTCAAAGAATGGTCTGTGTGCTGAATGCCTTCAGAGAGTTTAAAGCAGTTTTGTTAAAAGTTATGGGGCTAAATGAATGTCAACTATTCAAAGTCAAAGAATGGCAGAACAGGCCTTTCAATATTAAGCCAAACCAAAAGTAGAGGTAATAGTAGTCTTGTGGAACAGATTCCAGATCAAGAGTAATAGCCAGGTACTACAAAGAATGGGAAAAAAAGTGGAAAATGTGGATCTTTTCCTATAGGAACTAACTACCTGGGTGGGTAGGAAAAAAACATATACAACTAAATGTTCCCATAGCACCTGTGCTTAATTCTTGGTGATTTTTCATGTTATAATTTTAACTGCCCACTTACTTGTGTATATTCCCTAATAAATTGTAAGCACATTGAGGAAGGCATCATGATTTACCCGTGTGTGTGTGTGTGTGTGTGTGTGTGTGTGTCCTCAATGTTAAACACAGTATCTGAAAAAGTAGGTGCTCAATAAACTAATAAACATGAATAAATTAAAAAACAATACTGAAAAATATAGGTCTCTAGTGTCTTTCAAGGTATAAATTTTCCCCCAGATGTTTGGAATATGACAAATAAGTAAGGGCTGCAATTGTCAGATTAAACTTTATGGATGAAAATGCACTTCAGATTAGTGATGGGCATGGTATGAAGTGAGATAGGTGAAGTAATTCTTTCCTCCAGTGTGACCAAGCTGAAAAACTGCTTATTTCATAATAGGCTAGAGAGGTCTCAGAAGAGTGTCCCATTTCTCAGATGTAACACTGAATATCTAGTAACTGTGAGATTAAATTCACCATAGAAGATGTTGACCCTGAGAAGAAATGTATCTGCCAAAAAGGACTCCTTGTGGCTTACAGGACCTGAATTCATAATTGGAGTCTATCAACCATTGTTTACAGAGGCATATCTTGTACACTGCATATCAGGGAAAAGACCAAGCTGCCAAAATTCTTGTACTGTGTTACTTCTGTCTAAGCCAACCCTTATAAAGGAATTTCTGGAATTGTATTTTGAACAATGGACTGAGACCTGTCCCATCTAAATGGAGCTGCCTAGCTACATGTTCATTTGTCTTTACTGAACAATCAGAGAGGTTCCATAATGACCAAAGAGGATGCATGATTCTGACCAATCAGTTCTATTTGGACGAATCAAGCTGCAAATTTGGATTCCTCACAAGGACCAATTAGAGACCAGGGTGGACACTTGCTTTATATTAGTGAGTTTTCACATTGTGTTGGGGGAACACACTTTCCGTTTACACTGGAGGTTGTATTTCCTCAGTTTGCAAATTGTTTACCCGAATAAAGTCTCTCCTTTTTTTCTCACCCCAAATTGAGGGCTCTTGTTGGTATTGGCCTGGTGGCAATGAACTTTTTCTGACAAAGATGAACTTTAAGCCTGAAGAACAGAACCTCCACAAATATACCCCACTAGAATTCAGATTTCCTAAATGCTTTTAGCCCTAAAGCTATTGGTTAATCATTCCTTCTAGGAACCTCTACCTCTCTACATTAGTTGTGTGAAATCAGTGAGGCTAGAGAAATTTAATGACAGACTTTAATCAAAACTTTAATTCCAAAATTCAAACTGACAGAATCTTGGTTCAGTGCATCTGAGAGGTGGACGTTCCTCACTGCACTGAAACATTAGGAAAGAGCCTTGTTAAGTGCCATCATCATTTTATTTCATTATTATCAGATCAAGTTGCAAATTTATACTCCAGCCCCTTCTATGCTTGAGTATAAACATTCTTTCTGCCGGTTTTGCTGGTTTCTATTTCCCAGCCGTTGACTTTTCTCGTGTGTTTCTAATGGAGCTTGAAATGAACATGACTTTTCCTTTTACTCTCCTCTCTCTGGTCAGCATCAATAAACAACCCCCAAAGCGGGCCTGATTTGTACAAACAGGGTAAGTGTTGCCATGGGGACGACTCTGCTCTGGCATTCTTGGCAAAGTCAGATGACCCAAGTCAAGAAAGAAAAACATATTCCACCCCCTTTGCCCTGCTCATAATCCTGGGTGTACCCTACATCTCAGAGAGTTAAAAAGATCGAAATACACTGAAGAGGTCTGCACATGCACAAAATAAAAAGTGGTAAAAAAAACAACTTTGTATTGGATGTGGCACTAAGGGAGTGAGATTCAGGTCTGTGTGTGTGCATACAGCTAATTTGAGAGTAGTGATGAACTTTATATCAATAAAGAGTTTTTAAGAATATCTAAAATTACAAAGGAAAACTGTTTGAAATACTGATTTTTAATCCACCTTATACATACCAGAAGGACTAAATTGCTAATATCAAAATTTTTGTCAAATCAAGGTTTGTATCTTTTGTTCAACATACTGTTCCTCCCTGCGGGAAGATTATACACCTTCACCCCATCGTCTTCTGGCTTAGACTTAAGACTTGTTTTGACCAATGCAACATGAGTGGAATGGATGTATGCTGCTTCTTAGAACTTTTATGATCAAGGAACAACACATCGCTCTTTTCTTTCTGAAATGAAAATTTCAATGTCCCAGATATGAACTGTTCCTTTAGCATAGATCCCAGAGTAAAGGGAACATGAAGCAAAGCTTCAGTCAACCTGCAGAAAACTCCTAAGTGAGAAATGAATCTTCATTTTTGTAAGCAACTGAGATCTTGGGGTTGTTTATTACTGTAGTATAACTTATCTGAGGGTAATATAATTTCTAGGATGCAAAATAGTATATATGTTTCAAGGTAATGAGACTTCATAAAAAACATATATTTATGTATGTGTTTCTACACACAAACACATTTAATTTTTCTTTTACTTTGAAGCCTCATTTATATTACTTTATTATCTCTAGTTGTTTGGTTGTGAATTTGCTTATCTTTCATTTCTGTGGTGTATCTTTATTGGTGTTAGAGTTTTGCAACTTTTATTTTTGAGCTTGACTTCCATGGAGATGTAAGCATATTTTCCACAGAGGACCCAAATAGACCATGGGATGTGATAGCCTTCCTCTGGCATGGTTTTACAGATGCTCTTGGCCGAGTACTAAAATACTCACCATTTCCAAAGCAGTTTTTATATCTATTTTTTAACTCTTAAGTCTCTAAAACTCAGGGATGGGATTCCAATTTCTATCATGTGACCTAAAACTTAGGGTAATTAGTAAATTAACTGCAAGACCCTAGGCCAGCCAGCAGAACTTTTTCTGGTAGCTACTCATAAATAATAATTTGCATTTCTTGCTCTGAAAAATAGGTAGGGAACCTAATCTGTGCTCCTTGCCCTTTAAAGAATTGTGCTCTGGATAGCAGGCCAGAGGCAGAATTCTCATGTAGTTAATGTAGCTTATGTTTTAGGGCCTTAGTTGCATGGCATCCTTCCATGGTCCAAGTAACGGCCCTAGAAATGTGTTCATATCATCATGAATTTGGATGAAACTGAAAAGAAAGATAATTTTTAAGGAGAGCTTTGTAAATTTTATAAGTTTCAGATCCCAGAAAAATTAAAATTATTTCTACTTTCAACCTGGGAATCATTAGATTCCCAGGTCTTAATGGAAATGAGGTTCAGAGTCCAAGTCCTTCATATTCCACGGAGCTTCAATTATCACTCATCGCTTTAGCCATGATTTCCTCTTCATTTCCAACATCTAGAGATACCCTTTTTGTGCTTCAGGTTTGGCTATACACACTTAAAATATATTTTTTAAACAGAATTTTCTTTGTTTGTAGTGGCCAAGTATTAGCCAGAATTCACACATAGCACTAAATTATAGAGAGCTTCTGAACAATAGTTATGATTTAACAATGCTGGGCATTGAGACCATTTTGATAGTAGGCTCTGTGGAGAATACAAAAATAAGACAAAACCAAGTTATTTCCCCTTAAGGAGTTTATAAATAATTTAATTGAGACTATAAGTCTAACCTCTACAAAATAGTTAAATAATTAAGGTGTACAGAAATGTTCCTTCAAGATGGTGATTGCCATTAGGGTCAGGAAGATCTGACATATAATGAGGATTAACTAAGAGAAGGAATCATCCACACTAATATTTTGTTAATATCTAAGATATCTCACTTTGCATTCTAATCACCTTTGTGTATTTTATTTGGAATCTTTCCAAGTCACTCCTGTTCCTTTTACACAGGGGAGTTTAGAACTAGGCACATTACACTAGTAAAAGGTATAAAAATTGATCAGAAAAAAAAAACCCCAGAAGGACTATAATCAGTTAGGATTTTAAAATAATGGAAGATGTTATTAAAAGCCAAATTATCCATGGTAAGGATAAAAAATGATGTCAGAGTTGGAAGGTATTTCAAAGGTCAACAAGACAATGCCTTTATTGTATAGATGAAGAAATTATGGACAAAAGAAACTAAATGGCAGTACCTGATACTATATTCCTATTTTTGTGTCCCAGACCCTTATTATAATGTGACAGTGAAAAAATGTGTCATTTGGACAAATGGTAGAGGCTATCTTCAGTTTTCTTTTTGTATTTTGAAACAGTTGAAGAGACAAACTTATAAAATAAAAAATAGTAGACAATTTGAGTATAAAATATTTCTAAACAAAGTAACTTGTGACTCAGTAGCCTGATTTAGTGAGATTTATGTGGACAGGGACACACTTTTTCAACAAATTTTTACATACTCTAAAAAAATCATATTTGTATCCATTTTGAGCATTTAAGAACTTATATGAGTAGTTATTTAGCTTAATTCTCCACACTTCTCCACCCATATGTTTGTTTTTTTTGGCAGATCTGAAAACACTGCCCAATCTCAAAAGAAAGTGCACGAAGGGACTGGCATTATAAATGGCATAATTTCACAGAGTATTTTCAAAGGACAAGTCAGGACCTTGGTGTTATTTGTATACAGAGATAGGAAGAGCTCCATATGCACACAAATGACTTCCATACTCACAACCGACAATTTAGAAATGACCAAACAAACAAACAAACAAATAAATAAAATTTTCCTGAAGATAATTCTCTGTTTCAGGAGGCCGGAGTAGAACAGTTCCAGTAGAACCAATAAAACAAGACATCCTGGTAAAAATCACAGAGTGAAAAAAATAATGCCACCCTGACAATTTTCCCCAAGTATAAGGGAAACTTAAAAATGACCACAGAATATGGTGTGTAGATGTGAAAGGCAGCAAGTAAACAGAATTAAGAGTTAAGAGCACAGTCTTCAGAGTCAGGCAAAACAGGGATTGAATCTCAGTTGCCTGATTTATGTGGCCTTGAACCAATTACTTAAATTTCTTAATTTCTCTGATTCTCTGTTCTTGTACCTATAACTTTTTTGTATCTTCTTTGAAATAATCTAGAAAAGATGCTTAATATAGCACCTGACATATAATAAGCACTCAATGTAAAAAAAAAACGCATGTAGAAAAATTACTCTTATCATGTGTAATGTACCCCAATATTTCCTTCCATTACATTTCTTTAAAATTCTGGTTGTAACCTATTAAATTGATTCTACAATCCTCTAATTTCTTGTGACCTCCAACTTGCAAAACACTTTTCCCATGAATTTGTTTTATTCATTGTCTGAATCACAGGTCAAAAGTAACTTCATATTTCTGTCACTGGCATTCAAATACTCATTCCTTCATTAATTCATTCAGTGCACATTTATTATACAGCCATTATGTGTCACATGGAAAAGCACCATTATAACTAATAGATCGATCGTTGGTCACTATAGAAGGAAGGTTACTGCCAAGTATAGGTTCTGAATCAAACTGAATGAACATTCCTGAGGTACTCTGAATAAGTGCTCAAATATGTCACTTTAAATATTCTGGTTTTGCATCTTTTCCCAACTTAAAGCACTTTTCTCTGCTACTTTCCGCCTGCATTGCTGTCTGAGGATATTCTAGAAACATGCTGAGTCCCCTCCTTAGGAGAAAAGAATGTGAAACCTAATAATTGTTTCTGAATAAGAATTATCTTTAGCCTGAGGGACTTTCTTTCTTTCTGCTTGGCCTCTGAAGTTAATTGATCAATCTATAAAACTGAAAGCAAAAGAAAAGCACAATGTGTAAATCGGAAGGGTCTTTATAACACAGCCTGGAGGCTAAGTGAATGTTGGGTAGCAGGGCAACATCAGAATTCTACTAAAGCAATTGGTTGCTTGGTTTGGTTAACATCCATTCTGTATTATGAGAAGAGTTCTTTTTTTTTTTTTTTTAAGAGTTCTTAAGGACAGCTTTACATCAAGCTTCTCCCCAGTGTGGAAGCCTTTAGAGGTCCTGAAGCTAAAGAAAGTCATACTATTGAAGAAGGATGGCTTCCATTTTAAGAGAAACCTTGATACTCAGGGTGAGAAAATAGCTGAAAAAATTTCAGAAATTTCAAGTTTCAGAGTTAGAATTGAAGTGGATGATGTTACTCAACTTGAAATATGCTTTTCCTCAACTGAGCAGTAAACTACTGAGTGACCAAAAATCTCCCCCCACCCCAAAATAGTATTTAAGTTTCAACCATTTTAACCATAAATGTGGTGACAGAAGCTATGTTTTAGTTCAGAAAATCAGTTCTTGATTAGCTGGGCCAGGTAGCAAAGTAAAACTACTCTTCACAGCTTAGATGAGTTCTTTGGGAATTAGCAACTGCTCCATGAGCTTTGAACACAGCTGAAATGTATGGGACAGTAAAACAATTTCACAAAGGACAGAGCCACTGTGGCCTAAGAAGAGTCACTGTGTTTACTCTGGTTTTTAATTTACTTCCAAGATTCCACTCTATAATTTATCAGTTGGAAGCTTTTGAGGTGGAGAACAGTGAAAAGGACTCAGGGAGTTGCAAATTCCTACTTTAGCATCTCATTTAAAAATTCCTATCTGTGTAGCAGAAATAGCATGATGGAATTTGTCACCCCTCAGGATACTGTAACAGATCTAGCTATCGCTCTTTACGTCCTATCCCTGAAGAAAACGTTTTCAGGTAAATTCAAGGGTGATTAAGTTACCTCCATTTCTGAACTGGAAGGAGTAGGAAATTTGGTCTCTTTCTCCTTTCTTTTATACCTAGACCAGTGAACGACAGTGATATGAGTAAATGTTCCCTTTTTCACAGATTCAATTTTTACTTGACTAGGCCATTCCAAGTTTCTGCCTGGGGCACAGAGGATTAATTTTTTTCTCAGGCTCAGCTGTATCTTCCAGCTACCTAGCTTTTATATTATTCGAAGTGTTATTTTCATCTCCATCTCCCAATGTTGTGCTTTATTTCTCAATTGCCTTAACCTGGAGCAGGGAAGAGGTATGCCACAGGATTTATTAGACCCTATAAAGACTCCCAACAGTTTCCTAACTCGTCTTATTGTTTCAAGTCATGGTGTCCTCCAATCATCCCTCCACACTGCTACTAGAATAATCTTCCCAACATCAATCTGATCTTGTCACTACCTTGCTCAAAATATTAAGATGGCTTTACTGATTTTGTACTCAAGAAAGTATATTATACTGTAAGTGAATGGAAATCATGTTTTCATTATAGGAATAAAATTTAATGTATTTTTATGCATTTAAACAAGTAAACTATAATGTTTAGAACTTTATCAGTAGTAACTGTATTCGTTTTCTAGAACTACTGTAACAAAGTAACACAGATTGGGTAGCTTGAACCACAAAAAATTTATTTTCTCACAACTCTAGAGGTTTGAGATCAAGGTGTTGGCAGGTTTAGTTTCTTAAGGACCTTTCTCATCGCCCTGTAGATGGCAGTCTTCCTGTGTCTTCAAATGGTTTTCCTTCTGTGTCTGTGTCCTAATTTCCTCTTCTAATAAAGACACTAGTCAGATTGGATTAGGGCATCACCCTAAGGGCCTCATTCTACCTTAATTACCGTATTTTGCCATGTATAATGCACACTGTTTTTTGCCAAATTTGTGAGGAAGAAAGAAAGATGCACATTATACATGAATAGTACTAATTCCATATCTATATAAATGTTTTTAATTTTTTAATGTAAGCTTATGAGTTAACAATGTAACTCCAGAAATCAATAATAATATCCTTACGTAAAATATTACCTGGAATATGAAAATCAGTTTTTATACAAATATTTTATACATAAAATTTCTTATACCATAATATGTCAAAAAATAAATGCTAACACTGCTTTATAATAAATAACTAAATGTAAACAAATAAAACTTGAATTAAAAAATTAAAATAAAATATTTTTTTCCCTGAAAGTTTGGGCTAAAAACATGGACACACATTACATGCGGGAGGACCATATATATAGCAAAATATAGTACTTCTTTAAAGGCCCTGTTCAGAACACAGTCAACAATCTGAGGTACTGGGGGTTAGGACTTCAAAATAAGAATTGGAAGGGGGAATGATTCAGTTCATAACAGTAACTGATGATTTATTTAATGCAAGCTGCTCGCAAACTGCAGTTCACCAATATGCCTTAAGATAAAGTACAAATCTTTAATGTGACATAAAAGAGCCCTTGTGTTTAAGTCTATGTCAGCCTTTCCAGTAACATCTTTCACTTTGACTTCTTACATTAAATTTCAGCCTCATCAAATTACTTTTAAATTGTACTTTGCTGTTTTATGCTGCAGAGCTTTTATGAAGGGGGTTCTATGCCTAGAATGCTCCCCCTCCCTTTATGTGTCTAATGAATACTTATTCATCCTTTAGACCTAACTCAAACTTCATCTCTTCCGACAACCCTTTTCCTTGAACATGTAGATGACAGAACCTACCACACTATATTTTATTTTATTTTTAGTATGGCTGTCTCTCCTACTATCCAGAGAGCTCTTTGAAGGCATTGATTTATTTTTCCCGGTGCTCTGTGTACATGACACACAGTAGGTAGTCAATAAACATTTGTTCATAAGCAGATAAATAGTTGGGTTATTAAAGAAAAAGTATACTTGTTAGGCATCACTCTCACCCTTATGAGACTGAGTAATATAAAGAAAAACTAAAAAGATTTTTCATAAGGCGTTTTTGGAAACTTTGTCAGTTAGAGTGCTGAACAAGACAAACTACTGATCTGACCCTTCATTAGCATTTTTGTCAAGGAGGAAATTTTAGCATTTCTTCCTAGATTATTCTAGCTAAGTGTTTTAGGAGTCCAGATAACACAGTTAAGAGTAAGGTACTAGAACTAAAGGTGGAAAATACTAGGCAGAAGTCAAGATCAGGTTTTGCCAGTCTAAAATTGTATGTACCAAGGCCAAAGTGCGAGGTGATGGAAAGAAAAGGAGGGAATGAGCCAGAATCCAAGGAGCAAGGCATCTGGGAAGACCGCCTAGGAGTCATCAGTGTTTGAATTCAGTTAGTAGTAGTCTCACATCATTTTGATCCTGGAGTCCAATTTAACATCTTTCCACTTAGCCCAACTGTCCCCCACTGAGATATATATTTTTAAATTTTCTGACCATATATAATTTTTCTAGATGCTCCATGAAGGCAAGGATGAAGTTTTAACATCTTTGGTGTGTCACAGAGTTCCAATTCATGTGAGCAAGTGTAAATAGTTGTTGATACATTATGTTTGGAATTCAGAAGGAAAATCATATGACATGCAAAGGACAAAAGTAGGTATAAAGATACAAAAGGAAAAATTTTTTTAAAATTAAAAAAGTCAGCTGAGCAACTGAAAATAACAATGGTGGGGTATTTTTTCCCCCATCAGAACTGCTTCACCTTCAGCTACAGCTAGAGGGTAATAGCATTTTCACTCCATGAACTATTTCTTTATATTCACTACAAAATTACAGCACAAAGACTGCCTTTTTGCAGCCTCCATCTCTGATGAATGGGTCAGCTCCACTAGCTATCCTTAGTGACAGTCCTTGGTCTTGACAGCCTGACTTAATTAATCTATTTAATTTATTGATCAAACAGACAGCAGAAAATCATTCTCCATTAAATGGGTTTTTTATTATCTAGGGTTATAAAGCTAAATGTCTTTTTAAATTCTGAAATTTAGTTAGCACATGACATGCTGTCTGTCTTAGAAATGACTTGCAAAGACGAAAATGCAAAAATTAAAAATGGCTCTGTAGCTTTAAGTAATGATCAAGAGGTTAGAGTATAAAATTGAACTCTATTCTGCCTGTCCACTTCACTAAAACTGCAACACAAAGCAATATTACTTCCAAGTAGTTTTAGGTGAATGCCCGAAGTTATAGTCATCAAACTATATTATACATGTTGTGCTAAGCAGGCTGGCAATAGGCTATGATTTTCTGAGGCCCATTATATTTTTTATTAAAAGGGTAGGTATCTTTATACTAGTTAGAATACATTCACTTCCTATCCAGATCCAATAACTTATTTTTTTCCCAAGTAACACCTCCATGGCCAACTCCTTAATACCTGTCAGTGATAATGACGGCACCTGCCATTAATTGAGATCCAGGTACTGCACTAGGCACTTTAATATGTTTTCATCTAATTTACATATCAATCCTGTCAAGGAAGTGTCATTATATAAATATTTTTTGCAGCTGAGGAGACTGAGGCTCAGTGATATGTGGTAGGGCAGGAGTTTGAAGCTAGGTCTATGTGATTCCAAAACTTTTCCTCTTTCCACTGTACTTTGCTGTATCCACTCAGGTTGTGCTTTTGCATGTAATTTAGCAAATGATGAGAGGTGTCTCTGTGTTGATTTCAGGTTTTTTATGTCTTTTTCAGCAAAGTAAAAGCCTTTATTTTATCCTCTCCTTTTACTTTTATGCTTCACACAACCAGATGATTCATAAGCAAATAAATGCTCAGGAGGAAATATACCGATAGATATTTTGGTGGAACAGCTATTATAGAAACTGTGAACTCTTTACGTTTGACACAGCATTCAAGGTGGAGGGAAAAACGTATTAGTGATATAGCATACACCCTTGTAGCCTCATTAGAAATAAATTTAAAAGCCATTTGAACAAACCCTCAATGGGAGAAGAGCTGAATAGGGTAGGTCAATCAAGCCATTATCTGTATAAATTTAGTACCATATTACTGTTTCAGATTCTCAGCAATGTGGGTAAGAGATTAATCTCTGCTCATCTTTGCAATCCCCTTTTTATTTATTTTCAGCCAGCTGTCCAGCTAAAGAATGACTCTTCCTATTCAAAGGCTAAATGAAAGATCATTGACTCTTGAAGATATTTTCAGATCCTTTGGGCAAAAACTTGGCTTTTTCTCTTGTGTCTATATGTAATATTGCTTCATTCATACTCATATTAGTCTCATTTTAGCATTTTCTTATAAGTTGCTCTTTTCCAAATGCAATAGCTTTTTTATTTTAGACCAGACACATGCTTCATACCAACCCAAGACCAACAGATGAGTGAAGGTGACATGAATAATGCTTTAATTTTGTTAAGTTTATGTTTCTGTTGATCTACAAGGTGGACAATAAATTTCACAAACTCATCCTAGAAAACATGCTGCATAGCTCATTGCTGAATATCACTATGGTCACCTTCAAAGTACTCCCCTTTGGAAGCTATGCACCGTCACCAGGGCCTAGTCCACCCTTCAAAGCCATTTTGGAACTCTTTTCTGGAATGCCCATCAGAGCTGTCGTCATCTCCAAAATCTGACAATTAAGTTCATGAAATTGCTACCATGTGCTTACGCTGGCAACATTGTACAAACAACTCAGTAAGGTATCAATACCCTTGCCGAGGTTATGACAGCTCTGATGGCCATTCCAGAAAAAGAGTTCCAAAAGTGCTCTGAAGGGTGGACTAGGCACTGGCGTCAGTGCACGGCTTCCCAAGGGAAGTACTTCGAAGTTGACCATAGTGATATTCAGCAGTGAGGTAGGTAGCATTTTTTTCTGGGATGAGTTCACGAAATTAATTGTCTGACTTTGTATGAATTCTTTGAAAGATGTAAGGACTCCAAAAAGTCTTAGGTAAATGTATTTAAGCTTATTCCATTTTAATTGCTAGTTTAATGAAGTACAAAAATTGGGTTCTGTTTTGAAACAAATTTGTTTACAAGTTGGTGTTTAACTTTGACTTGGTCTATAGTTCCCTAAGAAAATTGACAACTGAGTCTAAATTAGGAAATTAGTGACATTTATGCCAGTAGGAAGTCTACAGCTGTGGTCAAATTTCTCTCTGATTTCTAAAAATCTTATGTAAAGGCTGTCCTGTAGGTATAAAAAATTGCTTAATTAACATGAGTTACAATCATTTTAAAATTTCTTATGGGCATCTACCATGTTCAAAACTCTGCTAAACATTAAGCATACCAAGTAAATATGGTTTCTACCCTCAAGGAACAAAAGACACTGTAATATTTAGCAGTTAAATCAAGGAGCATTTTGACTTATATTTTCATATAAGTCAACACATGCCTTTTTTTATCATTGTAAATAAATGTATTAAAGTCCAGATTCTTCCTTCAGTTTTAGAACATAAATGAAACCAGACTATGGGTACTGGATGGCTGTAAAAGCTACAAGAATAGTGCCTCCTATCATATAAAAGTAACAGTATTCTAAATAAATTCTCCTAATTTCCCCTAAAACTGTAGAATTCTAAAGATTAGCTGAAAGAACGATTTTTTGAATGAGTATGACTGTCTGACTGCTACTGACAGCGGATACTGTAGGAACAAAAACATGGATTCAGGGGTAAATAAGCAATGATATTATATATGGCAGGCCTGATTAATCTGAATAGTTAGAGGACATAAAACTGCAACCCAGACAATGGTGTTCTACAAGTCAGCAAATCTCCATTTGTTCTCAGTTCTCAAATTGTGGCTTGAAGAGTTTTGGTAGACTATAAGGGTCCTCCATAGACTATCCATGCTGACCCCTAATTTTAATTTTTTAATAGGGCAACACAATACTCATTTTCAGCAAGAAAATGTGATAGCAACATTAAAAAAAAACAAATCTCATTTTATTGAACTCTCATAAAAGTGATTCCAGTCTTTCCATAATTCTGGAGTGGGAATTTTCCCTGGGGAGGACCAAATTTGGAATAATAAGTTGCTGCATCTGTGAACAAAAAAATTTTGAGATTTACTAACCTACTGTGACATGGCATATCTTTAAATGCCTTAATCTCTAGCCCTCAGAGCGCCAAGAAAGAACAAGTAAATTTATATACAGAGAGGATAATGCCATCTCTCAATACCTTGCCATCCACATGCCACATGTATAATGTCTTAAGATCCTAAACCTTTATATTTCAACCTGTCTGAGTTTACCTTACCACTGGAACACCTATGACCTTTTCAACCACTCAATAAAGAACTACCTTCTCAAGTATTTAGGGGTCAAATTGAGGGTGGCTGTTGTAGCTTTCCAAAGTCAAATAAGTGTTTGCTCAGTTGTAAGATAATCAGTATTTCAGTTTTGTTTTGTTTTTTAAGTTTTGAGGAGTGCTGAGTGAACAATAGTGACATGTCACATATAGAAGTTCTAAAAAATAATGTGGTATTATGGGAATTTTCTCATCCTGTCTTGCTTGTCAACAGTAAAAGACAGCCAACTTCACTCAAATAGAGAAAGCAAAGTTTGAGGGCAAGGGTGAAAAATTGACAGAAGTATTTTGAAGCCACTGGAATAGTTTAAAGCAAGTTTAGCCTGAAATCCCACTTTCTTGTAAGAATAAATTACACCACAGATTATGTCTTTATATTGTTATTACAGAAACCATTTCCTCTATAAATTTTATTTATCTGTGAATCAAAGCTATATTATATTATTGATAAAATACAAAATGCACATATTAATTCACCTTTTGAAGATAAGTTTTGCAAAGTCCAAAAAAGCTACTACTTTCTATGAGCTGGATAATCAGTGTATGAGTGTCCATTAATATTATGTATAAAACACTGGTACTAAGCACAGCAGAAGTAGGGATAAAGAAGTATAAGAAATTATTCCAAGATTAAGTATGCGCATGCTCTAAACATGCAAGTGTCCACAACAACAAATCTAGATGTTTAAAAGTATTTTAATCATTAATGATCTTTCAAGGTCATGTGGAAAATATTTCCTTATCAAGTCATTCCCTTTTGGTTAGAGACTAATTTCTGTCATCCATTTTTCATGTGAGGTCTGCAGATTTTGTCCTTATTGATTTCCCTGTTGTGAATGTAAATGTTGTCTTGTTGACACAGCTGAGTTTCAGCACTGAGAAGGCTTTGGTCTTTGAGATAAATATTTGAATAGCAGGTAACTAAAATTTTATATGTTTCAAATATTTTATGATCTTTAGCCTAGAGAAAATCCCCACAAGAAAAAAGACATTCCCAATCACTTAGTTCAATCTTCTTGGAAAACCACCCATTGTTGTTTTCTGCTCCAAAATGTGTTGATGACCCTGTGACGGAGGAAGGGAAGCAGTGGCAATAGTAAGTGTAATTCCATCCTCCTTATATTGAGTGCTCAGTATATGCAAGGTACTGAATCAGATATTTAACATATGATGGCTATCCAGAAAGTATCCAGCCAAGTAACATGAAAAATAGAGGCATTTATGTCTGGATTTTTTCCCCACACTGCCCTCATATGTCATCCAATTTTAACTTATACCACAAATCTTTATGGTAAAATACTACACTTTTCCTCATTTTCAAGAACTGAGCCTTAGCACAGTAAAGAAATTTACTTGGGATAACATAGCTGGTAGTTGGCAGAGTTGAGAACTGTACTGAGGCTATGTGATTTTAAAACCTCTGCTGTTAACTACGTGCCCAAGGACACATGCTGTTTAACTCATTTCCCATTTGCTCCAAGAATACCAGTTGGCGGCACTTGTGAATATAGCATTTACCTTGAGCTAACTCACAGATTACAGTCCTAACCTTATCTCCAAAGTTCCATGCTTTGAAGTTTACCACACAAAAAATATTATTAAATACTGACCATCACATACATTTATGTTACATTAGGATTAGAGACAAGTTCTCTTTGGAAATAACTACCATAACAGTTTTTATATTTTATTTTCACATTGAAAACCAGTCAGATTTGCTTCAACCTCAAAGAGTGTGTTTATGTAAAATTTAATAAATGCAGCAGTGAGCTGCACTTTTTTTTCTAAAAGGGAAATGGGTTTAAAATGTGAGACACCTGCTAGGTCTAATCTGGGCTGTCATTCCCAACTTTGGCTTAATCTCTGCTATACGGACCTCTTAGCTTTTCACATTTTGAATCACAATTTTGTCACCACATATCAGCCTTGGTTTCTAGCCCACTGGTCCAGATTGCCATTCCGTCACCCCATCCCTTCCCCTTGGATTACATATTCTTGCTCCCTAACACATTTGAGTAAGTAGTTGCCAATTCCAGCTTAGTCTGATTTGGGAGCCTCCATCTCTGCCACCCCATCCATCACCCTGGAATCCAAGCTCCTATCTTGTTTTCTGAAATGTGTCTGGACCTAAGTTTAAGCACCTCCATTTGTGAATTAAAGAAATGGGGATTTGTTTCCAGTCCAGGGTAAAAGTCCATCCCTTAGGAAGCACAGTGTAAATAGACATGCTGGCGTAAGCAACAGAGATTCAACTCTGTGACAAAAGCCTCCCATATGACATAACTTATTCACAAATGATTTTGACTCTTTTAGAAGGATGTAATAATTTACCATTGAAGACCAACATTATATATTCTGCAACTGAAAGTGCTAGCTAGCTAGGAAGAAAAACAGTGTTCCCATTTCTTATAATCCACATCTATGTGAAGAAAGAATGGTCCCAATCAAAAAATTATAATCTTGTGATTCTCCTATTCCTTGACCCTATTTTGTGACTTCTCCTAGCCCTTTCATATTGACTCTTGGTTTATGTCTTATTTATTCCCTTTTAGTTATTGTTTTGCAAATGTTCTCATACATTTTTCAAACATTCTATTGCCTGCTTAACACCACAGCATCCCAAAGGCATCATTTTTTTTTTTTTTTACTTTGTAACCATCCCCTTGCAGTTTTTTTTCTGTGTACAGAGTGGGTACTTGACACATGCTATTTGTTTGTTTATTGTTAGACTTATTGGGGTGACATCTGTTAGCAAGGATTACATAGGTTCCAGGTGTACAATTCTACAGTGCATTGTCAACTTGTTGTATAATAAATTCACCTTAGGGGTTCCCTTGTGGTGTAGTGGCTAGGCTTCAGTGCTCTCACTGCTGGTGCCTCGGTTTGATTCCCGCTCAGGAGGGAACCAACCAAAAACAAAAAGTTCACCACCCAGTGTGAGTTCTCTTTCCATCACCATATATTTAGCTCCCCCTCCCTCCTCTCCTACCCCCTCCCTTCCCCCCTCCCACTTATCCCCAAATAAGCATTAAACTATTGATTGTGTCCATGGGTTGACACATGCTGTTTATTGAATGTACTCCTCCAGGAGAGTATCCTTGTACTGTTAGGATTCCACATTTATACACAGGAACTCAACAAAAAAGGCAGATAATTTCTGTAAATGCTTACCCAAACAGTCTGTGTGGAAATATGTTGTGCTTTTTATGTGCATGTGTGGTTAAAACCTAGATGGTGACTCATGAAACAACGTCACATTTCACGCTTAGGCATCATTATAAATAATTATCCCTGGGCTTTGGTTTGAAAGGCAAACTGAAAGTTGTGAATGAATCCTTACTTTCTCATCACTTAATGACACCTTTTAAAAGAAAATCAGTGTTACCAGATGACCTACACAGCTGTTTCTTAAAACCTAAATGTAATCAAGTGGAAAATCTGAGTTGGATAACTGCATTCCATATACAAGTCACTAACGTAAAGGATTTAAATAAACTACTTCTTGACAAAGTCTATTTATCAGTTTAAAAAATTATGCATGAAGACAGCTCTAATAACTTCCTCATGTTGCCCAGATGACCCTTCCTAAAACACCATTGAATTAGATTGTTCTCATGCTTGAGGACTTTCGGTAGCTAAACATTGCCTAAGATGTGAATTCACATTCCTCTGCCAGGTTCAGTACTTCTTTCACAGTTCAGTGGCACCTATCTCCCTATACTCTTTCTACTACCCTGCAGCACCAATTCTCTGGTCCTGCTAAAACATGCTCTTCCATGCTCTCTTACAACACTAGTGCATAATGCCCTAGATTCTTTATTCAGGGTTTCACCCTGTAAACCCTTCGTCCCCCATATAACCACCACATCCTTTTTCACCAGATCTTGTAGGCTCAGCTCAAGTCCCATCTTCCTCTATGATGCTTCCTTATACCTGCCCATCACGGTCCACTGTCCCTGCTAAAGTGTGTCCCAGTATTTTGAATTTTCACTTAAAACCATTCCATTCTGATCATATAAGTATCCTGTTTCTGATTCCAGTTGGTACTACCATTCATGTAACACATAATATTATCCTTAGTTTTGATATTTTACACTATGTACATAGTATTCATCAATCCAACAAAACTGTAAACTTCTTAATATTCTCCATATTACCTAGTATTGTGCAGCTTGACTGTTAAACACTCAAAATACCTGACTTGAATCATATTCAACAACTACATTTTCTTTAGAATGTGTCTGGTAAGTGTCCACATGCAGATGTGAAGCCAAAGGAAATTTTCACGTCCCACAGGTCAGTTGGAGCAGATGCTCTTGGTGCCCTGACCAGATCCCCATTACTGAACTGGTGTACCTATCATGCAGCTTCTGTGAGGTTTGACTACTAATGGCTTATAGCTGCATACTTCTCAGGAGCTGGTAGGAATTCCTCACCTACTTATGCCAAGGAGGTTAGTTAGTCTTCTCATCCTAGAGGCAACCCATAGCCAATGGCTGAAAGATGGAGGGGTACAAAAATCCATTCTCTTTGCTTCTGATCAGGACCAAGTCTGTGATGTAATTCATGTTCCAAAGGCGTCAGAGAGAAAAGGCTATTCTTCTCCCGAGGCCACAACCTTACTTAGCTGCTTCTCCTGCCTTATTCTGCTGCTCTTACCCTCTTATAGTTTTTTTCTTGAGCTCACTCCCTCAATAAAGCATTTGTACAAGAATCTTAATCTCAGGTTTTACTTATAGGAAATACTACCTAAGACACACATATTTCTAAAATAGATAATAAATTGTAGAGGTTTATAACTGTTTCTAAGCAGTAGAAATTCTTTGGCAAACTCTGTTATCAGGGAATATAACATCAACAACAACAAAAAATAACTGTCCTTTCAGTCACCCATACCAAACTTTGGGGTGACTGTCCGCATTATGAATGATATGTGTGAAATGGAAGTGAGCTCATAGTGGATTCAGTCCTTGGTTCTCAACCTCTGCCTCCATCTCAACATAGATAAGGAACACTCTATGCTCTCAAGGTAAAGATAGCTTTGAACTTCAATGAGGTCAGATGTTAAATCTTGGTTAGGGGGTTGGGAAAGCCAAAGAATTAATTCTGATAAATGATCACCACACCTGACTCTGATCTAGTTCAACTTCATAATGTTTTACAAATCAAGAAATGCAAGAGGTATAAAGACAAATTCTCCAAGGTCACAGAGCTATTTTGTAGCAGAGGAGGAATGAGAGCTCATTTCTTCACATACCTAGTACAGGATTTGATCAAATGTGGCATTTTCCAAAATGTGTTTTCTGGAACACTACTCACTAATTCAACAAGATGTTCCATATGAAAAACAGTTCCAAATACTGCCTAATATATATCCTTTTCCTGGAAATTCACATGAAATATTAGCATAGTAAAGACTCAGAAAATGTATATTAAATATGTTTTCCCTGAACTTACTTAATCACAGATATTTCCTATCTTGTTATATAGCACCGATTAACCAACATCCCTCAGAACTAGTAATTCATGGTACTCACTTTGGAACAAGATAACCTAATTAGTTACTGTAGGGAGTAGCTAGGTACTGTGAATGGTTATATGAGCCACTTAGAAAGATGTATTCTATTCTTAATATTTAAGGTAAGAAAAGAAAATGTTAGCATCTTGGTTTTAATACTGAGGAAAGAAAGGAAGAAAGAAATAATCAGAAGGTTAATGAAAGGTTAGCAACCATTTGATATTTTCATTAAAAAACACATCAATACTTGGGCACATATAGAAATATTACAAGTTAAAGAGTTTTGAGAACATTTATAGAAGGAATAAAAGGTAATATATGACAATGTTGTTCAAGCCCACATGGTCAAGGCCAGATTATAGCTCAAAAAACTAAGCAGAGAAAATAGCCACGTTAAATTTTATATGAAGTCATTACTTCCCACACTTTCCCTCAGAGAAAACAAAATTAGAAGTCATGTTATTTTCTTTCATCTGTATATAAATGATAGCAATAATTATTATTATTAATCAATTACTAACTACTATATAAAATGCATTATTCATCATTAAATATAGACCACAGGTCACTGTGGTTGCTTCTTGATGTATATAATAAATACCATCAAACAGAATGGATCATCCCATTAGCCTCTTTCAGCTGACCCCTTAATTCCAGTGCCTGAAACATAGGAATAAACACTCGATTCAATCATTACCTCGAGGAGATCAAGCATGATTACTACTGTTTGGTTGTAGGAAGTGAGATTTGAAGTCAGTGAGATTAAAGACAGTTTCTTTTGCTTTTAAACTGAGGCTAAGGGTTGCAGCTACAGACTTTTGGTGATGCACTGTTGGTATATCAGATATGGTTTCAACTGGGATAGATGAGGAAAAGAAGAAAAGCATCAGTTTTAATAATACCTTTATATCAGTGGTGCAATATTTCCCAACTAAGCTCACAAATACAGTCATGGTGAGCAAGAAGAGACCAGGTAGCATTACTCTGTATGTTGTAGATCCAAGAGTAAATCTGTTACTAATCAACATGAAATTATTCTGATCTTTGTATTCTTTATACTTTTATTCATCAACAAGTCTCTGTAAATTGTTTGTTTATGTCAGAGGCTATGAATGAGAGTAACAACTCTTAGTGAATGCAAGTGATTCATTTGTGTGTAAAATATTTATAACTGATTTCTTCTTATCTCCTCTACACAGCTTTGGGGCCATCTTTCTCTGATGTCCAGTGGTGGGTGTTCAGAGAATGTGAATTGAATTTAATAGTATTATGAATTATAATAAATCCTTCAAAACCTAACAGAAGCTATTTTCCAGTTGTTATTATCGATGATTAATCACTATAAATAGTTAAGAGATAACCAAACAAAACCACAGTTCCTACTAACATCTAAAAACTTTAGAAAACCAGTAACAATGCAGACGGTGTCAAAAGGAAACCTAGAAAACAGAATATTAAAACCATCCCAGAGATAAATGAACAGTGAGGGCAAGGATTCTGAATAGAATAAGGAATGGACTAAATAATCATGGAAGTTCTTCTGTTTCTTGTTCAACCAAATCAGAGAGGTTTTCAGCAATAATGACAAGGAGGGTGGCATGACAAATAAGTATAAGAAAATACATGGAAATATTTTTTGCACCAAGATAGGTTCAAAACACTTTAAAGTGAACAAGTCTTTACAGTTACCTACTTAAGAGTTGGCCTTGGCATTAGAAAGCAGTTAAGATGCATCCTAAATGAACCATTTTGTTCCAGAGATAATGCCTTTTCTTGTGTAATATTAAAGAAAGCAATGAAAAAAGAGGTAAACTTTTTAAAGTAAGCAAGCAGTGTTGATTCTTAACTTCATAGATTTATTTGCATGTTTACATTGATTTGGGCTTCCCAATATAAGCTTATCCTCAGTAGCTAAGCCAAGCCCCTGTGTTAAAAAACCCAAGATACAATCATTTTTACCAACAGAAGTTTCTATGCCCCAACTAACTTTGCTGAATTGTTGTCAGCTAATTCTTGCTATGCTCTTGGCACAACTAGCCTATGTTCAAATCTCTCCTAGGGCAAACCTCCCTATGGGTCTCTTTTTCCTATAATAGAGGCCTCTGGTGACACCATATGCACTCTAACTGTTTCTAATTAACCCAGCCAGCCAGACTAAGAGACTGACTTTTATTTAAAGAACCAAATGATTTTACACCAGAAAAACTCAGATTTAGTAAACTTAAATAATTCCATCAAAATGATTATAATTGAAACATGAAAAGATTTCTCAAGGTACCCCCAAAATCACGTTCTCTATTCCAAACTGAACAGCACTTAAATTGTATATTAAAATGCATGCAAGTGGAAGAAGTCAGATGACAGTGAACAATGTACTGAAATGATAAAAGAAAATGCAGGAATAATCTTGTACTCATAAAGAATATATATTCTTATACAAATTATCATTCTTATAATTCTCATCTCACATAATGAAAGGCCCTAAATGTAAAATTTCTATGAGATTCAGAAGAATACTAATGGACCAAGATAAAACTGTCCAGGGAGCCAAAATCAACTTTTCAAGTGACGTTGAGCCCATGGATATAAAGAGATTCATCTTTAAAGCAATGAAATCCAGGGCAGAGACAAATTAACAAAACAAAAATCAGATTGGGGTGAAAATGAATTGCTTCTGTGCATTTAGAGGAGAGACGAAAATGGTACTTTTAAAATGAACCTCAAGAAGAAATTCTTTCATAGGATTTATTTCAAACTCAAATTTTCAGTTTGAGGTTGCACTGTAGCCAGAATACATAAGGAGCAGGAGAGCTAACCTATTTCGAGGAGAGAAGCAATTTGTTTCATGAAAATTTCCATAAAGTAGGGGGAAGAAAACTGTCCATTCTGTACATCAAATTCTCAAAAGAAGCTGCTTCACCTCCTCAAAGAACACTTCCATTTTTTAAAAATCTTCCTGTTTAGAAAGTCATACCAAGAAGAACAAAGCCTCAAGCTTAAGAGAAAAACCAATATGAATGTAAACAAAATGAAATATTCCACAATGAACAATTTGGCCTTGAAATATTAGCTATTAACTACCTTTAAATGACAGTTTTTGAAAATATCACAATGATTAATATTAGGCAAATGCAGTTGGATAAACATTTTTAACGTTTGTTTCTGAAAACCAAAGTAACCACTCAACTGCTATAGTGAAAATATATTTATCCAAAACAAAAAGCAAACAAACAAAACAAAAACAAAAGAAAAAAAGAAACCTCTTCTCTGTTAGGAATACATATTTGTTCACTTGAAAATTAGCATGACAAGTACATTTTAAAAAGAGTATACAACCAAGATTATAAAAGATGAGGTCCACTTGCTTATGCAGTATATAGAAATTTTAAATAATCCCGAAGACAGCAGATGGACTCCCATACAAGCAGACAGGGGACGAGAGATACATTTAAGGAAATTATTAAAAATTTATTTTTGACTACATATCTAATTGCATACAGGGATCATGTTTACATGAGACAAACTTATGTAGTCTTCAAATACACATAGGTACAAAGTAAGCAATGATCAGAAAACATGGATAAAGTAAAGCCTTTTATTCATAAAATATAGGAACAGTCAGAGAGGATATTTTAATTAGATGGCACATGAACAAAAATACCTACAATGGATTTTGGTGCAAAGTTGTTAAAAGAAAATAGGATTCCTAACTAAGAAAAGTTTTTTGTAGAAAACTCCTAATCAAAGTCTGTCAATGAGAACAAGAACCAGAATAAATGCATAACTTTTAAGGATCAGTTATGATGATAGCTAGAGTTCATTTCATTTAAAAGCCTAGCACCAAAATATAGTAAGAGGTGGTATAATTTTGAAACTTAGAGCAGATTCTGTATTTGGATTACCTATGTGTGAATCTCTGACCCACTACACGGTAGCTGTGTGATCTTGGGCAAGTTACTGTATCTGTCTGTGTCTTAATTTCTTCATCTGAAAAATGAGATTCCTAATGTTGTGCTACCTCATAGAATTATTGTGAGGATTAAATAATTTATTATGCACAAAGGACTTAGACTAGAACCTGACACATAATTTGCATTAAATAATTATTAGCTAGTTTTAAAACATTATTTATCAAGAATCTTTGAAAATAGATATTTAAATAGGAATTTCCTTCTTTGAATAGATCTTCACTAAACTACTCATGCAGAAAAAGGTTATTAGTCAAACCATATGGCATAATGAAAGAGACACTCCCACCTATAGCTTTCACTAATTGCAGACAGAAAACCTAAGAAGCATAGTTTAAAATTTTTAATAATTATCTTCAAATATATTTTCAAGTACTAGGTAACTTTCCTGGGATAGTCATTGCAAATTAGCTATGAAAATAAAAAAATTAGAAGGCCAAAAGAAGCTGAAGTTCTGCTCCATCGCCGCATCACTTTTGGTAGTTTATGGAATGGAATATGGAACAAAGGCAAGGTAACATGATTATTGTTTTTGTAGGAAAAAATACGTAATTTTTATGAGTAACCATCATGTATTAAACACCTGTAAAAGTTCCTAGAGATATAAAAATGTTGTTAGACACTCTTCCTGTCCTCAAGAGAAAAGTGGTCCAGATGTAGAGACAAAACACATAACATACACACACAATAATAGCTGCCATGAGGAGTGCAAAGCTAAGGGAACTTAAATTACTACAAGAGTATTGTCTTTATCAGGATTGGAACTAGCTTCCACTAATAACTATGTCACAGTTTAAGGGATCTAAGAGAATGTGTACATACATGAGGGCTGTCTGGAATGTTAACCAGCCATGTAATATGTAAAACGGAAGCATTTATGCTTGGACTTTTTCCAGACAGCACTCTTATTCGCCCTCGTTTCCTTTTTATTACATATCTATAAGGTAGTCTTAGACCTATTTGATAAATAGGATTTGGATGTTGAGAGATTAAGACAACTTACCATGAGGACCTAAAAAATAAATGGAAGAACTGAAATATGAACTCTATCTGACCCTACACTATAACATTATGAATGTTGTATATGTTAAAAACAAAAATGAAACTGATACCTGAATTTTCCTGGCAAAATTTATCTGTAAGATGCATTATAAATGCATTAAAAACCTATACAATTATCTTAGGGGCATAAGACTATAGCATAGCCAATTTATTTCCCAGTGAAAACAATAGTACACACATACACCATGAATAAGAACACAGCTGCTGTCACCTGGTAAAATACTGACTGGGATGACATGATATTAAGATGATTAACAGATACTATTCCACATATGATAGTGATATACTTCCTCAACAATGACTTTCCCCTTTTCTCTTCCTCTTACTTGAGGATGGCAGGTGGTAACAGTTGAGACCTATTTCCCTACATGTCAAATATTTTCTGTTCATGTATTAGCTGAATACAACATACTACTGAATATGATTTGCTCAGCCTTTTCCCATTCTTTATCCCTTCTTTACCCTGTCTTTTCACACTCAGCTATATCTATTCACTGCAAGGAGTTGCTTTAATTGTTGAACAACCTCTAAATATTGAGGGTCTCCTCAATCATTCTGGTGTTAGAAGATAGGTCTAGTTTACCTCCGGTAATGAACTAAATGCAAGAAACTGAAGTAAGGAAAATCTGAGTTTGAATTCCAGCTCCATTCTTAACTAGCTGCATGACCATTAACAGATTATTTAACTTCTCTGAGCTTCAGTCTTCACATCAATATCAGCAATACTATTTTCCTCACAGGGTCGTTCTCAGCATTGAGCAGAATGCTGTATGTATAATAGTCCATGAACAAGTACTGCAAATAACTGCTGATTTACTTTCCCATATTCTTTATGGTTAGACCATGTGATGGCAGGTCATTTTCAATCATATAAAGTTGTATTTCAAGAAAATGATTTCACCCACATCTTATCCAAAAATCTATACATTAAAATTCCATGTCATGATGCTGTTCTAATGAATGGCACATTGAACAGAAAAAGCAAATCACACCTTAAAAATAGACAAAAGTTTGGATCAAAATATTTCTTGGGTAACAAAAAGATTTCCTACCAAACACACAAACAAATATCTGTTCTTATAATCACTTTCATATTTTTGCTCAGTTCTAGATATGTCTCTGGAATAAATTTACAAGTTTTCATATTGTTTTTGGAGGAGATATATGCAATTGGTGATCAGAATACATACAAATTGCAGATAAAGAGGTTCCCTGGTGGCATAGTGGCTAGGCTTTGGTGCTCTCAATGCCATGGCTTGGGTTTGATTCCCAGCCAGGGAACTACCCCAAAAACCGAACAAACAAATTGCAGATAAATTAACTGGGAAACTTGAGATCTTATTAAAATGAGTTTCTGTGGTAATTTCTTTCTGACTTTTGACCAGGGAGCTTTCATCACTGATATTTTTCCCTATGGGCTATTGTTTGATCTAAAAATAAATTAATTACTTGCCAATAATAATAAACTAATTAATTAATGAAACAAAAATGTCTGAGAATACCAAATTTAACATGTGCCAGTTATCACATTAGATGTGTGTGTGTGTGTGCGTGTGTGTGTGTGTGTGTGTGTATATATTATTTAGTCTTCAGAAAAATAAGTGGAGTAAATATTCTTCCTATTTACAAAGGATAAAATTGAAATTCAAAGAAACTAAGATATTTAGTGAGTTTCTCATAGACATTTAGTGAGTTTCTAGTAGTACCAGAATGTAAACCTACAGATTCAAACATCAAGCATCCTTTCTATTCCACCCTAACTGCTATCAAAATCAGAAATGTTAACTGGATTAGACCTATGATTTATCCAGTTCTCAATGATGATGCTGGAGATCATGGTAAAATGTGGAGGTAAGGGTAAAATGTCGGTGCTCCAGAACAAGGAACAGTCTAGGACTGAAGGCATATCTGATTCAGCATTTGAGACAAGTTAGTGAATTAAATCAGGGAAGCACATACAAGTCTAAAAATACATTGCAAAAAGCATAGTAGGCCAGTCTAAGCAAAGATTTGGAAACCAAAAACATCTAAATCCTAGATTTAGGCAAACAGTCAAGGAATCTGGAAATTCACAGAAACCAGAGGGTCAGGCTCAGTAGTCAGGAGAACCAACATATGGTACCAATAACGAGGCATGTTCAAAGACAATGGAGCCCATCCCCCAGTCAGGTAACTTCTGATAAACTTCAACCAGGACAAGAGACAGTTGTTGAAATTGCCTAATAAGTCTCTCTCTCTAATATTGATATCAAATAATCAGTCAAAAGTTTTAAAGCACATTCGATCTTTCATATTTAATACCAAACTCTTCTTTATCTAAAGAATATAGTCAAGGTGAAAAATTGATGAAATATTTAAATTTCCATTGGTTGCATAAGGATCACTTAGGGAAAGAATTTAAAAAACACATGCTTATAAGAAATTTTTAAGCATTTTTGAAAAATCACAAAGCTTGCATTTATATTGAAAGATGAAAAAGCAAAAAGCATTTCAAGATGCTCGAGGGTAAAAATCAGCCATCAACAAAAGGGACTTGTTTCTAAAGGAATGATAGCTACAGCCCTTCAGCTCAATGGACTGAGAGCACAGACAGTGACATCATAAAAATAACATAAATCAAAAAGTATGTAATCCTTAATGTCATCATATGGAAGGATATTTTACTGAGGAAACTATAATGAACTAGCATGTTTCCCTTTTAAGTAGGTGTGTAATAGGCACAACATGTACCAGCAGAGTGTTGGCTATTTATCCATGGATTTGCTGATCAGTGAATCTCAATGGAGCTATATTTGCCCCTTTCTCAGAGCCACTTTTTTGAAGTACACTTCAAAATAAAGTAAAAATACCTTGTCCTTTCTTCTATGTCATAATTAAAGATGCCTCCAAACCTTCACTGATATAAAAATAAATGGCTAGGTTAGGTGGGCCAACATAACCAAATGTTTCCTACATCTTGAAACCACGATTTTTGCTTTTGTTTAGAATAGTACATTCTAAATTCATGAAGGCCTTCATTCCACTAAGGACGTTGCCTCTGAGTATGCTCAAAATGCCTTTTCCATGTACAAATTAGCATTGCTCTTCAGTTAAAAATACCACCAATAATCATAACAGATACAACTTATTGAGTTCTTACTATATGCCAGGCATTGTGCTATGCACTTTATCTCATAGAAATAAAGAAAACATCCTTGCTCCTGTCAAAGGCTGACCCCTCCATTTTAATTATGAATTCCATGTCTTTCTGTTTTGTCTTCCTTGATTTCTCCTTCTCTAATGGGTCATCTCTACTAGCCTACAAAAACGTACTAGAATTTTCCATGTTTTAATGAAGACATCCTTCCTTGATGTCACAGCCAGCTACTATCATATTATCTATGCCTCTTCATAACCAAACTTCTCAAAAGGGTCAAATTTAATGGATATTTCTGTATACCCATTTTCTCTCTCCTTCTTGAAACACCTTTCTGTCTCATCTATCATAAAAGGTAGGTTTTACTCTTTTCTTTTTGACATAGCTGCTAGTGTCCTTTGCTGCTTCCACATCATCTATGCCTCAGGGAGTTATTCTTGGCCCTCCTCCCTTCTTTTCCTAATTTCTCTCTCTTGGGTAACTCACCCCAATATCATAATGTTAAAAATAAGTACATTGGTTATTCCCAAATATATATTCCTGGTCCATAATTCTGTGATCCCCCAAGACTCAGAAAAACCACCTAACTTGAAGCCTTTATACTGATATTCCACAGGCATCTCACACTTAACACATTAGAAAACAAACTTTGCCATTCCTCTAACTTATGCCCAAATCTATGCCTTCTCCAGTTTTCTCCATCTCAATAAATGGTGCCACCACAGAGCCAATTATTTAAGCTAGAAACCTAGAAGTTGTCCTTCATCTCAATCTCTACATCTTTTATATTTATTTAGTAGTAGTATTATGTCAAGAGGAGATAGCCCTGTTTGAACAACACCTAGTATGTGCCTGGCACTATGCTAAGTGTTATAGATGTATTAATTCATTTAATACTCATACCAAGTTTTTGAGATAGATATTATTATTATACCTAATTTATATAAAAACAAAAAAGAAAGAGAAAAACAAAAGCAAAAACAAATTGAAGCAAGTAAGTGAAATAACTTTCCTGAAACCACACATTTATGAAATAATTAAGCTTGGATTTGAACCCATCCCCTTTAGCCAATTCACTAAGCTGTTTCATTTTAGTTTGATTTATACTGTGCCCCTGTACTTACATTTTTTTTGGATGGGAAGCTAACTGCTTGCTTAGGGAAAATAGGCTTCAATGAAAAGCTCCCTATGATTCAATTAACTTTCTAACATATGAGGGCTGTCCAGAAAGTATCCAGCCATGTAATATGAAAAATTGAGACATCTATGGCTGGATTTTTTCTGGACAGCCCGTGTATACATTACTAGACATGTGGAAAGTTAAGCTTAGAATGGTTAAGGTACTTGTTTAAGATCATAAAGCTAGTGAGTGTTACAGTCAGAAGCCAAATGAATTCTATATGATTCCAGAGAATAAAATTTTAACCATAGGCTATACTGCCACCTTGTTGAGTTTGTTATACTAACAGATTCAAACTGTCCATTATGCATGTCCCCATTATCACACCTCAGACTGTCAAATCACAACTAAGCTCCTTTTGTGCAAAGAAGGTTTTGCCTTACAAGCACAACTAACGTCATTAGCAATTATTCTCAGTTTTAAAGCTACGTTTCTTTGTAAGCCTTTCTGAGAGAGATGAGGCCATTGTGGAGAGAGAGGACTATTTGAGGACTAAGATCACAACTAATGAAAACATTCTTTGTCTGCAGGACTGGCTATGTGCCTTCCTTCATGCCTAAACATGAGAGAATTGAGTAGGGCAGAAATCCAGAAATTATTTCACCAAAAACAGATATGCAAAGTAGTATACATCTAGATGCAATTTTTCTGGGTTTATCTGAACTATTTCTATAAAATAACCTCTAGGATAAAGAGCACAGACTGCAGTCAAGAACTACACTATAATCCACATAAAAATCTAATTCATGGTTTTGGCCCAACTAAGTTAGAATACAGTCAGATAAGTTATGCAGTGTCCTCAAAAAAGACTATTTTGTTTCTAAGCAGGCCACATGTGAAAGCACTGAGAGATGAGAAACACAAAGTGGCTTTAAGGAATTGGCTACTAGAAACCATTACCATATTATCTTGAAACACGAAATCTAACTAACATGGGACTAAATATTCAATGGGTTACCTAAACAGAAATAATGCCCCCCAAATGTATATACTGTAATGTATATACTGTATATATGTTTTACACACACACACACACACACACACACACACCCCTTCAGAAGTGCATTAGTTCTCAGTTCTCATTCAGTGTTTCCTGGGTCAATTCTCCTATGTCATCTGCATAGTTTTCACCCAAGATTTTCTACATATGGTTAGCTGATTCTTTGAATACAGAAGGGGATCATGAGCCAAGGAAAGCACACAGCTTCCAGAAACTGGAAAAGACAAGGAAATAAATTCTCCCCTAGTGCCTCCAGAAAGGAGTATCGCCCTGTCCACACCTTGTTTTATCCCACTGAACTCATTTTGGACTTCGGCTTCAGAACTGTAAGATAATAAATGTGTATTACTTTAAGCTATCAAGTTTGCTATAATTTGTCACAACAGCCACAGAAAATTAACACACCCCCTTACCTATCGGTTTCTTAGCTCTTTCTCCTTCTCCACTAGTGACCTCATACAATGTTTTTGGCTGAGAACATCTGCAACTCAATTTCTTATCTTCGTTTCCCAAGTACAGGCTGCTAAGACCAGGGAATGTCTCCATCTTCATACACTGTTACTCCCTGAGCCCTTGCCATTTAGTCTCCACAATCCAAACATCTCATGAAATTAATTTGTAGCATCAAGTGACATATATCCTTTTTATTTATACCATATTCTAACTTTTTCATGTTATTTTCCTCCCAAATTAGTGTCTTCTCTTCCTCCTAGGCTGCTTCAGAGGGTATTAAAAGAAAGAAAATGGATATAGCCACTCGTTAAGAATATTACTTGGATCTCAAATTTTCCTGATATAGTGAGAAGGGAAAGGCATCCTTGAATAATGGAGACAGCCACACAAAGGGCCATGCTTTGACATGAAGAAGTGGATGGTTCATGTAAATTCATGCCTCCTCCATACTCATTTACATATAGAAGGAAATCTAAGGGAGGTGGGTAAAGGAGAATTGTCTTAAAAATTTTTATTACACCCTAATAACTAAAAAACATAGGTAGGAATTCAAGGGTCTTCCTTTATGTTAATCTGTTTGTACAATAAAGTGGCAGTTCTCCTTAATCCAATGAAGTATTCACTAAATGGCTTAATTTTATGCCTACCATTTTGTTCAACTCTAAGAGTGATAGAAAATAAAGTTGGGCCATTGTCCCTTCCCTGAGGGAGTTTACAATCATGATAGGAAAACAAAATCAACATATAATATATGAAATAATTAGAAACTACCTCAATACAATATATGATCAAGAGCTAAAGCCTATGGTTCATGCAATGCAGTACACAATTCCGAGAAAGGTGAGATCAGTGAAGGTCAGAGTAGATAGAGAAAGCTTCTTAACTAGGTGTCCAGAAGAAAAAGCCACTTTTTGTTTTTTGGCCACTGATGTAATGCCTTCAGCATAAGTACTATTTGTGAATGGGGATAAAGATGAAGATGCTGCAAACTTTCATTTCCAGGTCATGGCTAGCCTATCTGAGCACCACTGTGCTTTCCCTGCTATTGGGAGAATAGTCTTTACCCTTGGTACCCAAGCTGATAGAGACAGTTAGGATAATCGAATAAAAGAGATGGAAAAATGCAAGGAGGCAGTGGGGCAGGGGAACAGAGTCAAAATAAAGTAAGGCTAGAAAGAGAGAGGAAGTGACATCCATCAAGCTTCCTAATGACCTTTTCAGATTCCTTGTCAAAGCTCATAGAGCTGAAGAGAAGACAGCTGTGAGAAAGAAGCCTAACATCTCCCCAAATGCTAAGACACAGCTGTAGTTCCCTTTCTCTCTCTTGGTCTTGCCCACCAGGAGTTTAAGGACATTCTTGGAAGATGTTTTCCAGGTTGCTGGCAGCAAAAGTGTTGACATTCGGCCCTGTTCTCCAAACCAGCAATGTTATACCTAAGATAATAATAATAAAAAGAATCTGACTGTATTATAATGACAGGTCTGACAAAGTGCCTACATTTTGAGTGGCAACTTGTAATTTGAAAAGATCTGGGAGGTATGCAACTCATTGGTTCAAAGTAGGTGGCAGCATACAGCAGACATTCATTGTATGCTTGTTGGATGAGTGCTCAAATAAGTGACTGTGGAGTGTAACAAAAGCCTTAGACTATGGAAACTTTTCCATAGTCTCTAAGAATATCATGAACTTGCTTTCAGTAAATGTTCAACAAGACATTGAGTCTCACAAAGGATATTCTTACACTTGTGGTCTTTGCCTATCTCATTATCTTCCTCTGATACCATTCCTTCACTTGCTCGCCAAGCACCATTGACCTTCTTTCAAATCTTCAAACATTCCCTGCATCTTCTTATCTCAGGGCAGTTGCAAATGATATTTCCTCTATCTAGAATACAATCTCTTCTCCTCACTTGCCACCACTGACCTATCTATCCTTGAGTTCCCTGTACAAATACTACTTCCTCAGAAAGGATTTTCCCATCTCTTATCATAACTTTTATACATCAGCTATAAAAGTTATGAACCCCTGGATCATTTACATTTATATAATCAAGGAAAACAGTTGATGTCAGGAAAGGTAACCTAGTTCTATAATAGCATGTCTTTAAGTATCATTATCATACTTGGAAAAATAAGCTGAACAGACCATGAGTCTTGCCCATTACCCTAATTATTAATTTTTGTAGTTAGTGTAGCCTGGAGACAAAATAATAATAATAATGGTAAGTTAAACAAGGTAATTTGAGAACTAATTATTCTTTTCGTTTTCTACTCTATAGTTCGAGAATCAGTCCCCCACCCCTGTGCATTTCTTCCTGAGACAGAACATTTCTCACCACCATGCTACCAATCTTCTCTCTTCATTGAACACTCACAAAAATGAACCTGCTAACGGAATGGAAAATAAATAAAAGCCCATACAAATCGGGCAATGATTATAGTTCTGTTTCTGTCTTCCAGTCTATTCCAAAGACATACAATTCTATGAGCCACCCAGTACCAGATTCCATGAAAGTACCTTCCCCTCCTGCATGCCTTCACAAAACAGAGTTTACTATTATAGTGGTATAAATGCTGCTTTTCTTAAGATAGTAACAAAAATAAAACAAAAAAAACAAAACAACAACAACAAAAAAAAAACACCATCTTATTTGCCTTCATTCTCCACTAGGATCCTAAAAGAAATTCCTTGACAATATTCTCACTGTGGTCATAGTGGAAATGAGAGTACACTCTCCATGAACATTATGAGGCACACCGGCTCTCTCTTTTTGCAGTGTGACAGGGAAGGTCTATAGGTCAGTCACTATTTTTTATCCGAACACAAGCATGATAAGAAGGTGCTAATATGGCATAACTAAATGTCTATTTTATGTCATTGACAGAAATATAGATACGGTCATATTGTAAATGCTAATAGTATAAGAACCCTTAGTGTATAGACCACTAAGGGGGTCTCCAGATAATCTAGAATTACAGGCTGAAAACTATTGCATTTAATATATAGTGTTATTCTGTATTCCTTTTTCTGAGGGTGCTTCTAGATAAGCAATATGTTTTCCTCTTAAGATGAAGTTCGAAGCCCTTAGGTGAATTTTAAGTTTCTCAGTAGTCATTTGCATTGCCCTTCCGGCAATCAAAGTAAATTCTGCATTTTTCCTTGTCAAGTTCATTAACCTATAGGGGATGAAACATTTTTTTTATTAGTGCAATTGAAGAACGGATAGAAAAGGAGGCCAAGAAGGCACCAAGATTGTTTCTGAGCATATGGCTCAGGTTCCCATCACAAATGGCATTCAGTCTCTCCACAATCAGATCTTTTATGGCCTGTCTGCTCCTCATTCAAGACTGTAACGAGGAAAAGCAGATCTTCTATGAACATGTACAAAAGGGCATCATTCTTCCCTTACTCTACCCCACCATGGGACCAGACACTATTCTCTTCTCTGCCACTACTGGTGGTTTATTAAGACCCTGAAATTTCACATTAGTGGACTTAGATGAAAGTCTATTATCTTTTATTTGTAAAACTAACTACTTCTGTATTCTCCATCTCAGTTTCCCAGCCACCTCCCAGATTTTGCTCCCTCAGTCACATAGTCCCCTTTACTGGTTCTTTACTAATGCTTTGTAAACATGTATTTCCCCTCACCACCACCACCCCAAAAGAAGAAGAGGAGGGGAGAAACACCATTGGCTTGATTCTGCTGCCATTTTAGAGACCAATTATTTTCCCATTTCATACAATGCCAAACGTTTGAAAAATTTTATCTCAACTACTTCATTTTCACAGCAGCCTTCTGCTTCTTAATCTCTTAACTTCTGGCTTCCATGATCACCAAAACACTGCAATTATTCTTTCAGAGGTCACATATAACCTGCTTTTTTTGCTGTCTTTATTTTTGAACTCTGTAGTTTTCTCTGAGGTTCATCAACCCTCCTTGACTCTTCTTTTCCTTGTTTTTTGTTTGTTTGGGTAATTACCCAATTCATGTTTTCTTCTTATGTTTCTAACTAGTTATTATCTCTCTCATCACTGATTCTTTTTTTATTTTCACTTTTGCAGGTGGGTATTACCTAAAGATCTCTCTTTGGTCCTCTGTTTTTTTGTTTGTTTGTTTGTTTCTAGAATTTTCTCCCTGAGGAGTGGGAAAATTTGATATAAAGGCAAAGTGGCAAACTCAAATGCTTATAAGTTCCACAAAGGTAATGTAAATAAGTAAAGAAAGATGATAGGTGGGTATAAGATACAGTTAGGGAGTACTGGATGCTAGAGGTAAACTACAGAGCTAGCTCATGCTTCTAAGGAGCTGGTTGCTATTCAGCCCCAGTCAATGCATGCCATGTATGTAAATAAGTAGGCCAAATTTGCCAGCTCTTTCAAGTTGTCATCAGAAAGCTGAAGTATGGATTTTTCTGTTAAATTCCCAAATTTTTGAATGTTAGACACTGATTCAATATAAAAAAAAAAAATGATATAGGCTGTGCCAATTAGGACAGGCTAGTTTATGCTACATTTATTTACACATGACCCTGGAATCTTAGCATAAAAGTTTGTTCCCTCCTCATTCACATTACAATCCCATCATAGGTTAGCTGGGTTTCTGGTCCAAACTGTGTTCATTCTAGGACACAGGTTGACAAAACTACTTCTATCTAGAATACTGATGACCTCACAGCAAAAGAAAAAGAAAACCTGGTGAATTATGAACTTAAACTCTGCACTTATATCATACCTTAGAGTCCCTCTCAAAACTATTGCACATCACCTCTACTCACATTTCATTGGCCAAAGCAGATCATGTGATCACGATTGACTTCAATGGGAAGAGGAAGTATTATCCTCCTTCAAGGAAAGGCAGCAAGTATTTGTGAACAGTAATACAATCTATTATACTAGTCAAATGCCACTGTCAATGACTTATTACCAGTTTGCAAACTCTAATGCTTAGGAAAGAGCAGGGAACTAAGAATCACTCAGGAAATCTGATTTTTCATCACCGCTCATGGACTCTGGGGCCCTAGGAAAGATAATTTACCTATTGGCCTTATCTGTAGAATGAGGGACTTGGAGCATGAGTTTTAAGGTCCCTTTACAGATTTACTATCCTGAGTATGTGAACAACTCTATGGAGATAGAATACTATTAATAGAGACTGAACATCCAGAACTTCCCTCACTTAAGTCCCATATTTTCTAAAGGTTTCTGTACATTTCTACTTAGACACCTAGCCGCTGGCATGCAACAAGTCCTAATTTAAACCACTCTTCACTCCAAACTTAATTTTCTTATTTGTAAAGAATTTCACTATCAAAACAATCTGGTCAATACATTCAGGATCATCCTTATCTTTTTTTTTTTTCTAGCACCTGATCAACATCCACTCACCAATCTTTACCAATATTGTCTTCCTAATATTTCTTTCATCCATGCCTTCTTTTCCAGTCTGATAACTGTTAAGATAATCCATGTTCTTTTCTATTCACACCTGAATGACTGACCTGACTTACTATCTTGGCTCTTGCCACACCTGTTCCTTAAGCTTTAAAGTTATCATGTTATCATCTACCTGCCCTCATTACCCAACTCCCACAAACTCCCCTACTCAAAACACTTCAATAACTCCTCATTGCCTTTAGGGAAAAGTCAAAAGTCCTTCATCTCCCATTCAAGTTGCCTTCAGCAACTGACTATATATATAATATATACTTTTTAAATACGTTTTAAAAATTTTTCCTAGTTGACATACAATATTCTACTCCATCATCTTGACCAGAACTCCAAAACTGTGATGTTATTTTAGGATTGCACAAGAGGTATTGATTAATTTGGGGAAAACTGTTACCTTTTCAGCATCAAGTCTTCTAATCCATGAAATAATATATACCCCCCACCCCATTTTTTGCTCCTCTTTCACTTCTATCTTTAATGTGGTATTGTTTTATACTTTTCCACATAGAGATTTCACTTAGTGTACCAATTATGAAATGGGCATAATAATAATAGTTTACCCCACGTACTTCAGATATGTGATCAGCAAAACATTTGGGTAGGGCATGGAGATAATGAAAAGGAAAAAAATTAAGTAATAATGGGAAAAGGATCTTTTATACCCTAACAAAATCCTTACTCCCTAGGAGAGACAGTGGGAACCTGAGAGCCATGCTTCCATCTGGGAACATGAAGCTCCATCTACTGTTACATGTAAACATCCTTTACATTCTAGATCCTTTGCAATGAAAGTAATATCATCTCAACGTGTGTTTGTTAGTGTCTGTGTGCCAGTCTCATCACTATCCTGTTTTGACAAGTGCACGGAAAATAAGAGCAGCCAACATTTACAGTGTACTACCATACACCGGGCACTGTGCTAAGTCCTTTACATGGATCCTTTCAATCCTCTCAACAACCATATGAAGAAAGTTATACCTTTTTTATTTTACAGTTGAAGAAATAAGCCTCAGAGCTCAGCTCATTGATAAATAATGAAATCAACTGCCATGTAGTAGGGAGCATCATCCAAAGGGATTGAATCAAAAGTGTAAGGTTTTATTGTAGAAAGAAGATCTGGACCATGGGAGTCATTCTCCTGCAGAGCACTTCACTAGAGGGCAATGGGTGGCCATGGAGTCTGAGGTGATACTGATTACTTGGTATGAAGGGAGAAAAAATATGTGGCAGTGAAGGAAATGATAAGAAACCATAGTCTCACAACATATGCATCATCTCATTAAATTCTCCAAACATAGTCAGGTGAGGAAATGGCTCAGAAGCTAACGTGGATCATCCAAGTTAGCAAGTGGTAGAACCAGGATGTAAATTCTGGCTGCTCTTGATTCCAGAACCACTAATCTGCATAGAGATTTTTGCCTTTTACAATTATCATTACTCCCTAATATTCAGTATCTTAGCATTATCCAGTCCATGTCATCTTCTAAGGCATAGGACAGGTTTCACCAATGGTTGATAAGAGTATAATGTTCTGCTGCTGAGAACCATACCACTTTTCTCAGAGCTGGACCTCTTTTTCAGCCAAGTACTTGGATTTCAATGCTATGTGCACAGAGAAAAGGGGGCAACTGTTTTAGAGTAACTTCTAGCAAGGCAGAGATAGGTACCAAATTCAAACACCATTTGCCACAGTGTATTTTTATGTGAGCAAGGTTTCAAAACTGAAAGGAAATAATTGAGTTCTATGTGTCTGCATTAGACCCAAGGTGATCTTTGTCCCTTATGTGCAACTAAGATGTTTAGAGGCAATGTTATCAAGATGCTCCTCACCAAGTTACAGAGAATGACAGTCCTCCTTTGGAGATCATTTCCAGAAAATGCCCAAATTTTACTTCCCAGCTGGATACTTGTATATTCAAGCAGTTAACCCAGCCAAAAGATTAAGTTGTCTGAAGTAAATGTATTGCCAGTAGAGTTTCAGTGGTATGCTTATAAAAGGCAAATAACTTGAGCACTCTGAAATGTCCCTAATCCAAGTGTCCCTTTCCTGACAATTGTACTGCAATGAGTCTTTTAGAACACTCAGGAGTTAGCCAGCATCTGGTTTACTACCAATTTCTTTTCAGTTCTCTGCCCTTCAGGGATACCATCTTTAGAAAGCTACTCCCAACATCAGCACCAGCAGCTGCCAAGATCCCAAATAAGCTGCTTCTTTTAGTGCACTGGCCAGAGAGGAATGTTTTCAAGAGTCCTGTAAAGCCAGTCCTGTTACAAGTGGTGTACCATAAAGTAAAGAGAAGCTATTTCGTGTCTTTTTGAAATTTTTTTTATTCCACCTTTCTCAAGCACATAATTTGATTCACAAATTCTAAATTAAAACTGTTGCCCAGAAATTGACAGTTTTGTAGTCACTATTCAAGGAAATAGCTTGTCCCATTGATCAGAAAACCCAGCCCAGGCCAGAGCAGAAGCTGTCTCTCTCTGAAACTGGGAAATGGTATTGAAACTGTTTCCAAATTCACCTGCAACAGGGATGAAGGCTGCTGTAAGCACTCAACTCTAAGTAGCTTTGATACAACAAAGGATTCATGCTTCAGAGAAATAAGACAGATTCAATTGTGCTTTTTCTTAATGCTTAAAACATTCCAATCAAGAATGCACTTGTTTCATTTCCTCATCTAAACCCTTCCATTTCACAAGAGCCAGTAGCAGTCTCAAAGACTGAATAATATAATGTAGTAGTTCTCAAACTTAGTGACATAATTAAGTCATTTTGGGGACCTTTTAAAAAACTGCCAAGGTTTAGTCCACTCTCCAAATCAATTGAACCAGAATCCCAGGAGAGTTGAATCTGGCCATCACTATGTTTAAACCTTACCTAGTATTTCTAATGTACATTCAAGGTTGAGAATAATCAGTGTACCTATTAAGAGTATAGACCTCTAGGTTTAAAAATAAGATTTGAAATATATTCCCCATTTCAACACTTTCTAGTTGTGTGATTTTGAGCAAATTACTCAACATCTTGACGTCTCCATTTCTTCATCTGGAAAATGAGTGCAATAATAGCATCTACCACATAAGGTTATTTGAAGGGTTAAAAGATAATTTTGAGGACTGAAAAAGATAATTTATGTTCTATGCTTAGCACATAGCAAGTTTACAATTAAACATTAGCTGCTATTATTATTATTATTAGCAGCAGCAGCATTGACAGCAGTTACAGAAAGACTTTGAGAACCACTCCTAATCTAAGATTGCACTGTCCAGAGAGGTAAAATGACACACATTTCTGAAACACAAACATTTACTATGCAAGACACTGTTTTAATTCAAACTCCAAATTCAGTGCTCTATCCACTATTGTCATTTCATTTCATTTCATTTCAACAAATGTACTGAACACTATACAAGCTCTTATATGAACTCATCCTAGAAAAAGTGCTACCTACCTCATTGCTGAATATCACTACAGTCACCTTCAAAGTTCTCCCCTTGGGAAGCTGTGCACTGACACCCGCACCTAGTCCACCCTTCAGAGCAATTTTGGAACTCTTTTCCTGGAATGGCCATCAGAGCTGTCATTATACTCAAATTCCAACAATTAAGTTTGCGAACTTGCCACCCTATGTTTACATTGGCAGCACTGTACCAACACATCAATAAGATGTCACAACCTTGGCAAGGTATGACAATAGTTTTGATGGCTCTTCCAGAAAAAGAGTTCCAAAATTACTTTGAAAGGTGGACTAGGTGCATAGTTTCTCAAGGGTGGTAATTCAAAGGTGACTGTAGTGATCTTCAGCAATGAGGTATGTGGCACTTTTTCTACAACGAGTTTGCAAAATTAATGGTCTGCCCTCATATATCTAACTCTGAGGTAGATTCTTAGGACAGAAAAATAACTTTAAATCAAATTACCCCTACTCCTAATATTTGCATCTAGTGGAGGAGTCCATTGTGCAAACAAATAATTACAGAAACATAATATGTGTTTTTATAGACTCAGTGAGTTTTAGCTTCTACAAGCTCAAGGAAGATAATAAAATTAACTTTGGGAAGACTAACAAGGATTACACTAAGGGAGCTATGACTGAATGGTATCTTCAAAGATAAATAAGAGTGCTACAGGTAGAGAGGGATATAGGGAATGAACATTACAGGCAAAGAACAGTAAGAGTAAAAGCACTGTATCAGCATGCCTCTCAGCTCTTTCTTCTCACAATTCATAAAACACTTGTTTGGAACATTCATTTGTCAAATAATCAAGTTTTGTCTCATGACACCTCTTTTATTTTTGCCTTGAACTATTTATTTTCTCTTTTACCTAACTTTTCATGGCTTGTCACCTTAACTAGAATTTAAGCTCAAAGGGAGAAGAACCAGTTTAATAGATCACCATATCTACCTCAATGCTTTTCACACAGTCTTAAATAAAGCAGGTGCTTAGTGAACACTTGTTGACTTGTTAATATAAGGGGAGAAAAACAGAATACTATTTAACATATTCTAAATCCAGTATTTATCACCAGATCCTCTTATAAAATAAAGTTTGCTCACTCTCTCCTCCTGATTGTTCATATCATGATCATCAAAGCATTTTTGCACTCTTTCTGCATTCTCACTGCAATGAAGAATACTGTGGTATAATAAGTTTATAAGATACCCACACAGTAGCAGATTTTTGCATATTTTGATTCCCTATTCTGTTATGATTGACTAAATTCACAAGGATCTAAAAGTTAGGCCTAGGTAATACTGCTGAAAATGGCTGATCACAAGGCTAGGTCAATCAATCTGGGTCTCCACAATTTTCAACAAAATATCAGGCATTCTAATGAAATTGCAAGGTTTGCAAAAACTATGATACCATTCTTTAGTAGCATGCTAAAGAAGTCTTCAGACTGGTGGTCTAGAAAAACAAAGTAGCCTAATGCTCAAGCAAGATGAAAAATAACATTTCTTACAAATGGACGTAGGGTGGGTGAGACTTTGAACCTGAATTTAAAATTAGGATGAGCTGAGGAATCTTCTCCCACTTAGAAACATTTCAAATGTTGACCTCAAGAATGGGACAAAGATGCTCTTATGAGGATACATTGAAACCTCCATTGTGCACAAGTGAGAGTCTCAAGGAGTAAGAAGCTGGCACCTATTCAAAAAGGGCCTGATAGAGACAATCTTAATCAAAGGTGTCCCTCATCTCATTGATTTTCCTGCACTTTTACAACATGACCCATTGCCAACCTGATCACAAGTATAGATGCAAAGGTGGTCTTTCCAAGTAATCAGGAAATACTTGGAAATGAACACATTGCATGCCCAGGGTGGATGGAACTTTACAGTTGCAGGCAGAGGAGTTGATGTAGACCAAATGTCAAACCTAGGATGGGAAAAGGAAAGAATATCCTAATACACTTACTCTCCTTCAAGGACAGTGTGTTATTATATATGCTTAATAAATGTATCACCTCCATTATTCTCACCTTTCTTCCTGTGCATCAGCAGACAGCTCTCCCTACCCACTTATCATCCTCCTTCATCCCAAATGTGTGTAATTAAAGACCTTATCAACATGTTGAAAATACTAAATGAGATTATGTGAAATGCCAAAGAGCTTTCTGCACTGTAGGTAACCCTTTGTAACCTTATGCAGTATGTAAAGAGTTTTCACTAGTTTGTCATACTTTATATTGCAGAGTTCAGACCAAATCAGGTAGAAATGAGAGAAATGGGAAAGTCAACCTGAAATACTAGGGAATAATAACCTATAAAAGTGATTGTAAAGTCAGTTTTGCTTAGCTACTCTAATAGAAAATAAATAATCCAACAGATATCAAAACACAACAGATAAGAAGAAAGACTAATTAAATTATATTAGATCAACAAGATGGAATATCAAGCAGCCATTAGAAATTACAATCATGAAAACCATGGACACACATAGAAAAATATTGATGTGTCAATTCAAAAAGTAAAACATAAAACTGTGTGCATACTATGGCTGAAATGATTTATAATTATGTAGTCATGCACAAAAAAAATGTATAGATTAAAGTCATGTAAAATTTATTAATTCTATCAACAGTAGAAACAATAACTATACATAAACAGATAAATTAAAAATTAGTTCTATCAAGCTTTATACTTGTACATTATATATAACTTTTCCTTGGAAGCCAATTTATTTTTCTAATATTGTTTCCTTAGGCCAATGTTAATGTCAGTTTGTATTCTCTGAGCCCTCATTAAGGGATGGTAGGAGAGATAGGTAGGAGCGCAAAGTAATTCAGAAGTGTTCTAGGTTGCAGAGGAAAGCTATTTGAGAGTAAATACTTGTTGTAAAATGTATTGGAAGGAAAACTGGAAGACACGCCTTTTAATAGTTATAGAGAGACATTTTTAAATGGTCTATATACAATTGGGTGGAAATGACAATTAAAAACATGGAAGAGGAACCTATAAAGGGAGGGTTGAATAGCTATGTTTTGAGTTCCAATTACATGGAACTTAATTGAGCTATTCCTAGAAATAAAAACATAAAAGAGAATTGTTCCCTCCCTTCTGAGTCAACCCTAAAGTGCTACCAAATCACATGCTATTAGCATGACTGAACTGTCAAGAAATGAATGCAGACTTAAACTTGCATTTATACACTAGAAAAATGCATGTAACTTTATATCGGTGTACAAATATCCATGGCACCTATGAAGTTCCAGCAAGATATTATGAGCATTACCTGTCTTCTTCCTCTTACAAAAACAAGAGAAAACAAAACAAACAAACAAAAAGCCCAAATGAATGCTCAATTCATTGAGGAAGCACATGATTAAGAGAGCATGGAACATCTGAATAATGGATAATATAATTTAATGATAGCAACCACAGTCTCTTAATGACAACTTAAATGTGCTCAGCACCTTCTTCAGCAGTGTTTTCTCAGTCTAAGTAGCGTTCAGGGCCTGAATCCCTAAACATAATTACTTTATCAAAGCTGCTCTAAATTTTACAAGTGTCACCAAATCTTTCCTATTTCAGGGACCTTTTACTGGTCATTCTTGAGGGATTTGAGTAGATAATGTAATCAGAATAAAGCAACAATGAATTTTCTGCCTTAGGCACCCAAGTTCCACAGGGAGACACTGCTATGCTAATGATTTCCACAGTTCCTCTGGAAGGCTGGACATACCATTCATATAGATGGCTATTCACTTAAGACCCACAGTTACCTACATAATGTAACACGTAGACAATGTACTGCAGAATTGTACACCTGGAATCTATGTAATTTTTGCTAACCAATGTCACCCTTGATAAATTTAACAATAAAAAAAGAAAAAACTTAGCTGCTTAGTGGATTTTCTGGACATTTGGGCAAAAAGCTGTTGTTGCTACTTTTCCTTCCTGACTAATACCCTCACACTGGCCCTTAGGTTCTCATAATTGCTCCAACTACAGTAGCCCTGCAGATCATGTCCTCCTTAAGCAATACCCCGTGTTCTGTAACTTCCCCTATCTCCTCTGCTTATTTAAACCGACCTGGACTCCCCTCTTTCAGAGGTCTGGTCTTTGCTAATGAATAGTGGATTAATCGAGTATTCAGATAAAACAGTGCTTCATAAATTTTTAAACTGAGGAGCCTTCTTAAGTGTCAAAAAAAAGTTGATCTTTACATATCTGCTGATGAAATGTAAATACTATATAATGACAGAAAGTTATTACAAATCCAGTAATATATATAAAATAAATTTCATTTGACTAATGAAATCAGCAACTATTTAATATAGAAAACAGTTGTACATTACTGATTCCATCTGCAGATACTACTGTGCACAATGTCTTAGAGAAAACCTTTTTGGTGCATCACAGATCTGAAGACTAGAGGTTGACAACTACTAATAAAATTTAGGCACTATCTATTGAGTTTGTTTTATGCCTGACAAGGAAAAGTGTGCTATCTCTACATAATATTTTCTATAGCATCATGAAATTGATACTATCATCATCCATTTCACAGGTAAAGAATAGAGCTCAGAATGTTTGCATCAGTTAAGCATATTTACACAAGTAGTTAAATGAGGCAAACTTGAGATTCAAACTCAGCTCTAATTACGAAGTCCATGTACTTAATCCTGAAGCCATATTGCCTTCTATTAAGTATTCTTATAGTAAATATGCTTCCACTTATTATTTCCTTAATCAAGTTAAATGTCACCTAAAGTACTTAACGAATGATGCTCATGGTGGGTTGCAAGCCACTGGGGGATTACTCAGAAGTAAATTCTTGAAATTGTAACTGTGTGCCAAACTACTTCTGCTCAGGAATATGATCAAGGCATAGTACAGTGAAATTATTTTGAAAAAAAAAAAACTTAGAGATGTAATATTAGATGATGTTTTAAATGGAAATAGAAATCTTTGATTCTGTTTTAATAAACAGTAAGACAAAGTCTTTCTCAAAAGAAAACCAATTTATAAAAAAAAAAAGTTGGTCAAAGTAGTGGTTAATAGTGGTTCTCTGTATGCTCTCTGGACCAGCACCTGTGAATTTGTCAGGAATGCAAATTCTCAAGTTCCCACCCCCATCCCTGTACACCCCCTCCCCCACCTCCTACACCAGGAGTTCTGGGGACAGGATCCAGAAATTTATGTTTTTACAAGGTTTCTAAGCGATTCTGATGTACACTGAAGCAACTTGGACAACTATTGAACAGTTATTGACTAGAGTGGCAGAACTAGAAAGGTGAAATTCTCATTTGGGAAAGACTAATCCAGGTGTAGCAAGACTAGTATAATATATTGATCAATAGTACATGCTCTGGAGTCATATAGAACTCAGTTTGAGAACTTGATTACTAGGTGTGCAATTTTGAGCAAACAATTTAACCCTGCTGAAGCTCATTTCTCTTGTTTGTAAAATGAGGATAAACAATAATACCTCCTTCATAGGTTGTTGTGAGGATTAAATGAGTTAATCCATGTAAAACACTTAGAACGTACCTGACATATAATAAATGTGTAAAAATTAAGCTATAATTAGGTGGATGTCATCTTTAATTAAAGCCTGTTTAAGGAATGGAGGTGTTTCCATTATTTCCTTGAAAGGAGGCTTTATGCTAACACTCTAAAACAGTGGTTCTCAACCTTTTTCCACTTGTGTACCTCTTTTAAACCCATTTCGATAAATTGTACCCAGGGTTTTAAAAACAGCTGTTTTTCAATACTGACATTTTTGTTCAGTGCCTATCTTCATGTAAAATAGTGGAAATGAGGTAACAAGTTAGGAAAGAAAGATTACTACACTAAAAGTACAGACAACAGATTTAATTTACAATATCCATAACACAGTTAATATTAATATTGATGATCAAGTATTTAACAAATTTTAATTTATTATTAATAACATTTCTTTGTGTTATCTCAAAAGTCTGTAATAATTGTTATGCAGATAATTAGCTAATTGAAACACTGTTAATGAGATTGTTGAACTTGCTTTGATGCACCTTATTTATTGATAACAGGCTCAAAAAGATACAAGATACAAGATACAGTCTTAAATCCCAACTTGCATTAAGGTTGTTGCGATACTTATTTTTTGTGAAGGTGTAAGAAGAAAAATCTCTCTCCATTAGTTCAGTAATAGTAAATGGCAAGAGGTATTTGAGTACCTTCTCACTGAGCTGTTCCTCACTGACCTCTACACAGAAGGTAGTAAGATGCTTTTTGTTTAAATCAGAATTTAAATAAGAGTAGGTTGAAAGTTTGATTAACTGCTGCTCTTTTTCATTGATTGATAGTTTGGCTTCTTTGAAGAATTGTTCATTGAAGGGATCTGCAATCTAGTTGTTTTCTTTTTCATGTTGATAGACATGCTTATAAAAGACACTTGAAGAACTTTGAAGTGACTTACCACATTCTCTTTCACGTTTTGTAATAGATGCAAGTCATTCAGATAAGAAGTTGTGTGGAGTTTCAAAAACTTCAGGCTGACCTCTTTCAATACAAGCTTTCCAAAAGTCCAGTTTTTTTAATCATTGACTCAATTTTGTCAGTTACCTTGAATGTAGTGATTGAGCTTTCTTAAAGTCCCAAGGTGAATTTGTTTATTAATATTTTTAGAAAAATATGCCAGACTTTGAAGCTAATCACTGTTCTGAAACTTTGAAGCAAGAGGGAAATGATGGTCTTCAAAAAATACCTGGATTTCATCTATGTAAGTCACACGATAGCAAACTTAACCTCTGTATGCAAAAGGAATGTGCTGTGAATGCTGTTCATTTCTTCACGCAGTGCTTTAAACAATCTGGAGTTTCGTTGTTGTGCCTTCATAAAATTTACAACTTTTATAGCCTCATCAAGAACATCTTTTAGTTCACTAGGAAGGGGTTTGGATGCAAGACTTTATCTATGAATGCAGCAGTGACCCCATGGAACATGAGGAGCTACTTCTTTAATTCAGCTGTGTATAAAACAGCCTGACATAGACTTGCCTCCACCAGTGCATACACCACAATCATTTGACCAACTGATATCCTTTTCAATGAAATAACCATTGATTGCATTTAAAATATCTTCGCCTGTGGTACACTCTGTCAATGGGTAAGAAAGCAACAGATTTTCCTCAATTTCATTTTCTACCTAGTATCTTGTGATGGTGAGCAAAACAGATAAATCAGCAATGTCTATAGTCTCATCAAACTGGATGGACATAATTTACATTTTCTAATTCTATCTACTACTACAGCTTCAACATTGTCAGAAAGTTCCTGAGTTTGTCAAGACATTATACTGTTTGAGAAAAGGACAGTATTGACTTTGTGGACATGTTCATCCCCAAACATCCAAAAAAATGATATTATTAAAACAAGGAGAAATTAAATCTTTAGCTTTGATGTGGTTTTTTCCACATTTAGTTATGCGATAAGCAATATGATATGAAGCCTCAACTGCATTCTCATTGTCTTTCTTTCCTGACATCATGTATGAAGTAACAGTTGGACACTTTTTTAAGCACTGAAAGTAATGTATTACTTTGTTTTTATGCATAGGATGTTTAGTTTCTAAATGTTGCATGAGTAGAGAGGGTTTCATGCAACCATTGGATAGTATTTCCCCACACACAACACACAAAGACTTAGGACAGTCATCATTCCCTACAAATAAAAACCCGTATTTAATATACTCTTCAGAGTACGTCCTGTTCTTCTGAGGCATATACCTTTTTACTAGCTCCCAGTGTGGATATTCTCATAACTGCGGACACATATTGAAAAGTCCTTGGCAATGGGTTATAATCCACATGAAGGTTTGGTTTTCTTAATTGTTCCTGTTTTCAACCACTGATCCATAACTGACATGCTTAAAAATCACTGACAATAATAATTGAAACTAGTTTACACATTAAATTAAAAAATCTACTTGAAAGGAATCACAATTAAAGACAACACACTTAGTTTTACCCAGCTAATAACTAAACTGATCAGTCTGGCTACAGATGTATTTATATATTTGGGTAAGTTCTAGAAACATTGAAAAGGAATTTTTCTGAAACTGTGCGTAATGATTGGTAGAAGAACAGTTTGAGGGATGGGTTCCTAGCAACACCCTCAGGAATCATCATTCACTAATGGGATCTCATTTTGAAGTGTCTCCATGAACAGTGATTCAAACTTAACATTTATTGTTTCATAACTAATGTTTTGCAATTTTTTACTTTACTTGGTTTTTACTATTACTGATAATTTTTCATGTACCCCTGAATGGCCCAGCACATACCCCCAGGGAAACAAGTACCACTGCTTGGGAATTGATAGTCCAGAACAACAATAAAGGAATAAATAGGGTTTTAGTGAGATTGAGGAGGGACACAAACAATTAAAGGCAATCATTTGAGAGACATTATATTTATAAGCAGCCAAGCAAGGGGCTTCAAAGAGATGACCTCCAGCAATCTTAGTAAAAAAAATGGGCCTAAAACTTAGTAAGTGGTCCAAAAGAAGTTTTCAAATCTAAAGATATGCTGTGATCCTCCAGGTACTTTATAGATAAGTGACACCTATAATAATACTCACACTTATTCTAGTGATGGAGGTAGGGGCCCTCTTAACTGAAAGATAAGCTCTTGAATGCTGTAGTTTTTGCTGGTACATTATTATTCAGACATAGAATTTTGAAATATTTGATGCCATTTTCTTCTTAGGAGTCAAGATCTGACTTTAAATACTCTAATTCTATCTCATGGACTCTGGAGTTAAATGGACCTGAATTCATATCCCCAATCTGCCTCTTACTATATCTGTGACCTTTGGTGATTTACTTAACCTCTACCCCTCAGTTCCCTGGGCTCTAAAATGGGGAAATATTCAACTGATATTGAGGGTTGTTGTTAGCCTTAAAAGTAATAAGAGAAAGTGGTGAGCACGTTGGCTGCCTTATCGTGAGCACACAGTAAGTATGGATCACTTCCACTGTCTGATTATCTGATAATGGAGAGGTCAAATTATCTTAGTATTTTAATAGTTAGTTTGGACAAAAAACATTGCTGTCCTGATGGTATCATTGTGTTAGTGTGATTATTTTAATTTTGGAGAACGCCATTCACCAAACCTGAGGTTTTCTATCTGGCATAGTAACAGAATTATGGTTTCATCAGAAAATGAATCTGCCTTTCAAAAGTCTTCTATTGAACAAGAGAAATTCCAATTAGTGTTATATTAAATGGGGTCTTCCAAAAGAAAATAAGTTTATAAAATGCTGGGTTATGCAATATTAAACCAACATATTCCTTTGCCTTTAAATTTCTCAATGTTTTCACTATCCTAACATGTGTGGCAAATTTCCAAAAGGGAACTATACTATGAATCATTTTCCAAATTATTTGACCATGTAACCCCTTTTCTGGAAAAAAGAACACCCACAGAAATTAGTATTGGACAGACCATAGTGTGGAAAATGCTGCCCTCATCATGCCAACCCTTCTTTCAGTGGCACAGGGGAAATAAAAGGAAACAGAGCTCTCATTAAGTCAGGCTAGCCCCTCTTTACCACATAGGTTAAATTATCTTGTACCAAATCATAGAGAAGTACTAACTCCTCTGGACAATACTGTAATTTTGTTGTAACAAGTATTGCTTTTGGGGTTGAAGAGATAATTGCAATTTAGGTAGCAGGATTTGGTCTTTATGGAGAAATAAGAGATTTTAAATATTTGTAGAAGACACCAAAATATGAAAAACCACCATCTTCTCCAAGCTTTTGCACTCTTGTATTTACACTAAGCATCATCTTTACTGGGTTCTGATAGCAAACTTTTTCACTGGAAACACAGGAGTACTTTCCTTCCTATACCTGCACAATCTGTAAATCAAGGCCTCAGTAGCTTTCTTTACTCCTTGGGCCAGCCCATAAATGTTCCTGTTTCCACCCACTGCTTAAGCCTCCCAGAAAATCCAGTGTCTCTCCAGGTCCTTCCCTGTTTGTATTATCACTTATTCTCTGTAACATCTATGGCAGTGCCTCACATAAACTGTCTCACCCCACCCCGCCCCCGCCGGGCAAAGGTATCAAAGAGCTTGATACAGAAGAGCTATAAAAATATTAAACAGTAATAATTTCCCCAGAATACGTTTAGTTTAAATATCACTTTTGTTTGCATCTTTCAAAGGGTTCTAGAACACACATTTCCTTATTGTATTCTTCCAAAGTCCCTGTGATATAGTTAGGGCAGGTACTGTTATTCTCATTTCACAGATAGGGAAAATAAAACACCAAAAAAGTGAAATAAGTTTCTCAAGGTTATTTAGCCAGTTAATTTCAGGGTTGGAATTAGAAACTGGGTCTCCTGATGCTCAGCCTAGAGTTGATGCCGGCAAATGCCACAAGGACCAGCTTTGCTCTAGTCGAAGTGAGATCCCTGGATGAGGTCAGCAGCACACACAGAGAGATAGAAATTTAATAAAAGGCTTTTCTTGCCATGATCTCATACAGGGCAGACTTCTTCATTAGTCTTTTTGTTGGGAATCTCTGCCTGGATTTTGAAACCACTGTACGAATTTCAGATTGCCATCTGTTTCAATGCCATGTGCTAACTTAAGTCAGTGAGAACCCTCAAGATGATATTCTCCTTTTGTTAAAAAGGACAAGTCTCCAGTAGGTCTCATACAGGCAGGCGCAATTTGTTCACACAAATTATTCATACACATTGCTAAGTCCCAGAAGCAGGAGTAAGAGTGTTATCTGAGTCTCCAAAGTAATCACAGCAATTTTACAGCAAACAAATGTATATATATTCCATAACCGAATGACTTCCAAGGAGGGAATTTGGACTCCTGAAGAAATTTAAGTAAGAGGACAGGTCCGCTAGGTGGGGTCCTAAAAAGGCACAGTTGCTCCCTTTCCTAATAACCCAATTCATCACTTTATTATTGGTGTGATTTGTACCTTGTGAAAGAAAAAAGACACATGCAATAATAGCTTCAGATTTTGAGAAATTAAGATTTACTCATGATAAAATTTCAGCTGTGAAGTAAAAAAAAATGTTTCAGGGAAGAGGCCTTGCTTTAAAGATTTTTTTCCTCCTCCATGGAAACAGTTTCTTCTCAGCTCTGCTCATGAATGAGGCTGCTGAAAGTGTCCCCTTCCTCAGAGCTGACTTGCTCCTAAATCTAATTCTGTAGTCAGAATAAGCCTTTTTTTTTACCCAGTGACATCAGCTCATAATATATGCTATGTAGCCTTGATGTAAGCCAGTGGGAAGGCACAAAGGAGGATATTTTCCCTTCTACCCATCATGCTCCAGGCCAGAATGGTGAAATATTTGGCTTCCCATAAGGGAACCTCATTCTGAAATCCCCTCCCACAAAGGATTTTATACTTTCCTATGAGGTAGGTTAATTTGGAAAGAAGGGCTAATTAGAAAATAAAGGCAATGTTTCGATCAAGTCCCTGTACTATTCCACATCCAGCAACATGTGGAGGTCTACAAAAAAAATAGTCTTGCAGATGAGACAGAAATGCCTTGTATAAGACATACTAAATAACTCAAAAAAATAAAGAAAGATGAAAGGGACATGATTACAGAGATGCTACTCTTTAACTCAAGTAAACACATCTTATTTTAAATATCCTTTGCCTGTTCGGAGCTATAAGGGAAAATATGCATTAATTTTTATCCCTGGGGAAATCTTTAGCACTATCAACACATCTATTCACCTATTTCCTCATAAAAATACTACTTACAAAATAGACACATATTTATGAAAACACAAAATTTTGATATCAAGGACAGCATACATCCCTCCACACATCAAAACAGCTTACTTTTTAATAAACCTGTTCTCAAAGTAAACTCACCTATTTCCATAATATCCTTTGTAAACATCCCTATCCCCAAAATGTAGACATCCAAGTATTTATCACATTATGAACCCCAGTACGTCTCTTCCTCCTTAAGGAGTCACTAGATAGGAAATCAACAAAATTAGTTAGTGGTAGAGATAGAAGCCCTGCTTATGGAATTCACCATCAACATCACCATCAACAAACTTCTTGAAAAGTGGTGTGAATAGGAAAGGAGGGAGTTGCAGCAAAACATGAAAGCTGAAGTCTCCTCTCAGAAGTCACTATCTTGTCAACACAAGAAGGTTACTTAATGATCCTTCCCTCCTCTGAACTCCAGCACCACTTAAACACAATGACACACTCCCAGCAGTACTGTATCAGACAGTGTTGTTCTCTGAAGGTGTCGGGCAATTTTGTGTTATCTCCAGTATGAAAGTTCAAACTGCTGAAAAGCATGGAATGTTTCTATACATTCTCCAATATTTTCTATTTTGTCGGTTACATGAGAAATGCTCAGTAAGCACGTAGTAATATCATATTCTCCCTCTAATGTTTTTAACATAGAAACAAAGTTAATACATTCATAGTTGGTCTTAGCATACAGGTAAGTTGGTTGATGGGGCATCACAAAGTTTACAGAGTTCCTGAGATATTTTCTAGCACTGAAATCAAGTGGCAGGTCTGAGACAAATCCTTCCATTGTTGATTAGTGGTAACAGTGACACATGGTGACAAGAATACTAAACTGGGAATAGCAGACCAGTTGGGTGCTCATTGTAAGTCACTGACCCTGGGTTTCTTCATGTCTATAATGGTGTTGGTGAAAGAGGGTGATTAATACCTGCTGTTTTGAAAATCCAAATGGAGGGTATCACTTTTCCTTGACTTCAATTCAACAGACATTCACTGATCTAATATGTACTGTCACCAGGAGATTCTGGTTAGAAAAACTATTATTTTTACCATCCAACTGCCCCTCCTACCCAAATAATAGTCATAGAACCTACAGAGCAGCAAATTAGCTTCTATAGGTTAGGTTTGCAAATTGGACCCAATTATCATGACAACCATTATCAACAATAATGATTTTATACTTTGATTTTACTATATAGAGGTAAATGATGATTTCTTCCACTCACCTTCTACTACAAAGCATTTACTTATTCATCAGTTATTTACTGAATACATACTTAGTTCCAGCCTCCATGCTATAGACTGTTGATATAATGGTCAAAAGAATCGACATGGACCCTGCCCTCCTGTCCTCCTAAATTTAAGAGTGTAGATGCAGACATTGCCCTGAGTCAACTCCCTGTGCTACTCCCATTGCTACCCACTGATATTTGGAGTTCTTATAATATGGCAGACATTGACAACAAAGAACAGTCTGAACTTGATAAAGATTTGGATGATGTTGAAGAAGTGCAAGAGTAAGAAATGGGTTAAGAAACAAAAATAAAAGTGTGAAGAACATTGGGGCACATAAGTCTTTGTGGAGTAAGGTTTCCAAGTTCTTTGGGTAGATCCCCAGGAGGGGGATTGCTGGGTCAAATGGTAGCTCCATGCCCAATTTCCTGAGGAACCTCCACACTATCTTCCATAGTGGTTGTAACATTTTGCATTCCCACCAGCAGTGTACCAGAGTTCCTTTTTCTCCACATCCTCTCCAGCACTTGTTATTCCTTGTCTTGTTGATAACAGCCATTCTCACAGGTGTGAGGTGGTATCTCATTGTGGTTTTGATTTGCATTTCGCTGATAGCTATTGAAGTTAAATGGTTTTTAAAAAATCAAAGTGCATCAGCTGACTATTTAGATGATGTAAAATCCTCAGGTTCTTGCAGCCTTACTAAAAACACTTGATGATCTAGTAGAAACACCAACAGAATACATTGAAAGCTTGCCTAGGGTAGTTAAAAGATGAGTGAATGCTCTAAAAAAAACCTTCAAGTTAAATGTGCACAGAGAGAAGCCAAGTTCTATGAGAAAGTTCATGCTCTTGAAAGAAAGTATGCTATTCTCAATCATTCTTTTTTTAATAAGTGATTCAAGATCATTAAAGAAATTTATAAATCTACTGAAGAATAATGTAAATGGAAATCAGATGAGGAAAATGAAACTTCAGAAGAGCTAAAAAAAAAAAAAAAGTCACATTTAAAGGTGGGGAAAAAAGATGAAGGGAAAGAGAAGACCCCAAGGGAATTTCTAAAAATTTTGGTTCACTGTTTTTAAGATTGTTGATTTGCTCAGTGATATGGTTTGGGAACATGATGAGCCTATTCTGCAGCCTATGAATTTTATCTTAGAATTTTGATTTAACTTCAGTGAATATTTCACAAATGAAGTGTAGACAAAGTCATATAGGATTAAGTCAGAACCAGATGATTTTGAACACTTTCCTTTCATGGACCAGACTTATGGGTTGTATAGGGTCCCAGACTGGAAGAAAAAAAAGGGAAGAATGTCACTTTGAAAACCATTAAAAAAGAAGCAGAAACACAAGGAACATGAGATAATTTGTACTGTGACCAAAATAGTTTCCAATGGCTCCTTTTATTTTAAATTTTGTAATCCAACATCTTGAACCTCCTTTTCCACACCCCAATTACTCTTTAATTTTTTTGCCCCTCTTGTAGTTCCTGAGAGTGGAGATCTGAGTGATGATGCTAAAGGTGTTTTTGATTGAGACTTTGAAATTGGTCACATTTTACATGAGTGTGTAATCCCAAGATCAGTGCTATAGTTTACTGGAAAATCTACTGAAGATGTTGATGATGCTTATGATGAAGAAGATGAAAAAGCAAATGAGATAATGTTTACCAAATGAGCAAATAATACTGTTTGACACAGTGAGAAGCAAATTGAGTGAATTATGTATTCTTTTGCTGTAACCATTGCTCTATGATATGGGGAAAAACATTTTGGAAAAATTATTATTTTAGAATTCCACAGCCAAACAACGTATGTATAAGGTTTCAATAAATAAATTGCAAAACTCATAAAAAAGTATAGGGTGGAAAAGTAGATTTCCAGCCTCTCAACATGCCTATGGAGAGAAAATACTATTTAGTTCACTCCCATTCTGAATTATGAAAATGATGGCAGTCCATAGCCTGAGCCACTCAAGAAGCCTATATGGGGCCTTAATGATAGAACTCCTCCATGGCAATTTCCATTGTGGCCTCAGCTCATCAGCTAGAAAATAGAAATGTAAAATATGACTTGCAATCATCCTGGATAGAGGATCAAGGTCTTAACAATTGCAACATTTAGTTGGGTAATGAGCTTTTGAAAATTTAATG